>ML105543.1:18545-104789 GCA_003697995.1 Taxidea taxus jeffersonii | reverse complement strand
TTAGTCACCTGGCCGAACTTTGCTAAGGTTCCCTTAAGGGTGCAATTCATCCATTCTACTTTCCCTGAGCTTTGAGGCCAGTAGGCCGTGTGGAGCTTCCAGATGATGTTGAGAGATTTGGTTAAGGTCTGTACAATATCTGCTGGAAACAGGGGTCCATTGTCACTGTGGATTGTTAATGGCAGACCGAATCAGGGCACAATCTCTTGCAGGAGGGCTCTGGTTACTTCCCGGCTCTGTTTTGTCCTGGTTGGGAAGGCCTCAACCCAACCAGAGTATGTGCACGCTGTCACATATTTGTACCCCTCGTTGGGCTGTATGTCTGTGAATTCTATTTCTAGATCTTCAGAGGGGGTTGCTCCTATTCTCTGGACCCCAGCGGGGGCCGTGGTGCAGATCAAGCATTATTCTTAGCACACGTTATGCACCGTTCACTGGTTGCTCGGCATAGTGCCGGCAGCTGGCTGATGTAGTAGTGCTTCTTGAGGAGGGCCTCTACTGCAGTTTTTCCTAGATGAGTGAGTTGGTGGTACTCCTTCCCTAGATGCCTTCCTGTTGCTGTTGGAATGAAGACACACCCGTCTAGCATCACCTCCCATCCCTTTTTAGTCAGGGTGGCCCCTTAGCCATGGCCCATTTTCTTTCTTTTTCAGTGTAACTGGGCAGAGGGGCTTCTTCCAGGGGCGTCAGGGCCATCGTGAGGGAAGGGACTTTGTCCCTTACTGGCTGCAGTCTTGGCCGCTTCATCTGCCAGACGATTTCCTCGTGCTCTGGGGTCATCTCCTTTCTGGTGTCCCTTACAGTGCAGGATTGCTGCTTCCTTTGAAGCCAGACAGCTTCGAGGAGTTTTAGTATCTCCTCCTTGTTTTTGATAGCTTTCCCTGTGGCACTAACGAGGCCCCTTTCCTTAGAGATGGCCCCATGCATGTGCACAGTAGTGAAGGCATACGGGGAGTCAGTGTAGATGTTGACTTGGTTGCCTTCACTGAGGGTGAGGGCTCGGACTAAGGCATACAGTTCAGCCCATTGTACTGACCATCCAGCAGTTAATGCCTGGGCTTCTAGGACTTTAGTGGTTGTGGTCACTGCATAACCCACTTTCCAGGCACCCTCTTTTAGGTAACAGCCTCCATCCCTGAATAGCGTGAGCTCTGAGTTCTTTATGGCTTGATCCCATAGATCCGGATGGCTTGCATGGACTTCATCAGTTACCTCGGATCGTCAAGGTTTGGTTCCCCATCTTCCGTGGGGGGTTGCTGGGTTTAATGTCCTTACTGTCTCGAGGCTGACCCATGTGTTTTTGCAGAGGCACCCTTGGTATTGTGCTAGCCGAGAGTTGGAAAGGAAGTGGTGCCCCTGTGTGTTCATGAGGGACACAAATTTAACTTTGATGTTAAATTCTTGTCCCAGGGTGAGCTTGTTGGCCTCCTTGATGAGTTGGAGTGTGGCTGCTAGCGCCCTGAGACACAGTGGCCATCCTGCTGCCACGGGGCCCAGTTTCTTTGGCAGATATGCAGCTGGCCATTGCCAGGGCTCAACAGTCTAGGTGAGTACCCCAAGCGCTATCTTTTCTTTCTCATGTACAAAGAGATTTGAAGGGTTTTTCTCTATCTGATAGGGCCAGAGCTGGAGCCTGCCCCAGAGCAGTCTTCATCTCAGTGAAGGCAGCTTCTGCTTCCTCAGTCTGGGCAGGGAATTTGCGATCTGGACCTCCTACAAAATCATAGAGAGGTTTTGCTATTGCTGAGAACCCAGGGATCCAGATGCAGCAGAATCCTGCAGCCCTCAGGAATTCCCGTTGGACTTTTTTCGTCTGAGGCCGAGGCAGAAAGATGATGACTCTCTTTCTGTCTGGCCTTAATTCTCTCTCCCCTTGGGTCAGGAAGAAACAGAGGTATTGGATCTGTTGTTGGCAGATCTCTGCTTTCTTCCATGAGACCCTGTCCATAGAAGCCATAGGAGGGCCTTGGTGCCCTTAGTACAGTCTTGTGTGTCACTGGCAAGAAGGAGGTCATCCATGTACTAGAGGAGGGTACACCGTGTGCCCCTTCTCGGGAAGCTGGTGAGGTCTGCAATCAGTGCTTCCCCAAAGGGGGTTGGTGAATTCTTGAACCCCTGAGGGAGGCGTGTCCAAGTTAGTTGCATCTGATGGCCCATATCGGCTTCAGTCCATTCAAAGACAAATAGTGGCTGGCTCTGGGGAGCTAAGCGGAGACAGAAGGCATCCTTTAGGTCCAGGCAAGTGAACCATCTGGCTGATCCTGGGATTTGGCTGAGGAGGGTGTATGGATTTGGGGCCCGGGGTGCAAAAAGATGGTCACCTTATTGATGGCTGGCAGGTCCTGAACTGGTCAGTATCCCACTCTTGGTTTCTTGCCTGGCTAGAGTGGGGTATTCCAGGCTGATTGACACTCATCGGGAAGCCTGCCTCCTTTGAGTTTGGTCGGGTGTTCTCGGATGCCGATCTTAGCTTCTAGCGGAAGGGGATAGTGCCTTTGATTTGGGGTTGGGCTCCCAGGATCAATTCAACATTGATAGGGGCCAAATTCTGGGCTAGTCCAGGTGGGTTGTCCTCAGCCCATACTGTAGGATGGGCTGTAGCCCATACTGTAGGCTGTTTGCTTGTGCCTGAGCACAAAATAGCTTTTATTCTTCTTCTCTTGGCATGGTGATTGCTAGTACCAAAGACCCTGCCTCTTCTTGTCTTGGGTTTAATCAGAGGCTAGTATGCCCAGTGGGTTCAAGAGTTATTTGAGCCCCGAGCTTGGAGAGTTATGTCTCTGCCCAGGAGGGGGATGGGGCAATCAGGCAAATAAAGGAACTCATGTCGGACTTTGTGACCCCTGAGTTCACATTGTTGTGCTTGGCAGAAGGGTTGCTGTATTGCTTTCATCCTGGTGGCCACAAGGTTAGTTGGAGTTCTTTTGCCGAAGGGGGCCACCAAGGAGGTGACAACAGAGTGTTCGGCCCCAGTGTCAACCATGAAAGTCATTGATTGGCCCTCTACTTTCTTTCTGACCGTGGGCTCATGGGGGCCAAGAGGAATGAGCTGGTTCCCTACTTCTGCCAGGCCTATGAGGTCCTCTTCTTGGGGTTCTTCCTTGTAGTGGCTGGGCTTTGGAACCTTTCCCCTGTTGGGACATTCATTTTTCCAGTGCCCCTTTTCCTTAGAGCAGGCACATTGGTCTTTTGCCAAGGGGATTCTGGGCTTCCCCCCTTGCAGTGGTGGGAGCCTTCCCGCCTTTGCATCGTCCTTTTCCCTCAGGGAGGTGGCAAGGAGGCTGACTTTTTTCTTCATTTTCTTTTCGGTTTCCCTCTCGGCTGTGACCTCCCTGTTCATGAAGACCTTATCAGCAACCTCTGTTAACTGGATGATGTTCATTCCTGCAAATCCCTCCAGTTTCTGGAATTTCTTCCTGATGTCTGGGGCGGCTTGAGCCACGAAGGAGGGGTTTACTTTTTGTTGGCTGTCCTGTGCTTCAGGGCCGAAGGGAATGTAACCTGATAGGCTTCGCACAGTCTTTCGTAGTAGTTCTGGGGGACTCCCCTTGTTGTTGAGTGACCGTGGATACCTGGCCATGTTCATAGTTTCTTTGCTGCTGCTTGGGTTCCCTGGAGAAGGGCTTCTTGGTATTGGCGGATGTGGGCCTGTCCTTCGTCCGTGGTGAAGCCCCATGTGGGGCACTCCTCGGGTGCTGCTGTTCTAGCCCAGGCAGCAGGGTCCATAACTCCCACTGGTGCACATTCCTCTAGGTACTGTTGTGCTCCTCTCATTATTCTTCTTTCCTCCATGTTGAACAGGGTGCGAAGTAACTGTTGGCAGTCCTCCCAGGTTGGCCAGTGGGTCTGGAAAAGGGATTCCATAAGGTCTATCATAGCTTGTGGCTTTTCAGAGTAAGAAGGGGTTTTGTGCTTCCAGTCGAGGGAGGTCAGTGGTGGAGAAAGGTTGACAGTATATCAGGGAATGTCCAGGTTGGACCGTCCTGTCTTTGTCATACCTTTCAGGTTCCTGTGCCTCCCATACCAGCATCTGGAGGGCACTTGCACCTGGGGCACAGTCTGGCTGCCAGTCCTGGGGAAAATCATCCTTTGGGCCTGGAGGCGCTGGTGGACTCTCTGGACCCGAGGGTGTCAGAGAGACCGATGGCAGTAGATTGTGTGGAACTGAAGGGTCGGTGCAGGTGGGCTTGGGGGTTCGTACAGAGTGGGCAAGACCAGTTCATCCTCAGGATCTCTGGCTAAGATCTGCCGAGGCTGGAACTTCTGTCGGTTCTCTTTGGGCCACTTAGATGCGGCAACTAAGACCCTAGCCTGTTCCTGTCTGTTGCAAGCGAACAGTTCCCAAAGGGGAAGGGTCTGGGCAATTTCCAGCCAGGAGTCAATGTGTGGAAACTGATCAGGGTGTCCTGGGTTATGACTTGCCATACTTGAGGGACTGTTGGGACCTTTTGGGACATCCAGTGTCCCTTCTGAAGGCATCCAACATCAAAGGTAGGCCACTCTAACTCACATAGGGTTCTCAGCTTCCCAGGATACATCTAACTCCATAGTCTCCCAGAAATCACTTATTGAAATTGTTGATCATGGTTTCTTGGACTGTAGGTTTGCTCTGCCCTGATCCTATGGTGATGTTTCCCGTGTGCGGTGGCGTAGAGACAGACAAATGGTGGGTACCCCTCCAAAAGAGAGACCAGTCTGATGCCTGCCTCTGCATTCCTGTAGGAGACTTGGGTGCCTCTTGGCCATAGCGAGTCTGTATAATTCCTGGACTGGCATCCTGAAGGGGCTTATCTTAGATATTATGAGGTCACCATGGAAATAGGTTAGGGCTCATTCAGACTCTGTAGGCTTCTGGGGATCTTAAGGGTGCCCACCTGTGTAGCCACAGAATCAGTCTGCCTGACAAGGCCAGATCAAACTGCACATTCACTCATGCATTCACTCCAGAAGTTATTATGGTCTCCCCCCCCCCACCCCCCACCACCAGGAGGCCCTGAACTATGGAATTCCTTTCCTTTTGGAAATTCCTTCCTGTCCCCCTTTTCGCGGGGTTGCAGACCTGAGGGACCTATCTCCTCTTCCCCCTGGGAGTCCCTACCTGTGAGACCTCTAAGAAGACTCTGGGAGGTGATCAGTCTTCCCTTCCACCTTGATAGGTGGGCCTGACTGGGTCCTGGGGCCCCAGGCTTTACCTGGAATCCAACTTCTGGACCAGGTCCTCACCTGCCAAGTCTCCCTTGAGTCTGGTGGGAACAGTGGAGCGGGGCTGGTCTGAGGCAATGTGCTGGGAGCCTGCTGAAGATTAAGCAGGGCACTTCTTTTCTGTTATAATCCCTCATTTTTTTTTTAAGATTTTATTTATTTATTTGACAGAGATTACAAGTAGGCAGAGAAGCAGGCAGAGAGAGAGGGGGAAGCAGGCTCCCCAACGAGTAGAGAGCCTGATGCGGGGCTCGATCCCAGGTCCCTGAGATCATGACCTGAGCTGAAGGCAGAGGCTTTAACCCACTGAGCGACCCAGCCACCCCATGACCCCTCATTCTATCACTGCCCCAGCATTGCCCCCAAACCAGTGGCAACAGTGGGCCAGCACGGTTGGGTTTCCCCGTCAGGGAACCAAATGTTACGGAACCTGGACTAGATCCTGACAGAAGAACCAAGTGGCACTCAGAGATCTTGGAGGATTGGAGGTTTATTTAACACTGGTGGGCTTAGAGGAGAATGATCTCCAAAGGTTGGAGCGCTGAGTGCAAGCAGGGAGGGTAATTTATACCCTTTTACTTCCATAGACTTGGTACTTTTGGCATGTGCTGGAAACGGGGTAGGGAAGAAGAACCCAGAAGGGCTTTGAGACAGGGACTTGAATTCCCTTGCTGGTTTTGTTGGCCATCTTAGAGTACAGGTTTTCCCTTATCAATAATGTGTGTAGTAGGAGGTATTATTAGTAGTTAGATATAATAGAAGAAAGATAATGTAATAGAGTGGTAAGATCTTGCACGGTTAAGATGAGCTCATACATGAAAAAAAGTATTGTAGACAGTAAAAGTTGCATAATACAAATTATAATATGCTAATATGTATGGTATAAATGTAGCAAGTGGAATGTATACTTCATTAAAATTACCATTTTCTAGGGCTGGCTATAGCCAGCCTGGTTGGCTCAGGCAGTGGAGTGTGCGACCATTGATCTTGGGATTGTGGGTCAAGGCCCATGTTGAGTGTAGAGATTACTTAAAACTAAAATCTTAAAAAAAGGGTCATCTTTTTTTTTTTTAAGGGTCATCTTTTGAGGTAGCCTAATTTATAAATTATTCAGCCTCTTTCTGAGTCTGAGCCTCTTTCTGAGTGGTTTACGGGTTTGTACTTATTTGCATGATTCCTTTAAAAAGAAATGTTAAAAAATTGAAGCTGATGTTCTTTGTGACAATTCAGAGTGTTTTTGTGGTATATTGGCTTCTAGGGCACTGAGCTGCTGTCTCCAGTATTGACAGTCTTTTGTGAGCTCATTAGCTACCATTTTGGTAAAAGCCATTTTGATCTGTGATGAGAGTACTGCATTAAAAGGGCATTAATGTTGGAAATCTACACTTTGGTCAGTTCATTAAAATGCACTCTTCACAAAAAAGCAATATGAATTTGCATTGCAAAGGATAAGTTATTTCTCTTTAAAACTCTTGAAACCAGGTAATTTAATTATGTCTCTGCTGCAGCCTTTTATCTTCCTCCGCAAAGGAACTCTGTCTCCTTTGACACCTCATACTGAAAGCTGGTCTTCCGATCCTCCTTGGAATTAATTAACATGCAAATACTTGCCTAGAGATGTGGAAACACTGCTTTTTGATTAGCATTTAAATGTCATTCTTAATGATGTCAAATTGACTCTTTTTAAGGGAAAATTAAAGTGGTATAGTTCCATCATGATTATTTCCTAGAACATGTTATTGGTATTTCTGGTTATCTGGTCTTAGTGGGACCTTTAATCTTCTACTGTTCAGGCCAAACTGAGTCAGATACTAGACTATACTTGTTGGCAGTACAGCCAAGCTCTGGCTTTCCAGTGCCTTCAGTTTCTAGATAGGCTTACTTGCCATATCCTGCACTGCTTCTCAGTAACAAGTTTATTTATGTTGGAGTAGCACCTGCAGGAACTGTTAGCAACAAGTCCAAGGTACCTGGGAGCAAAGAGGGGTGTGTAGAGGGGCCTTGGTAGCAACTGTGTGATAAACAATAAAGAATTAGGTATTCAAATAGGTTTAAATCTTGCCTGTGCCACTTTGAAGCTCTGTGACCTTGATACATTACTTCCCTTCTCTGAGACTCAATTTCCTAAAATGTAAATAGTAGTATCTACCACTCAGGTTGTTGGGAAGGTTAAAGGTGATCATGTATATAAGGTTCTACATAGTGAGAGTAGGCTACCTGCTCTAACCAAGAACCCCCAAATTTCAGTGGTTTAACTTAGCTTATTTCCTGCTGTGGGAGGGACGGAGGAAGGGCCCTGCTCCATGCAGACATTCAGTGACCCGGACTTCTTTCATCCAGTGACCCTGACATTCCCCAAGGCCTTGGAACCCCTCCTCAGATCATCTCTCTCCAGCTGGCGGTGAGGGAAGATCCTAAGCCTGGGAGTGGCACAGAAGGCTTTACGGGCCAGGCTGGGGTTGGTGCATCTCACTTTTACTCATTTTTCAGTGGCCACAACTCAATTCCCTAGACACACTGACTTTCAGGTTAGCCCAGGAAATGTGTGTGTCAGAAGGAAAACAAAATGGGTTTTTTGGTGAACACATAGTCCTCCACTACAAGCATCTAGTAACATTTGTTGAGTCAATGACAGAAGGAAAGAATGGATTCTCTGTGGACTCTGAAAGCATGAGACCTAATAGAGAGCCTTAGCAGTGATCATGTTTTACTCTCTGTTTCTGTAGAGGAGGAGTCTGAAGACCTGGGAATTTAGTGGTCTGTCCAGCTATTAGTGACAGGACTGGAACTTGAACCCATTTTCCCCAAGTCCTGATATTTACTCTGCATTTAATTATTTGAAACATCATTCTTTATTTTCTGCCATAGGGTTGCCCTTGTCTTTTGGCATATGAAGATGGAGATTTAAAATGGATGTTATTCTGGGGATGCCTGGGTGGCTCAGTAGGTCAAGCGTCTGCCTTCAGTTCAGGTCATGAACTCCGGGTCCTAGGTTAGAGTCCTGCATCGGGCTCCTTGCTCAGTAGGGAGCCTGCTGTTCCCCCTGCTTGTGCTCACTTTCTTTCTCTCTGACAAAGAAATAAATAAAATCTGGGACGCCTGGGTGGCTCAGTTGGTTAAGCAGCTGCCTTCAGCTCAGGTCATGATCCCAGCATCCTGGGATTGAGTCCCATATCGGGCTCCTTGCTCGGCAGGGAGCCTGCTTCTCCCTCTGCCTCTGCCTGTGCTTGCTCGCTCTCTCTCCCTCTCTCTCTGACAAATAAATAAATAAATAAATCTTAAAAAAAAATTATAAAAAAAAAGAAATAAATAAAATCTTAAAAATATATGTTATTCTGGTCATTATTGGTAGACTTCAGTTTTCTTTGGAAGGAAGAATTTGCTACTTTAGGGTAATGGGGTGGATACTATTATGGCTGGAGGCTCCATAGCTTGTCAGTATTTTGTACTGACAGTGAATTAATCTTCACTCACCCACTCCTGTGTTTGAGCTGTCTTTCTTTAGCCCCCTTCTATGTGTACTGAGTTCTGCAAGGCAGTGTGGATGGAGCAGTGATTAAGACAGAAACATTCACAGTCTAAGGAAGGTGTCAAATATTTAATCAGTAATTAGTATATAAAATGAGAGCTCAGTGGAAGCAATAAAGTAGAAGTGACCAGCTGCTGGGGTGAGAGGGAAAGGGAGTAAAGGCAGCTTCATGGAGGAAGGAGGTATTTGATCTTAAAGAATGAGTTTGTTTATTGCTCTGATCCGCTCTGAAACATTCACATTTGTATTTCTGTAACCTGTGCAGATAACTCTGGCTGCTGTTAACTGACTGTACATTAGAAAAAATGGGGAGAAGAACTTAAACACACAGATCAAAATCCTGATCAAGTCTCTTGTATAAAATGAGCATTTAGCACCCGTTTTTGCCATTCATTTATCATTTTGCCAAGTTTTGACGAGTAGATAATTATGTAAGATAACCTTTGGTGTACTGGTCAGTCATCATCAACTAATAATGTATTGTGTGCCAGCAAGTTCTTGATATCGTCCTTCTATGCCCAGTTGGCTTTGCGTGATTTTTGGTTAAAGGAGTTTGTAGAGGCAGGGGTGCGATGCGTGAAATACCAGAAAATGGAATCAGTGTGAGGAGGGGGGCACACACTCCCACTGTAGAAAAGGCACAAACATGGATATAGGTTTGGATTTGGAAATTGATTTTTGAAAGTTTTCTTGTATAGAAAGAATTCAATACAAAAAGGATATAAAATGCAAAGTAATTGTCCCTTTCCCTAAACCTTTGATTATCATGAAAATAAATGGATCTTTCTAGACATTTTATGTGAACAAAGAAGCACACACAGGCATATGCTTTTTTATGTAAGTGAACTTATTATATATATTCATTTTATATATATAAATTCATATTTATATTTATATATTTATATAAATATAGTTTATATATTTATATAAATATAAATATATTATATTTATATAAATATATAAATATAATATATTTAATATATTAAATATTATATATAAATTAATATAAATATAAATATATAAATATAATATATAAATATATATCATATATATTATATATTATACATAAATATATTTAAATATATAAATATTTAATATAAATATTAAATATTATAAATATAAATATAATATATATAAATATATATTTATATATATTCATATTCATTATATATATTCATTCATAAATCTCTTATTTATTATGTAGGACAGCTTTTTATATGACTACATAGTTTTACCTTATTATTATTATTTTCACCAATGGCATAGTCATCCACACTGTACTGCTTTTCCATGATTCTTACTGAACCATTTTTAAGTTTTTTTTTCCCTTAACCCTTTGCTATGTATTGTACACTCTGCTTCAGAAAACATCCTTGTAGCCACCCACAGACTTTTTGTAGAGGGATTTTTTGGTAGGGTACTTGAAATGGAGTTCTTAGATCAAAGAGTACATGTATTTAAAAGTTTGATAGATGTTGGTGAATTGTCCTCCAGAAAGGCTGTACTTATTTTCATTCTATCCATGGTGTATGTGAATTTCTTTTCCTGAGTATTTTTCTTTTTAAAGAGGATCCTGGTCTCTGGGTCAGAGAAGAGGCAAAGAGGAGAGAGCCTCATAAAATAAGTGGTGGCCAAGAGAAATGAAAATGTTCACACAATGATTTGTATGTAACAGCATTATTCATAACAGCCAAGAAGTGGAAATAAACCAAATGGTCAGCAACTGTTGAATCAATAACCAAAATGTGGGATATACATATCCTGGAATATTACTCAGCAATAAAAGAAATAAGGTACTACGATATGCTGTAATGTGGATAAACTTTGAAAGCATTATGGTAAGTGAAGGAATCAGTCACAAACCCCATACATAGTTATTTATTTATTTTTTAAGATTTTATTTATTTGAGAGAGAGAGAGAGAGAACCTGAGCAGGGGGAGGGACAGAAGGAGGAGACTTCCCACTGAGCAGGGAGCCCCCTATAGGGCTTGATCCCAGGACCCAGGGATCATGACCTGAGCCAAAGGCAGATGCTTAACCAATTGAGTCACCCAGGCACCCCTTACCATACAAATATATATAAAATGTCCAGAACAGGCAAATTGATAGAGGCAGAGAGTATGTAAGTAGTTGCTTAGGGTAGGGACGTGGGGGCAGGGAAGATTTGGGAAGTGACTGCTAATAGGTACAGGGTTTCTTTTTGGGGACGATGAAAATATTTTCTATAATTAGATTGCAATGGCTGTACAACTCTGGGTATACCAAAAACCACTGAATTGCATATTTTAAATGGGGGAATTTTACGGTATGTGAATTAATTTATCAGTAAAGCTGTTGAAAATTGAGTGGTTGCCGAATTCATGGAATAGGCTGAAAAGGATGGTGATATGGTTATTATCATGGGTTTATGGCACAGGCAGAAAGACCGAATTGTAGCAGTGTAGCAGGGAATTTGGATGGCGAGAGTATTTCTCTGGATGATGCTGAGCTGTGTTCAGGTGGCTGATGCTACAGAGGTGGATGGTGGGGTTTCTCCACCAGCAGAATGGCGACAAAGGGCGGTTAATGCCATGCCCCAGTTAGGGTGAGAATGGGGATTAGTACACTGAATTACTGACTCCTTGTCCTTGTTCAGTCCTTCTAATATACAGAAGATACTGTTCTCCTGGAAGGCAGTAATAGCTTCCTTTGTTGACCGAGAAATGCCTGCGGTGCTCCAGAATTTGGAAAAGGAAGGTCAGAGAGAGGAAGCTGAGCTCAGCTGCTGAGTCAAGGAGAAGGGGAGGAAGGCCTAGGGTCACAAAGGACAGTGAGGCCCTCCTTTGTGAATAAGAGCAACTAGTAAAATTTAAAATTCAGCAATTAAGCTTTTTCTACATAGTGGAACTAACTTTTCTTTTGGAATGTGTTTGCTAGCAAACATGATAAGAATGTTTAGAAGGAAGTTATCATTTAAGTGGCCTCTGAGTTGTGCTGATTGATAAAATTTAGCTTAAGGGAAAGATGGTTGAACTTACAGTAAACACTGAAAGTTAAGGGTAAATCAATATACCTTTCTGTAGAAGCCCAATTTTCTTTGTAATCGTGGTTTTTTAAATGTCCTCTTTACTTCTCTTAGTTCCCCCATCATCATGGCTCTGTAGCACAGATTAGATTAAAATGTAACATCCAAAACCTTCTTAATTACTCTCAGGTCTGAAGTAAGCATCAGAAAGAACTGAGGTAGGTCTCCATGGTTCCATTTGGAGGGTAATCTTTTCAGGTGGCTACTACTGGTTTACCAACAGTTTGCTTTTAGAAGCCCAGGACAGCCTATTCATGGATCAGGACTGACCTAAGGGCAAAATTATTTTGTATCAGGAGGAAGCATGGGGTCTCCCAATCAGGCAGAGGCTGGTGGCCCTGGTGGTGAGAGAATTCACTCAAGACAGAACAAAAGAGATAGAAATTATATTGACTATCCCATAAGGGAGTGGAGGACAGGACAGCAAAGCAGTGATTGTCTGCCAGGAGGAAGTGGTGGGGTCATAGTTAAAGGGGAAAGGTGAGGAGGTATGGGAACGTGGAATTTTCCTCTTTTGGTACCTGTGTCCTGGTGTAAGTAGCCCAGCGGTCAGCTAGGCCTTATGGATATTTTGAGGTAGTAGGTTGCCTAAAGGGCCTGTCTGTTTTCAGCCAGGGGGTTGGGGTCAGTGTGGGCCCTTCTTATTCAGCTTTCCATTGTTCAACTTGCTGCCTAAAAGTGGCCTCTTCAAGAAAGCTTTTTCTTGGTCACTCTATTTGATTCACTACACAGAATAGGCTTTATTCTCCAAAACTTAATTTAAGAATATACCATAAATAAGAAACTATTAGCCTTTGTACTTGAATAGGATATTAACAGGAATCTTAACAACTTGTCAGCCTTTGCAAGAAATAACTATTCTTCTGATTTTATTTTGACTTGCTAAAGAAACTTTAGCGTTGAGAGAAATTTCACCTGGTGATTCGGAGCATGAGGGAAGGAAGAGAGTGATTCTGGCACATGCACACTAGTTGAATAACTAACTGGTGGATATTTTTATTTGTATTTCTATTCTTAGCCTGTAGTTAACTAGGGAGTAACTAAGCTCAGTGATATTTATCACACTTGTAATTTGAATACATTGGTATCTAGACCTCTAGAAGAACTTAAGTTATGTTTAGCTGATTATTGAAAGGCACACCCTCTTCCTAAGCCATTCCTTCTCAGTAAACAAAGAATAAAATTTGGACAGATTAAAATGCAAGATAATCAAATTTGCTCTTTATTTCTGACTGTTAGCTAAATCTTTAGCCACTATGCATAGCCACACAGAGTTTTTGGTTGGCTTTGGTTTGCTTTACTTTTTGGGTTGTTTCTCCTAAATATGTTTTAAAGGTAATCATTTATGGCATGTGTTAGAATTCCTCCTTGTGTTCTTGTGGTAGGATTCTGGAATTGTAATGAATTCACAGGAGCACTTAAGAATGTAAGAAATTAGATGCCAATCATATCTCAATTTTAAAAAATAACAAGAAACATATAAATAAAACAAAACAAAAAGAATGTAAAAGCAAGGTTTCTCCCATTTGCTGAGTTGGGGGTATAAACTTTGATTCCATTGCCAACCCTCTTAAAATTGTGACTGTGAACTATCGTGACTTAACTTCAGAGCACAGCTGGTTCTTTTGGCAGTGGCACCAAAACATTTTAATTCTGCCTGAACAACTGTTATCGTTCAGTGTAGGCAAGTGAGTAAGTGTCTTACTTTGCTGGTGGTGATCCTGCACATGCTTAGATTTAGTGAAATGTCAAAATTGCTACAAGCCGAGATATAGTCATGGATGAGAACTTAAACTTTTTCTGTGTCTACTAAATGCTTTAATCCATGGAAAGAAAAGTTTCTCTGTCATTTTCTTTTTTTAAAACACAGATGGAGGAAGCAAGGAGATAGAAGTATTACTGTGAACTTAATTCTAGCCAACTGTTAGTGAAGTCAAATTGATGAAAATCTTGGGAGGCAGTTACCGTGATCGGGTTGTTTTGTAACTACAGAAGAAATGAGAGTTGGATATAACCAAAGAGTTAACGGTAACTTCTGGGAAATATAGAGAAAGAGTAGGTATTTTTCAATGTCCAGAGCCTTGAAAAGAGGGCACTGCAAAAAGAGAAAGGGAGAAAGAGAGAAGGAAAGAAAGAAAGGAACAATCTGAGGGCAAAAGCACTATCTATCTATATATATATATATATTTTTTTTTTTTTTTGGATGAAGAAGAAAAAGGGAGGGAACCACTTTAAGAACAAGGCAGTTTTTAGTGAGCTCAGATAATAAGAGAACATGTACCCAAAGAGAAGTACATGCTGAACAACAAATTCAGAAGAGTGATATATAACTCGTAAGAAAATATCTGTAATGCTCAAGTTCAGACTGAGCTAAGGCTGGAGAAAATGCTACAGACAACAGAAAAGGGCTCTTGAAAAGCTGTGTTCAAAACAAGAAGAACAAGTAAAGGCTAAGCTCATTGCTCGGGGCAAATGGAATAATGTTAACATGACGAAAAGCAGACCTACTCAATTATTTGGCTTCTCTCTTTATCAAAGAGAGTGATCTTCAAACTGGAATGTGTAACATAAACAAGGCTCAGAATAAATTGAAGCACACAAGATTGGGGATGATAATGACAGTTACAACTACAGTTTGTTGAGTTTCTACTCAGGACTGAGTAATAGGAAGGAGAACTTAGTTTTTTTCCTACTGCTTACAGCAGCTGTGTGAGGTAAGTATTGTTTTCAACCTTATTTCAGAGGCAAGAACGCTGAGGCCCAAGAAGATTTAATAACAAGTCTGAAGCTACACGGCCATGAAATGATTAGCTTAGACTCAGTTCCACGCCTGACTAGCTTCAGAGTTTGGCTCTTGACTGGACCCCCTGACTCCCATGCCAACAGCACCTAACAGTTTTCAACAGGATTGTGTCTTTAGCTTAATTTATATGGTAAGACACATAAAGAAACAAACAAAACCTCATAGATGTTAATGAAGAGCCATAGTGTGTAATCATAGGGAAAAGAAGGAAAATGGAATATCAAAATGATAAAAAAACAAAGACTTTCTTGATTTCTTTTTTAAAGGTTCACTTTGAGCTATCTAGAACAAATTGCTTGATACTGGTCCTTGGGATTGTACTATGCAAACAAACAGTTGTAAATGAAAGTATGGATCCTCAGAAGGTGGCATGCCGGGACACCTGGGTGGCTCAGTTGGTTAAGCGGCTGCCTTCGGTTCAGGTCATGATCCCAGCGTCCTGGGATCGAGTCCCACATCGGGCTCCTTGCTCGGCAGGGAGCCTGCTTCTCCCTCTGCCTCTGCCTGCCACTCTGTCTGCCTGTGCTTGCTCTCACGCGCGCTCTCTCTCTGACAAATAAATAAATAGAATCTTAAAATAAAAAAAAAGAAGGTGGCATGCCAAAGTAGACTCTAACCTTCTTCCTTTCCTTTCTTCCTTGCTATTTTTAAAAAAGATTTTTATTTAAAATCAATCAGAGAAAGACAACTATCATATGTTCTCCCTGATATGAGGAAGTGGAGATGAAATGTGGGGGGTTTGGGGGGTAGGAAAAGAATAAATGAAACAAGATGGG
Organism: Taxidea taxus jeffersonii; assembly: GCA_003697995.1. NCBI lineage: Eukaryota > Metazoa > Chordata > Mammalia > Carnivora > Mustelidae > Taxidea > Taxidea taxus. The sequence continues at coordinate 89,414 of ML105543.1, read as the reverse complement.
ATCGGGAGGGAGACAAACTATAAGAGACTCTTAATCTCACAAAACAAACCGAGGATTGCCAGGGGGAGGTGGGCAGGGAGAGGGTGGTAGGGTTATGGACATTGGGGAGGGTATGTGCTATGGTGAGAGCTGTGAAGTGTGTAAACCTGGCGATTCAAAGACCTGTACCCCTGGGGCTAATGATACATTTTATGTTAATAAAAATAATAACAAAAAAAAGAAAAAAAAGAAGAAAGGGGGAAAAAGATTTTATTTATTTATTTGAGAGAGAGAGAGAACACAGGGATGGGTAGAGGGAGACAGAGAATCTCAAGCAGACTCCCTGCTGAGCACCGAGCCCCATGTGGGGGCTTGGTTGCATGACCCTGCGATCATGACCTGAGCTGAAATCAAGAGTCCAACACCCAACTGAACCACCCAGGTGCCCCTCTTCCTTGCTATTTAACTGGTAACGCTATCATTTGTTAGAGGATTCCGTATAGCTTATAAACAAGTTGAATTAATCTAGGCTCAGTTGGGTAGATTCATATTTAATTGAACTACTTTACGCACATTATTGACTTTAGATAGACAGGCCTTATTGAAGTCAAAATACCATGTTTGTGGCATTCCCCCTATCTGTCCATATAGCAACTCTGTCAAAAAAGGAAATGAAGTTTTTTGGCCTGAGTTGTTCGTGGTAAACCCCTGACAGTTCCTGGTATTTATTGCCTTGTAAGTGATTATGAGTGTCTGTGTCAGCATTCCTCCAGCTGTTTTCTGAAGAGCTCTGAAGATGCTAGAAAAGTTAATAGGTGTCATCTCCTGAGAGCATAGTTTGGGAAATGCTACTCTGTGTAATAATTTGTTGTTCAATTTTGCTGGGGGTAGACATTAAGTTTTTTGATCTGTGATTTAGGGAATCAACTCATCCATCCTTTTCAAAATATGGATTGTTTTGGATTGCTTTGTCTTAATTTTTCAGAGTATTCTACATCTTTATACATATATGTCAATTAATTTACCATCCTAAATAGAATTCATCTTGGCTTGATAACTTAAACTTCTTTAAAGGAGTCAGGCATATTCTTTCTTATTTTGTGTTTAATCTCTATTTATACTTTATTTTCTGGGATTTGAGGAGGAATTAGACAGAGTATGTATAGTGTCCAGTAGCTTAAGCTCGGAGCAGTCAATTTGAAGTTACATCTAGTGATTTTTCACATCAAAAGAATGAAGTGCTTTCTAGTAATTTGGAAGGTTCAAGCAGAGATTATATTATATCTGTTAGAGATATAAAGAGGAGATTCGTACCCTGGATGGGTTTAGAGAAGATGATCTTCTACCTCTAAGAGTCATGATTATAGACATCTCTGTTTCATACATAGTCAAAAATAGGGTAGCTCTTGGGTACTGTCAAAGTCTTGGAAGTCAAAGACTGTTTTGTTATGGTACCATTATTATCCAATAAGAGCAGGAGCAGTCTCCCTTTTTGAAGAGTAATTGCTGCCTTTGTTATTCAAAGGGGATGGGTGGTTGGACAGTGGATCTATTTTATGGATCCTCTGGTTTATTCCAGTGAAATGATTAGTTATCACCACTGCCTGCTCTTCCAATAGCACTATTTTAAGTGGTTTTTATTGATTTTCAAGGAAGAAAAGTCAAATTTTTTGTTAGAAAACTGCATATAACCTGATTGTGCCGAGATTAAAACTCTACAGAAGTTGGAAATAAAATGAAATTTATCTTGTCCTATAGGTGGATTGGAAGCAATTCTTGTGGAATTTTTGCCAGGACAAAGAGCTGCAGTGTTCACTTTTTCAAAACAAGTAGTGGTTCTTTGAAAATAGCTCATTTCCCCACAGTAATGAATAAATCAGTAATGGGATTAATAGGATTGCATTTTATTGTTGAAACAAAACATTGTCAGAAGCTATAGCTGGTATTCAGGACCAGACTGAATGAATTTAGTGACATCAGCATTTTAAGAGTATAACAGCCCCCCACCAAAACAAACAAACAAACAAAAAACCCCTTCTTTTCTTGATCAAGTGCATATAAAATATTTTACATACCCAACCCCAAGAAGAATGTAATGGGGAATAGTCTTATAATGTTTAGTATACACATGGTTCTTAACAATATGAAATGAACAAAGGACTGGCAAAGTATGGCTGTTGAATAAATTGGACAAAGAATAATGTAGGGGAGAATATTATATGGTCCTGCTTGACTATAAAAATTATGGGACACTGATTATGATGGTAGTGAAGTTATGAAATCTTTTATAGGATTTTGTCACCTTTGATCCCTATTCCAAAGTACTTCATAGCAGTGATCATATGAGTGTTATAAAAATGTGTTCAGGTGTCTCCTTCCTAGTAGATTGTAAGGGATGCCATTATGGGCTATGTCTTAGTCACCACTGTGTTGTTCTTAGATCCCACTGCTATATGTAGCCACTAGGCTGATGATCACAGAGCTCCAAGGGGACCACTGTGTCATGATGGTCCCCTCTCCCACATCTCCTCAAAGCTCTGCAGTCTTCTTAGCCAAGTTCTGTGGCAGTAACAGATGTTGAAAGAACAAAGGGAGGAATAAATGAACAGGCAAAGCATTTTGTACGGGAAGACCCTTCTGGAAATAGGGCTGGCCAGTACAGGCATTGGTATCCTATGTAAGTGTGGCATGTAGGCATTGGTATCTTATGTAAGTGTGGCATGCAGGCATTGTTCTCTGGGACTTGTGATATGACTGCAGTCTTGCCTTCCTTTCTGGCTGCTTTTGAAGCCTTTCCTGAGGTCCTCCCCATTCTAAGATACAACAGCTGGTGGTTGGTCTCCCTTTCTCTCTTACTCTCTTTCTTCTCAGTATTTTTGGACTACTTCACGCATGCCAAGTATATAATATAGCTAGTCATATATGATGCTCTTAGTTTAAGAAAAAAACACTTTACTGGTATAAAAACAAAGACACAGAGAACTACCTTACACATGCTCACACAGAGATATAGAGAAAGGGCCAGGTTTTGACCCAGTTGTCCATGGTTCTAAATCTTACATTCCTCCTGTTATACTCTGCAGCCTCCCTCGATTATGCCCTATCTTTGCCCTTCATTTCTCTCTGACATCCCTGTCCTCCCTCATGTCCTGTTCCCTCACCCAAAAGACAGACCGAGGTAGATCCATACCACTTTTCAAAGGATCTGGAAACTGTGCTTATCCTATATGATGTCCCCAGTGTTCAGCCCTGTTTAACTCTTTGATCAGTACTAGGCCATTTCCCACTTCACTTATCAGACCTTACTTGGTCTTTGTGTCTCCTGTTTCCAGAACAGCTCTGAATACTGTGGAGGAATTCATCTTTCTACCAGGCCAACTATGCCATTCTCCTCCGATATATTCCATGGTACTCTCCCTGTTTTCTTCCAGAGAGGCAGCATTGAGTGGTGGCTGAGATCATGGGCTCTAGAGTCAGAATGCCAGGGTTCAAATGCTGACTTTTGCTTCTTCCAGGCTGTATGACCTTGGATGAATTACCTCAGTGTCTTAACATCCTCACCTGAAAAGGGAAGGTGAGAAAGTACCACTGTCACAGGATTATAGATTGTAGATTTAATCCACAAAAAAAGCCCTTACAGTTAAAAAGCCCAAAGTCAAATCCTCAATAAATGTCAAGTGTTGTTTTGAATAAAGACCAAGAGCCTCCCTCATAGTTTCAGGCTCACTCCTGAACTGCTTGGGTTTTCTCAATCTTTTGATTTCTTTTCTCTCTCTCTCTCTGTCTTTTTTTGAAGATTCTATTTATTTATTTGAGTAAAAGAGAGAGTGGACTAGTAGGGGGAAGGGTAGAGGGAGAGGGATAAGCAGACTCCCCACTAAGTGAGGATCCCAATGTGGGGCCCAATCCCAGGACCCTAAGATCATGACCTGAGATGAAGACAGATGCTTAACCAATTGAGCTACCCAGGTACCCCTGAAGTTCTATCTATTCATTCCTCCCTCCCCTCTGGCTTCCTTTGTCCTACCTATTCCTCTAGTCTGTGGTAGTCTGTGACATAGATTTTGTCTACTCCTGACCCTGGACCTCATCTTCTACCCGCATCCCACTGTCTGGATTGGGTCATCTTCCCTGTCCACTTCTGTCTGCTGGTCTCCCTTACAGAGCTTTCAGAGCCTTCAAAAGCCCCTTTCCCTTTGTGAAACCTTTCTTACTAAGAGGGAGAGGAGTGAGTAATTCCCCTGCTTGTACGTTTTCTGAACATACCACTTCACCTCACCAAAACACAGTAGCACTGTGAAGTGCGTTTGTGAAAAGAAAATCATTTGATTTCCCTCTTTGCTCTATACCTGATTATGTGCTTGGAAGATCAATGTTCATTTAGGACAGGGTACTTTTCTCTGTGTCTGTTCTGGGCCCATAGCTTGTAGAGAATACAGGCTCTGACTTCACAGGCCGCTCTCCCAGTGGCACTTGCATCTGTGATAAGTAAATTCCTGACTCGGAGAAGAGGTCATGTAAAATCACCTATCCACTGAAAACCTGACCCCTAACCTGCATTCTGAAAATCGATGTTTAATGCTTTACTCAGATCTAACATTTGAAAAGTCCCCTAAAGCTTGCTCATCTTATATCAGGGATATTTAATTTCTGCTAACTAAAGATTTTTTTCCTCAGGGTAGATACAGAAAACACCGGTGCTTCTTCCCAGCCATCCCCCTCTTCTTTCGAAAGCTTTCATATTTACCCCTGTATATTGTTTGACCATACCTTGTGCTTCAAGCCCTGTGTTGGAGGAATGACTTTCATAGTCACATGGTAGGAACTGTTCTGGATCCTTAAGAAAAAGCTGCTACTGAATAGTGCATAGTCTTTTCCTTTGAAAAGATGACAAAAATTATAGTGGTTTTGCCTGTCATTTAAAACAGACTCTGAACTTGTCTGGATTTATTGGCTTTATGGAACCGGACTGAAAGTACACCACGCACCAAATTGTGGCAGAACAAATTCTTCTTTAGGACATTTATGGCAGGTTGGGCTTTTCTTTCTTTCTTTGTGTGTCTCATTACTGGCAATGATTTCTGAAGCATCAAGCATTTTCCACCTTTGTATAAAATTAAGCAAAGGCAGATTCTTAGTGGCCTTGAATTACTTCTCCTCTCTGTGTTGAATCAAATCCTTGTTGTGACTGCCTTATGGTGTCCTAGACAGAGGTGGGTGGGTATTCCTAAAGAGCACGGAGTAGTCTATAAAGCATGCATTTTGGATGCCAACTGGCCAACCTCTTTTCCCTTGGTGAATGAATCAATTCCTTCAATGAAGGAATGCAGGCATTTAAGGAAAATTGTATGTCTGTAAGATGAGCTTGTACGTAGAATGTTTGTTAATGGAGAAGATGGGGCTATTGCTTGAGCAGCTGCCCTTCCTATTACTAGATGTTAACATTTTAATTTTACTTTAGTTTTCAAACTGATCATTCAAACATAATTGCATTTGAACTACACAGCAGTCATCTGAAGTCAGTAGGGAAGGTATTTATTATCATACAGGGAATAACATACAGGGAATCCTTCCCAAAGAAACCAGGGCTGATCATGTTGGCTCCGATCTCCTGACTGAAATGAAATGGTGGTCTTTCCATTCTAAACACAGTGATTTCCGCACTAGATCAGGGAGTCTCACACTTGACTATTCAGAAGGCCCGGCATTGGGATGAGAAATTCACATTTTTGTCACACATCTCAGGAAACTGATGGTGATAAGGTGTGCGCTGGACCACACTTTTAAAAATCCACTTTTCCAGCCTCTTTTTATTAAGTGTAATGCTTGGAAAATATCAGTTTTAAGGTGGCATGTTTAACATAGAGGATTGAAAAGTTCATTTAAATGTTGTGTCAAAATCCACAGTGATACACAAAGTTATGACAACATTGTTCATAATAGTTGAAGACTGGAAACCTTCCAAATATCCATTGAGAGGGGAATGGTTGAGTGGCCAAATGGTATACTCATAAAGAGAAATAATATACATTTATAAGAGGGAACAAGGAAAACCTGTATCTTTCCATGAAGTAATTTTTAGGGTCTATTGTTAAGTGATAAAAATAAAATGGAAAAAGTATTTATAGAGTATGCTACTTGCAGTGTAAGGAAGAAAGGAAAATACAAACATATTTCTAATAAATAATATATAATTATTAATATAATAAAAATAATATTTACATATATATGTGTATAAACACACACAGCCTGTACCTCAGGCTGTTTGGTTTCTTTTGCTTTTTTGGGTTTTTGGTTTTCCCATGGAGTGTATTTGGGCACACCTGGGGCAAGGAGGCTCTACATCTGAAAGAAAGTGTTGGGCCTCTTCGTGGTGAAGTGGGGCTTGTGCTGGGAGGGGATCCTGTGAGGCAGCGGGAACTTGACCTTCCCATCGTGAAGCTGCAGGACTGCCAGTTGGCAGCACCTGCTGGCTGTAACCTCCTCCTGCTTCATGATCTGGATCCAGTTGGCTCAGGCACCGTGCCTGTAGTGCAGGTCTCCATAGAACTGGGGGGCAGTGCCTGTTGTGGTCAGGTCCCTGGGCTCCCGGTGCACGCTGTGGGGGCCGTTGCAGGAGGCCTAGAGCAGCCAGGCACTCGGGTTCTTCACCAACAACGAAAATTTCTCCCGCACCCACCCACAGCAGTTCCCCTGAAGACTTTGTTTTCTTCAGCAGAGACACAAAGTACCAGAAGCAGAACTTGGCGACAACATGATTAGGTGCAAAGACTGGCAGGTGATGGAGGGGCAGAGTGTGGCCTCCGGGGGTGGGCAGGCAGCGCCCAACCACCTTGTTCTTTTGCAGTGTGCTGGAGGCCCTCAGTGCACCCTCTTTGCTCTTGCTGCCACCCAAGAAAGGAAGTGCCAGGATAGGTTCTTTATAGAGAACTACAGCAGATAAATGCAGATGGATGCTAGAAATAGAAAAACACTATTTTGCAACATCTACTGAAATAATGGAGCTAGGCAACAATCATTAATGGATGCTAAAATCTGAACTGAAATTGAAGCTTTGTAATTGAGAATCAGTGTAACATTTGAACCCAGTGATCACTAGATTGAAGAGAAACAGCACCACTTATGCAGTATTCCTCCCACATCTCTTCTGCACAAACTTGAACCAGAATCTCAAGGTTCAGTGTCCACCTACTAGTTTACAGGAAATAACAGGAGACAGAGGCACATGTTCAACAGTACCACAAGGGCATAAATCGGCCAAATCTGGAGTGTGGGAGTTTTTTTTTTTTTTTTAACATTTTATTTATTTCAGAGAGACAGCAGAGAGAGAGAGAGAGAGAGAATGTAGGGGTGGGAAGAGACAGAGGGAGAGGGAGAAGCAGGCTCCCCACTGAGCAGAGAGCCCCATGCGGGGCTTGATCCCAGGACCCTGAGATCATGACCTGAGCTGAAGGCAGACGCTTAACCAATTGAGCCACACAGGTGACCCCTAGAGTGTGGGGAGTTCTTCAAAATTAATGACCCAATTTCTTCAGCAAATAAATGTATGGGAAAAAAGTAGAAAGGGGAATGGTTAGAAGTTAAAAAACTTAAGAGACCTATAAATCAAATGCCATGTCTAGACTTCATCTGAACAAACATCATATAAAAATACCTTTCTTTTTTTGAACAATAGGAAAATGAAACATAACTCTATTACATGTTATTAAGAAATGATTGAAACTTTATTGATCTGCTAGTGGTATTGTGACATATATTTTTTAAAAGTCTTTACCTACAGAAGCACTTGCTATTGAATTGATATGATGCCTAAGATTTTCTTTAAAAATATCACATCCAAAGAAAAAAAGTGTTGAGGGAAGCAGATGAAATCAGAATGGTAGGATGTAATAGTTATTGAGATTTGGTGGTATGTCCTGGGAGTTCCTTACATTTTACTCTCTACTTTGTTGTATGTAGAAAATCTGCATAATAAAAAAGACCAACTTGTGCTGTTTTAGAGGCCAAATCCTGGCCAGAGGCCTGGATTGTAGCCACTGTTTGTATAACTCAGGGAGAGTCATGGCTACTCCCTTTTCTCCTACCTCCCTGCCATTTTGCATTTCTTTCATTCCTTCTGCTTCACGTGTTGTTCACTCCATCACATCTTGTACCACCACTGTGGTAAATCTTCTACCAGCAAGGTGTAGACACTAATGTTCTGACTATCCAGATGAGGAAACTGAAGTGTGGGGGGTTGAAGTTTCTTGTTCACAAACCCATGTCCGTCTGTCACCAAAATGGGAGCTCTTGTGGATTATTTCTGGCTGCTTCCCAGCAATAATCCTTTGATTTTATAGTTTTTCAATTTTTCTCTTTAATTTTGCTTATGGATAAATTTTAAACACTGAGTAAATAAGGATAGATGAAATGGAGTACATCTGTGTATTCCTTGTGTGTGAGAAGATGTAAGGTATCTTTCCGACTGTGATAATTACAAAAGCCTAATCAGAGGCAAGGCAGTGATAGGACTAGAGTACGCAGCAACTTTCTTCATACTCATAAAAAAGTAAATCTCCGTAAATTGTAACTTAAAGCCACAAAATAAGGTTTCCTTATGCTTGTTCTTCAACAACAGTATTTGATCATCCTTCTATTAGAAGTGGAGGCCAGAGAAAATTGGCTGGTTTCATTTCTCTTGTGTCCGTAAAATGCTTTTAGGACTATCACAATAAAGAAATGCTCTGAAACAAACAAATAAAACCCTGAACTTACCCTGAGCCACGATTTGCTTTATTTTCTTCCAAAATTATTTTGGCATTTGTCAAACCCAGGTGTGCCGATGGGCAAGTGCAGCCCTGTCATTGTCATCTGTCACGCGCGATGCTCTGGATGTACGAGATAGCAGCCATCAGTCAGGGAGTGCTAGCAAGCCACCTCGCCGAATTCCTCCTGCGGGGCATGCTTGAATCATACCCTCTGCTTTACAAGATTTAGTGTGACTTTCCAAAATACCTGCAGCGTGGCACTTCATGGCTAATCCCATGTGATTTATGCCCCAGAGATGTCTGACTGCAGTCTTAGGAGATTATATTAATGGGTTTGACATTGTTGTTTCCTTCAAGAATCAAGGTGCTAAATATAGTCAAGCTGAATGACAAAAATTTACCAGGGCATGCCGGTGAGGGCATAAAAAATGGATAAATAATAAATAATAAATATTGAGTCTTGCTGTTTGCCAGAAGCTGTACCAAGTCCTCTAAACACCTACTAATGTTTAACTGTCTCTGAGGTGGCTGCAGCACCGAGAGGTTAAGTGACTGCCCAAGGTTGCACACTTAATAAGTGGCAGAGCTGGGCTCTAAACTCAGGTACTGTGAGTCCTAAGCCTTTGCTGTCTCACCATTGGGCAGTCCCAGAGCCCCAGCAGAAAGTAATCCCACACGGTAATCCATACCTTTCGATTGGTGTGGTAATCCATACCATACATGTGCCTTTGCAGACATTAGGGCATGGTAGAAACCTGGGTCACGTGCCAGAGCTCCATCTGACAGTTTGACAAGTATCTAAAGCTAAGCGGAAAGAGATGAAGAGGTTGATCAAGCACATGTGGCAAATCATCTGTATTTGATACTTGATACACAGAGTTGATATTAGAACACAGGATTCCAGAGTGACTTACTGTCCAGCAGGGAAGCCAATTGGCCTGGTGACCTTGTAAGACAGTTAAAGGACGTAAGAATGGATATCAGATTATCAGAGATTTTCTGATATTTATCAGATTCTAATAATTATCAGATTATCAGGAAGAAATTGGGTCAGAAATGAAATGAAAACAAAGGGCAAAGAAATACCATTTTGAGGTAAATAAAAGCATTTCTCCTGCTTAGTGAAGGGAGTGCCTTTTCATTCCTGACTTGTTGGAGAGAAGCATGGAATCTGCTTACTTTGAAATCCTAAAATCTCTTTAGGCCCAACTCATTATTAATGTGGTATCCTTTCCTCAAAAGAGTGATATTTTCACAAATGCTGTTTCTGGCCCCAGCCACGTATAGAAACATTGGAATGAGTCCAACATGGTGTTTTGCCTTTAAAAAAAAAAAAAAAAGGAACTGTATTTGATAATGCATATACTACAAACACCTCTAAAAATAATTTGCATTTGGCAAGTTGTTTCTTTGGTATTTTTTCCAGGCCCAGGAGAGGAAGCTTTAAAATTTAAATTTGATTAATCTAGTACCTTTGAGAGTAAGGACAAGAAACTTTGCCAGCTTATAAGATTGAAATATACTTTAGTATTTATATAATGATTGAGAATGACTCAAACTGGTTTTCTCTGGTAAAGAAAGGAAAAACAAATATAAAATAAAAAAATAAAATCAAAGACTTAAATATGTCTCTTCCAGAGGGTAGCAGACTTAAGTCACCCACTGGCATATCATCTTCCTCATCTTCCCAGTCCTTGACCTGTGAGTTAGAAGGCAAGGAGGCTTCTTTGGAACTTCCTTCATACCTTCTTTTACCCTTCAGTATTCAACCACAAATGTTGTTGGCAGCTCCTGGCAGAACAGGAAAGGAGGCCAAGGAGTGGATCTATAAAAGCAGAGGGATTTGTTCATGGAAGCCCTTTGGTGAATGAAAGAAAATGGACTTGAAGTCTTGGCAGTACCAGCAGTATTTATTAAAAATGCAAGCTCATGATAATAATATCAAACAGAATTATGGAGGAATAGTGATACCCCACTTCACAGGTCATTAACTCAGATGTATGTCTGGCTACCAAAGAGAGCAGACAAGATCAAGAACATGTGAGATCTGGTCCTATAGCTTGTGACCATGAACTGGTCACTTAATTCTTTGGCCGTAGATTCTGTATAAAAGACTTGTACTTGATCTCAATGATTGTGTTCTACTTCATCACAATGGCATGATTCTAAGTTCCTATGGGATATCCAGGTAAGATGAGGCAGGTGGAACATTAGTTTTGGGTTTTGCCTTAAAAGGAAGTGTTGGGGAGGCAACAGAGAATAGCAGGGGTCACAGACTCAAATGCCTGTGTAGGCAAATGAGTGAAGTGAATTTGATATAGGGGAAGTACATATCCATATTTTATGTAAAAACCCCATATTTTTAAACATTGACAAGTTTTTTTTTTTTTAAAATACCTAAATGAATTTAAATACCATTTAAATACCTAAATGAATTGCGGATCATGTGGTTCTTTTTTTTGTATGTCTATATGTACGTATGTATGTATGTATTTTGTTTTTTAGTTTTTATTTAAATTCCGGTTAGCAAACATACAGTGTAATATTAGTTTCAGGTGTACAATTTAGTGATTCAAGACTAACATTCAGCACCTGGTGCTCATCACAGCAAGTGCCATCCTTAGTCCCCATCACCTACTTCATCCATCTCCACAACAAGTCTTTCCATTTTTATCAACTCACTGTTGTGGGGACACATGGCTGGCCAATGGGCCTTTGGCTTTGGACTTCTGGGATAGACTCCATTACTAAGAGATAAAGGACAAGGTTTTAGATTCTGACAAACCTGAATTTGAACCTTGGGCCTGGCTTCTAATAAATATGTTAGCTTGTATATCCATGTTTCACTTCTTAAAGTTTCAAGTTTCTTTATTTGTAGAAATGAGAATGGTAGTACCTTTTTTGTTGGATTTCCTAAAGATTACATGTAGCACCATACTTAATACAGAGTAGGCACATTTTAAATGTTAATTCCATTACCATTGCCATGGTGATGGACCTTCTATAATTTTTTCATTTTTACCTTGAGGGCCAGTTGTTCAACATTTAGAAAAACAATGATAGATGCCGGTGCTTCTTCGTAGACTCTGCAATTGAAATCTCTTCAACCTACAGTTCAGTTATTTAGAAATAACTTTCATCTTTAAAAGACCCCATTTAGAAGGATACATTTTCTATTTACCAGGGGATATAGAGGCAGTAAAATCAAGATGATTGGTTACTCTCAAAACTGCTTTTGACAGTGAGGAAACACAACACCACATCTCCTCCTTAGGAAAAATCTAGTCTGGGGGCCCTGCTGTGATGATGGTAATTTCATGGTTTGGTTATTCCCAAGGGAAATCTATTTTGAAAAGAATTTGCTACATGCCCTACTATGTGCAGGGCACTATTCCAAGGGAATAATATAAAGATGACTAAGACCTAATGGAATTGTCATATACAGGATAGCCTTGGGAAGTGACACAGACCTTCAGGGATGTGTTGTTGTTCAAGATATCTTTGAAGTCTCCCTTTGGAATTTGCCTTTAGAGACCTTGGCACATTTTGCTGAAGTTTTTTATACTGATGGTATTCATTCTTGGAAGGTGGTTTTGATTTGGGAGACTTGCCAAGAACTCTTCCTGGCGAAGTCTTCCATATAGGTGGTGATCAAACTGGCTAGAGTAATTTTTGGTTAGAAATGGGTCAGGACCATAAAGTAATATGACAAGTTTTCTTGTATGTCACATAAACTAATCTTAGAGATAAAGGCAGTTCCACAAGAGACATTCTGCAAGGTTTTTGCTCAAAACCAGTATCACTGGAATATACATGTAGCTTCCCACCAGGGTTACTCCGAAAAGAGTGGTGCTCATCTGCCCATGTGGTATAGTATGTCTGCGTAGAGAGCCTTGTACTTAACTCTTAGCAAACTGAGTTTTGTTTTGTTTTTCCCTTTAAAATATTGTAGCATTCTGTGAAGCTCTGGGATAGATTTTCTCCAAGAAAATGAAACAAATTAGATCCATTCTCAGAAGACGTTAATGGAAAGAAATACATGTTTATATCAAGTTCTTTAAAACTATCTGAACTGGAAAGGATTGCCTCATTGTTGACCATGATTATTCTACCATGATTTAGAGACAAGTAAGTTTCCTGTCAAAGTGTTTAACAGTAGAATTAAAGAGTTCTGTGTTGTGGCCTGTTGAGCTCATTCATTGATTCCACAGTTATCTTTTGAGGCCGAATATATGCCAGGCATAATCAGGCACTTACGATGATGATAATGATGATAAATATGTTTGTTTCACCTCCTGGAAGCCTGCTATGCAAGAATACAAGCTTATTCAATAACTGACCTGAGTATAATTAATAGTAGTATTATCAATTATCCTACTTTTTCCTTAAAGGATAATTTGGAGTTTCATGGAGTGGTGAGCCTCTCTGGTACATTTGAAATATTGTTCATTTTAGGACCATTGGACCATGCATATACTCTTGAGGAAATACATCGCTGGCATGGCACCTGGTCACCATGTGTGTGGTCCCCCAGGTCCAAGGATCCATCTCAGAGCACTTCTTAACCAAATGTGTCACGGAGCCTTCATTAGAATGATGTTCTTGGTTGTTGGGGGGAGGCTCTGAGGCTCTGAGGTTGTTGTCATGTTCCATCACCTCTTCAGGATGCTGTCTGGGGAAGGAGAAATAGCAGTGGTGCTGGAATCAGAAGATGACACTTTCCAGTCCCCGCTCTGCTCTCCTCAGCGGTCATTAGCTCATCTACCTAGACCTTTGTTTTCTAACCTTTGGGAGGAGGTTAGTAACCCTGCTTATTCCCAGTATTCCTGTGGGGCTTTGTAGGAGACTGGGTATGTGAAAGCATTGTAGGGATTTTAATCATTGTTGCTGTCATCCTCCTTCTGATAATGAAGCTTTGGCTGCACTGAGAAGCAGCTCTGTGCCTGGGGCTTTATTTCACAGCTCTTAGCTCTTATTTCTTCTTCCTCCTGTGGGTTATTTGTATATCTTATCTTCAGTAGCCAAGTTTTTCAAGGTCGGAGACTGGTTGGTGGGTACCTACCCCCCAACCCTCTGCCCCTAGTCTTCCTATTTTCCCACTTTCCATTGACTGACAGTATCTCCATATGGCTCAGAGTGGCCAGAGTTTTTTGTGTGAGCGTCTTGAGTTCATGTTTTTCCCCAAGCAGAGGCTAAGAAGTATCTGGTACAGTCATTTTTTTTTCAGAGTGTAGTTACTTCATCTCCAGAAAATTACCTGAGAAGCTGAATAGCATTTTAGAAAGGAAAACCAAACACAGTTCAAATTCTTTGTGTGTGTGTGTGTTGTTTTTTTCTCCTTCTTTCATAAATTCTCTGTTTGGGGGCCTTTAATTGGATATCTCACAACATGTAGAAGTAGTCTGAACTCTTAAAGTTCATTGAATGAATTCATGATCTAGGTAGCAGGTGTGGTTTTAGAAAATCGTGTGTGTTGCTTTTGTAAATCGAATACCAGCCACCACCCCTCCCCCCAGGGACTTGTCACCTCATGGGATTTTGCTGGGACTTCTAAACAATGTGGGCTCTGGCCTGAAGTCCTGGAGTCTGCTCTCTTACTCAAGGCCACAAAGTCCACTTCAACTGCAGGAAGAGCTTTGCTTCTCTGGGTAGAAATAATGTGTATCATCTTTTCTGATAACATAATGGATGCTGTTTCTTTCTTCTCTTTGGCCCCCAGGAAGCTCAGAGGTAAACCTGAAGCTTATCTATAACAACCATGGTCTGAATAAGTGTGTTATATTTTCATTGGCCTTGAATTTCTATTTTATTTATATTTCCTGGCTTAGACTCTATAGTTTTTGAATATTGATAATTTTTTGTGTTCTTGATGGAAATCCCCTAAAATCTTTTCTGTGGTGAATCGGAATGAAATCTGTGGCTTAATCCACTAAGTTTTCTTTGGGCAAGAGATATTTGTGCTAGAAAAATCAAAGATTATAGTAAATTTGAAAAATCAGCATGGTTCTTCAGGTTTGAGCATGGTCGGTAGGAATGGCCTCCCCTAGGTCTCAAATTTTGACTAGGTATGAATTCATTGTGAATAATACTCATATTTTATACTTCCCCAGCAAAAAAAAGAAATCACTTAATTAACAATGATTATTGAGTATCAGCATCTCTTCCAAGAAGTAAAATGTTATACACACACAGTGGCTCTCTCTTTCTGGTTGTACGAAGTTAATCACTTCCTCTCCCCTTCTTTTCTTCCCTCCCTTCACTCAAACACTGGGGTCTCTGCTACCCACAGGGGCTGTTGCAGAAAAAAGGTTAAACAAAACAAGATTTTTAAAAAAGTCTTTTTTTTCTTTTTTAAGATTTTATGATTTATTTATTTGAGAGAGAGAGAGCATGAGTGGGGTGAGGGGCAAAGGGATAAGTGGACTCCCTGCTGAGCCACCCAGGTGTCCCTAAGCAAAAGAACTTTGTTTCAAAATAGAACAAACTGTGAGAATAGTGCTAAAGGATTTTTTTTTTTTTTAGTCTCAAGGCCAGCTTTCCAAAATAAGCTCTGTGGTGTTCTAGACTGCTTGAATTTTTTTACTTAGCTTTCTTACTCTGCCTGAATTTCCAGTAATTAGAACTTTTGATAAGAGCTTTCTTTTAAGAATAGAAATACTTCTGAGACTCTTCAGAAGTTAATAGCTATATACAAGTAATTGCAAATTTCTTAAAAGCATTTTTCCCTCTACTTACACATCGCTGAGGTTAGAAGGTCCTAGAGAAGGAATTCGGTTTTGAAGAACTGGCCTGGCGAGTATTATAGTAAAGGACTTAGGACAAAGTAAGGGTACTTGGGGCCTTGGAGAGCATGTAGTTAGGAAGTAGGTAGGGGAGGCTTGCAGAAAGGTGTGGAAGGATGTCCAAGGCCTTCCTCCACCTGTTTTATAATGTTCTCTAAGGCTGGCCCAGCTTTCGTGAAAGGACCCATATCTTTTCTCTGCATTCTGCCCCAAGGAGTTCCAAGATGTGGAATTCAGATGAGCACTCCTAGTGAATAGTTTGGTTATATTGTAGGTTAAATAGGTTTGATAATAAAGCTTGCCACCATTTATGCTATTATATTTATCACTTATATAGGTCTCAAGCTAGGTGTTACTCATTTTCACAGTGTCCTCTCATAGAACCCTGGTGTCATTAACTGTAATACTGATAGCAATTATTTTAGCAGGTGTAGTAGTAATATTTTCTGTGTTAAAATACAGAACTTGCTATGTTCCAGGTACAGTTCCAGTTATGGCTGCTCACTCATTTAAAGATACAGGTTGTCCTTGTTATTACAAGTCGCATGGTTTGAGTACTATATGTGTTGTACTACTATTATCCCCGTTTTACAGATGAGGAACTAAGCAATAGAAAAGTTATGTGACTGAACTTCCCAAGGTCACACAGCTACTTAGTAGCAAAGCCTTGATTTGAACCCAGTCTGGAGATCCAGTTTATGGTCTTAACTGCTACACTGTCCCCACATGACTGAGGTTTTCCACAACTGAAATGAAATTATAAAGTCACCCTTAATCCACGGAAGTTAACAGTTTATGGAATTTTCTAAGTTTTAGGTTTTGTGTCTCAAATCTTTGTACCCAGTACAGCAGATAACCAATGAGAGAACAAGTGGCAAGTTAATATCAACAATACAATTATGCATCACTGTATGCTGAGAGTATACCCAGACAACCTGCATACACTAAATGGCGATATAGCTAAGCAAGTTGCCGTCAAAAAACAAGAACAGAAGAATTGCAACCGTAAGCAACTGAAGACATGCATGGGTGATGAGGGTGAAATTCCTTCAATTTACAGACATCCCAAGCACAGGTATATGTTCTGCAACAGGACTAACATTGTGTGGCAGTTGGACTTCTTAGCATAATTTCAAATGAGAATCATCTGCAAACTCTAGGAATGTACTGATTTTGGCAGTCCTAAATAACTTACTTAATATTATGTATTACTACTTATTCATGCACAAAACCAAAACCAGAAAAAGCAATCAAAAGTTCTTAGACTTCCTCTTCCGCCATTAGAACGGATGGAAGAGTTTAGATGTTGTCATTAGTTTGCTGCTCGCTAGTAAACTAGTGAGTAAACCAGTAAACTCCCTCATGGCCCCGCAGCTGGCAGTGGGTCATACTCTGAGAATTCCTGCTTTAAAGAAAAAAATAAAGTTCATACCTTTTACTGAAGTCAGTCTGTTAAAGCGGGCAGCAACAGCACAGCAAAAATCCTTCCTTGACCCCTAGCCAACCTACTTCATTTTTCTGCTCTCCTTCATTACAGAGCTTCTAGAAAGAACTCTGTATGCTCATTTCTGTTCTTCATCCCCCACTCTTCGTAGCCCACTTCGTTAGGCTTTCATCCCCACCAGTCCACTGATGGCACCTCTGTCAAGGGCACCGCTCACATCCGTCTGGCCATATGCCATGGTTTATGATGGTCAATTCTTTTTTCTCATGTTACTTTTAGCAACATTTGATATAATTTCTTTTATGGAATATTTTCTTTTCTTGGCTGATGTCAACCCATATTTTTTTGTTTTTTTTTCCACACCTCACTGATGTTCCTTCTCCTCCTGACCTCTGGCTATTAGAAAGCCTCCAACACCTGATCTTAGAACTTCTCTGTACTCCTTTTCTGGGTAATCTCTGTGGGTCCTGTTGCTGTATATACCTTCTCTTTGCTAACTGACATCTTGAAGCCTGACTTCCATACTCAAATGTCTGAGAGGCAGCTCGAATTTAAGGCACCTCGATCAGAACTCTTCATCTCACTTCTGCTTTCTCTATCAGGCCAGCCCCTCCTTGCTATCCCCCTCTCAGAAAGTAACTCTGTCATATACACTCCACTGTCATATATGCCCCACACCGAAGCGACATTCTTGGTTCCTCTTTTCCCCTCATCTCCCACAGCCAGTCTGTCAGTATCCTGTACTGAAAGACCTCCTTAGTTACCCACATCCATCTATTTCTCTTGTATTTTCTGCCACCACCCGAGTCCAAAGCTCTGACATCTCCTACTGGACTCCCACATTGTCTCCTGACCTGTCTCTCTGCTTCTGTTCTCACCCCTGCAGTCTGCCAGAGGTAGCAGCCAGAGCAGTCTTTTATTTTATTTTATTTTATTTATTTATTTATTTGACAGAGATCACAAGTAGGCAGAGAGGCAGGCAGAGAGAGAGAGAGAGAGAGAGAGAAGCAGACTCCCTGCTGAGCAGAGAGCCCGATGTGGGGCTTGATCCCTGGAACCATGACCTGAGCCGAAGGCAGAGGCTTTAACCCACTGAGCCACCCAGGCGCCCCCAGAGCAGTCTTTTAAAACATAAATGTCACTCCCCTACTTGAAATCCTCCATTGGCTTTCCACTGCACTTAGAAGAAAATACAAACTCCCTCATGCTATAGCTCCTGCCTATATCCATACCTTCTCTCCTGCCTCTCTCCCATGGTTCGCTGCTGCCGTCACACAGGTCCCTATTTTGTTCTTCACATATACCAAGTGGGTGTTGAACCTCAAGGTCTTCGCAGTTCTCTTCTCTCTTGTTGGCATACAGATCATTTTATATGGCTGGCATCCACTCATTACTTCGGTCTCAGCTACCGAGCTGAGAGAGATTTTCCCTAACTCCCCTAGCCTAAATGCCTGTATGATCCTGGGTTATACTCCTGCCTGCAGCCCGTTTTCTTTGAATTTATAGAAAGGCATGCATGTGCTTTTGCCTTTGTTTATTTATTTGTTTTGGCCCTAGTCTGTAAACTCCAGAAGAGCGGATTCCTTGTCTGTCTTGTGTGTGCTGTCTCCCCAGTACCTAGACCAGTATCTGGAACATATGGGAGGTTAATACTTACTGCATGAAGGAACACATGAATGACTTTCGTTTCTGATTCAGGATCAAAGAACTTTGCTCCCAAGGACTAATCTGTAGTCTTACCCCCATACTTCTTCCCCACACCTCTGCCCCCTGCTCATTTGAACTCTGTGCTTGTGTACTGTGTAAAAGCGTGTTCAGCATTTTGAAACAGGTTTAAAGACATATATTGTACTTTGGGTTCTTTGTCATTTCCAGTAGTCGGATTCTGTCTGGGTCCCCATCCACAGGGGTCTTGTCCAATTTCCCAGTTTCTCAGAAATTTAGTAATATTTCATGGCTGCTTGCATGTCCTCTCCTCGAGTAATATTTGAACTTCACACCATTCATCAGCAGAGCTGGAACCCTTCCAGGTCTGAGCAAAGAGCAACTGAGATCCACCACCTCCACTCACTCTTTGATCTAAAGCACTCTTGTTTCTTCTTAGCTTTCTTTGCTTGTCTTTGGTTGTCAGTTTGCTCCTTCCTTTCCTTCCCCTCCATTTTTCTTTTCCTCTAGCGAACAACTTATAAATTTCTAGTTCAGGAAGATCAACTACTAGAAAGGCCCTTTCCCAGTTGTATTTATATAACTAAAAACTATGTTTAAATTGTAATTTTATTTTATTTTATTTTAAAGATTTTATTTATTTATTTGACAGACAGAGATCACAAGTAGGCAGAGAGGCAGAGAGAGAGAGGAGGAAGCAGGCTGTCCGCAGAGCAGAGAGCCCGATGTGGGGCCCGATCCCACGACCCTGGGATCACGACCCGAGCCGAAGGCAGCAGCTTTAACGCACTGAGCCACCCAGGCGCCCCTAAATCATAATTTTAATGTGATAATTGAGCAGCCTTCCAGAAAATAGCTAGGCATGTGCATTGTTACCAATTTGACTGTTAGACTGGGATCCGCCAGGGCGTCAAAAGTGAAATCCTTTGTCATGTCTCCCAGTAGGTTAGTACTTTGAGAATCTTCTTGACAGGGGATGAGTTGGAATCAACAAATTTTATCAATTTATTTCATGCATGTAATTATACCTATGTATGTCTCTACTTGATAGAGAGCTTGGGTAAGCTTGTTCTCAAGGACTTTTGGGTTCTTTCTCAGAGAATTGTAGCTTAAGGAAAAATTGAAAGAAAAGTAGGCTGTTGGGATTTTCTTTTCAGCCATAACTAACAGATTTGTTACTGATATTCTTTTGCGTGTAGATAAAAGTCTGTTCTTTCTGCCAAGATCAGTCTTCTTTTTTTTAGATTTTATTTATTTATTTGACACAAGAGAGAGACAGCGAGAGAGGGAGTAGGAAGGGAGAAGCAGGCTTCCTGCTGCAGGGAGCCTGACGCGGGGCTTGATCCAGGACCCTGGGATCATGACCTGAGCCAAAGGCAGACGCTTAATGATTGAGCCCCCCAGGCACCCCTGCCAAGATCATTCTTTATGAACTACCATATAAGTCATTTGAATAATACTTTTAAATATCAAGTATTTACTTGTGATCAGCAAAAACATTTCTGGGGCCAGACTTTTCCTTGTCAAGGGTATACTTTTTCTAAGGAGTTTTTTACTATAGGCCCTGTTTCCTAAGGTCTTAGGGTTAATGGGTCTCTTTGATGTTAATAATTTTCATTTTGCTAGTTCTTAACCCTTCTGCTCTAATAGAGCTTTGGCCCTTTGCAAATCTCTCCTTCCCCCTAGGCCTGTCTCACATGCTCACAAGCAGCTTAGGCCCGAGGTCACGTGACATACCTGGTCCTACCTCTGCCATTCGCACTGGCTGGCGGGATCTTGTTGGCACTCTTGCTGCTTCCCCTGGGATCAGCCCTCCTTTTACATATGAATGGTAGGAGCTGGGGAAAATGGAAATGCTCTTATCTGAACAGCTGGCATCAGAATTTGCTCTATGAAGGAAATAATCTTGGGGAGAACACCTTGACAAATGCTTGAGGAAGAATATGAGGCCCCAAAGTCCTGCATGTCGGCAGAACTACTCTGCCTGAAGCCAAGGAGAAGCATTTATTGATTGTTCCAAGAGTAAAAGGACTATGTGCAAGAAGAGAGGGGAGGGTGGAGGAGGGACAGGGCCCCAGCTAGGTGCCGAAGATTGTGGGGAGGACCCTGATGGCACCATTCCATGTGGTCCCCTGACTTCTCTGTGAAGTCTGCGGTGCTGGTACATGTCTAGCACAGAGTGGACTTCCAGAGGGGAACCTGGAGATGTAGACATTTGCATCTCAGTCAGCACAGGGTGGTGTGGAGACCATACCCGCATAGTCGGGAGCCCAGGAAGGAAGGGAGGCCCTGTGAACATCATCTCACCAAAATGTCGAGACGGGCTTTCGGTTTCCAGAGGCTGTTGAGTTGGTGGAGGGTTAAGCCAGTTTTCTGTACAACTTGAAGGACATTGAGAGCCCCAGCGAACACATGGGCTCCATCTGGAGGGCACCTGGCATAATTCCGTCGGAAGAATTTTCACACCACTGCCACTGGTCGCTCCGCTGTTAATGTTGTGTCTTTATGTGTGCTTGGTGCGCTTACATATCTGGAATTCTGTTAAACATTTCTTCATTGCACAAAGGATGTCGTAACGTATAACTGTGTACCCAGAACACAGACAAAGGAGCACATTCAGCCATGTGGATGTATCTGGCACATGTGGCAGACAGGCGGTCGGGAGGGAGCTGTGTGAGGAAATGTCCAGGAGGAAGCGACCGCTGTTTTTAGGCAGCCTTCACGGTGGAGCTCACAATCTCCACACCCTGTGCATCAGCTGTTTTTGTTTTTCCAGTCCAGTCGCCTCTTCCAGGCTCTGGGTAATTGAGGAAAGGGGAACCAGGAAAGCTTTGCTCAAGGCCAGAAACAGTCTCTTTCCACATCACCGAGGCCTCAGTTGGATCATCGCCTCCTCACCTCCCTCTCCAGGCTTCCCCAGGGCTCCCTCTACAACACTCACTTGCTCTCTCCTCCTTGGTCCTACAGCACTTTGTACATTCCTCAGTTTCTATGCCTGGCATATTCTTTCTAACGGATCATATGTATTTTTCTGGGTACACTAAGGAGAGTATACCTTTCCTGAATGCGGGAAACTGCGCCTTGTCTGTTTGGTGGCTCCCCACCAATATTCGCTGAATGAATGTTGCTGGGGACATGAATAAAGAACCGGAAGTGTTTTTGATTGGTTGATTGAGAGAGAGAGAGAGAGCTGCACAAGTGGGATGGGGAAGGCGCAGAGGGAGAGAGAGAATCTTAAGCAGGCCCCATGACAGTACAGGGCTCCATCCCACAACCCTGAGATGATAACCTGAGCCGAAATCAGGAGTCAGGCGGTTAATTGACTGAGCCACCCAGGCGCCCCTGAAGTGTTTTTATTTATTTATTTATTTTTGTCTTTTCCCAGGTGTAGAGGGTAAGTGAAGAGGCAGAATGAGAAGTAAGATCAGTGGTGCTAATAAAGAAACTGAGACACAGAGAAGTCAAGTGACTTGCTCAAATTCACACAACTAGTAGGTGGCAGTTGGGATCCAAACTCCGCAGTCTGGGCTTTTAACAGTTATTCTTCCTCTCTAAGGTTGGAAGACACTGAGAGAATTCAGATCCTAGGTGTGTGAAATCTGCTAGGTCACAGATTTACTGTCCTATTTCTGTATTATTTTAATGACTATTACTGTAGTATTGCTAAAGAGTTACACTGAACATGTGACCGATGCCTTTCACAAGCCCATCCCCTCCAGATGCTCCCTGCTGAACTCTCAGATAGCTGGGACAGGCAGGTCCCAGAAAGGCAGGGCAAGGAATGCTGAGGAATTTCTTTCTGTGGTTCTGGGAAAATCTGCCCATGTCAGCCACCAGCTCACCCCAGGTCTAGTACCGTGGCCCTCTAGACATGGGCCCATCCCTCCTATAGCCTGTGGAAGGGAAAGGGATTCCAGACAACAGTGTTCTTAGCAAATAAGGTGAGGGATAGGGAGGGGGGCATACCTGTCTGTGTTCGGTATCCTTATCTTAGTATGAGGGACTTGAACTACATTATTCTTTGTCAGATTGGGGCCTAAGGACCCAGGGGATCTAAAAGTCCTATGAGAATTAGATATTTTTATTTAAACATTTACCAAAAATTAATATTGCCTTATTTGGGATCATTTCTAATGGGCCCCTGCCTCTTGATTTCAGTTTCTCAGGTTGTGTTGGTCACTATGACTTTGACAGGAGCAAGTATCAGTCACCTATAGCGTCAGGCTTTTTGAAATACATGTTATCGCCCAGCAAACACAGCCATGTGATTATACATGCAACCAAAAGCTTCCTGAAATGTCGTTTACCCTTTCTATCCAGGAAGTTCCCTGTTGTTCCTCCACCTCCCTAACTAGTCATGACCATGACTTCAGTTAGAGGGGCCACAGCATTCAACAGTGAGCATGTCCAGGCTGCTGTGTTTTCTTTTGTTTTTTAAATTTTATTTATTCGAGAGAGAGAACCAGAGAGAGAGCAAGAGATCACAAGCAGGGGGAAGAGGCAGAGGGAGAGAGAGAAGCAGGCTCCCCGCCAAGGAGGAAGACCAGTGTGGGACTCGATCCCAGGACTCTGGGATCGTGAACCAAGCCAAGGGCAGATGCTCAATCGACTAAGCCACCCAGGCGCCCCAGGCTGCTATGTTCTTTTGCAGTGGAAACTTTTTGCTGAAAGACGTTTTACAGAATCAGTTTCTTCAGTTACGTAATAAATTGAGTCTTTCCCTTGGGATCGTGAGAACAAAATAAAGGTATAAAATAATGACTATTTTGTTCTGGATTACTGAGAAAAGTACACAGGTGGTTTAATCCATGGATTATAATTACACCAGGAAAAGGCCGAATCAGAGTCTGTGTGGGACAGGCTCATAAGCAGCTGCATCAAAACAACTGTGCCCCAGCACCCGGGGCTGTGTTTACGATTCTGTCTTTGTATACACCAACTCACAGCAATTCATCCACAGAAAATGCAGTAACCAGTAGATGGTTCTTTCTCATTAAATTTAAAATCTTTGTCTTATTTATTTGGGGAGACACTGTTAAAGTGGGTATATCATTTAACTTGTACAATTTCACACATTCTAGATTTGCGTGATTTTATTCTTGTGGTAGTGTTTAGTGTGTTTTTCCTTCGCCTATATTTCCTGTAAGCTAAGTAGTTGAATCTGGAGGCTTGATTAAATTTAAGCTAAATATTTCAGGCAAGAATACTTCATAGGTGATACTGTGTCCTCTCAAATGTATCAAAGAGGTTCACAAAGCTTGGCAGTCCCATTTGTAATGTGTGGAAACTACCCCTCCATTCTCTTTGCCCAGCCAGTACTGTTTCTGAGCAAGAAAAGAAATATCTACTGTATTTGAATCAACTTAATAAATACAGTTTCTCTCTTAAAGCCATTCCACATCCACCTTTTGGCACTGAACATCTGAAACCATCCAAAGAACTGTAAGTACCTTGCCTCTCCAGTAAGCTGTTAACAAGTCTTAACTCAGGAGATCTGTCTATTCTGGCATTCTGAGAAGCCGAGGTCTCAAATTGCTTCCAGCTGAAATGGAAAATAAACAAAACAAAAGCTCATCTGTGGTTGCCAGAATAATGCCCCCCCTCCCCCCGCACACAAATGTACACGTCTTAACTGCGGAACCTGGGGTTATGTACCTTATATGGCAAAAGGGACTTCAGTTGAGGGTACTGATCTTGAGATGAAGGGATTATCCTGGATCATCTAGACAGAACCAATCTAATCATGTGAAAAGGATGGCAAAGGGAGGCAGAAGAGCGGGTTGGAAAGATGTAACTGGGAAGATTTGATCTACTGTTGCAGCCTTTGAAAGTGGAGGAAGGGGCCGTGAGCCCAGGAATGTGGGCAGTTTCTGGAAGCTAGAAGAGACAAGGGAATGGAATTTCTCCCAGAGATCCCAAAGAAGAACACAGCCTAGCTGATGCTTTGATTTTTAGCTCAGTGAGATTTATGTTGGTCTTCTGACTACATAACTATAAGATAATAAGGCATAAGATAGATAAATGTTGTTCTAAATCATGAAGTTTGTGGTCATTTGCTATAGCAGCAATAGAAAACCCATACCAAAAAGCACTTAAGTTTTTATCCCTTTATCTATCTATCCATCTAGCTCTGTACAGTAGATACACTTAAAGGTTCTTAATGCCTCATATTTATCTCTAGAAACTTGGGTGCTTAATGAATGTATTTTGACAAGAGAGACATCGATGAGGATATTCTTCAGTAGCTGAAATATATTCAGGCTGGTGAACTGATGCTGGACATTCAGTCAGTCCTATGTGTGACTCCAAATATTGGATGTTGGGATTGTACAGCCAGGTGTAGACCAGCTACTGCTGAGGGGAACTTTTCAGTTTTCATCTGGATGTCTGGCAAGTACAGACACATCCAGACCCTGGTGAGGTCTCGCTGGAATGGACGTAGTTCCCATGCGGTAGAAGAACAATGCAGTGTGGCTCTGGAGGTCTGCAACAATCGTGGTGCTTTCATCAGGACAGGCCACTGAATGTTGTGGTCAGGCCCTTAGGCAAGTGATGCCATTGAGATTTTCTTTCTTCTAAGTCACCACCCCTCCTCTACTGTTGAAATGTGGTTAGCTGCTTCATCTGTCAATTAGGGTGTCACCCTTCTAAGTCACACCAAGCAAAACAGTAGGAAAATAAACCCTCTTGGCTATGCCGCGGGGCTGGGAGGAGAGGGAGGGAACACACAATTAGGACCCAAAAGCTGAATGAAAGACTCATAGGTTTGGATCTTGTCTTCTTTTGGCCATGGATTCAGTTTTGACTTTGCTTTAGCCTCCTTGATCCTTAACTTCTCAGAACTCTAAAAAGTGATTAATAATCTCAGCCATGCAGAGGTAGAGAGAACTAGTAAATGGTAGTTAAGGGTGATGAGTAAGCCAGATCTAACAGCTACTGCTTTTAAGATTTCTCAGGATATATTCAAGTTGCTTTTGTTTTAAGGAATGTGAAGAGTTCAAGAAGACATTTCTGAGTGGGGTACCACTTATCTTTTTGTGCTAAAGATTCTTAAAGCTGCGGGAATTTTCTTGCCAGAACTGCGAAACAATTCTGAAGATCAAGTCATGTCTTCTTTGTGCATAGGAATTTGGGGTTTGTCTCTCTTAGCATATGTGGAATCCTGTGATACCTCTATCAGCCTCATACTGAAGTGGATCGGGGTCTAAAAGATCTTTCTAAGTCATTTTTTCCCTTGACAAATATGTGATGTAACTGAAGTAACAAGAAATGAGAAATTATTTTGAAGGGTATGTATAGTCTAAATCATTATTTTAAAAAATATAAATAAAAAGATACATATAAAAAAGCACATTCTAAAAAATAAAATTAAAGCTCATTCTAGATAGCAAATTATATTCTGTGCAAAGTAAAAAATAACAAAAACAAAAATAAACATTTTAATAAATATTTTAATAAATTTAAATTTATATTTATATATAATTTATTTATATTTATTAAGATTTTACATGACTTTATAGTCAATCCCACCCCCCCCTTTTTTTTTACCTAGTCCTCAGAGCCAGTTTGCAGAACATACTCTTTTCTTCCCCAGTACATTTTGTCATTCAGTGGAAAAGAACAGCACCTTATTTTGTGTGTGTTTTGTGTGTGTGTGTGTGTGTATACACATACATACATACATATTTTGTTCCATATATATAGAACAAAATATATGGAACAAAACTAAAGCTAACTAATGTAGGAAAACTCCCCACAAATTCCGTGAAGAAATGTATTGGCAAGACTCTAGAAATCCACATTAATTTGTTACGTGAACTTAGGACATTGAAACCATATCCACCTGCTTCTTGCTTCTTGGCCACTGAACAATGTGTAGCAAGTGCCTGTGTGATCATATGTCTGCCAGAGGGAAAGAGGAGAACATGGGTCATATTAACACTGCAAAGTATTCAATTCTTCAGAAATTACCCAGAAATATTTGGCTGTATTTCAGTAAGCCCCTGAAGGATGCTGTGGTTTCTCTGGCCTGTTAGAGGAAAGAACACTGTGTGCATGAGTCGCTGTCTATTTAGACACTGGCAATGGCAGCATGCTGGGTAATGAGCTGATTAGGTTTTTCAGCATATTTTCTTGCCTTGGGAAATTTTCCAGGTACACCTCTGTTTTCTTTCAGCTGCCAAAAATGACAGTTACCATCAGACAGGTGTAGCTAGCCTTTTTAAAAAATGAAAAAGGTGGACAGACACACTGTCATTCTTTGTTCTCCCGTGGTTTGAACACTAACAAAGTGCCTTCTACCCACTGCGTGAGCCCACTTCTGCTTCTCTGCTGCTCCCCCACTCCACCCCTTGCCCATTCTTGCTGAGAAATGCTGTGAATGCAAAGCATAGTAGTGGCTTTATCCCAAGGTATGACCTGTAATGTCTCTCAAAGATCAAGGTCAGACTTTTGGATTGCTGACAGTTTCACCAGGCAGGCCAGATAATTTTTTAAACAGTGGTTAGTGCCTGAAGATAGTCATGTGACACTCTCTCCTATCCTCCACTATATGTAAAATAAGAAATATTTTGCTGAGCATTGGAAGTCAGAGAAAGACACTATGTATCAGAAACATGAAGGAGTTTCTAATAGATGTAGTACAGCTGGTTCCAGAAAATTCATTTCCAACTCAACCTCACAAAACGGAAGCCTTTTCTTGAGAGAAGTCAATGGCCTTCTAACTTCTTTGCTAAATATCTACCCTACAAGGATTTTTTTCTTTTAAACGGTATACTTTCTCGAGTTTTGACATCTATATGTTCTCATCATTTTTTACAATAGAAAGTAGGGGCGCCTGGGTGGCTCAGTGGGTTAAAGCCTCTGCTTTCGGCTCAGGTCATGATCCCAGGGTCCTGGGATCCAGCCCTGAAGTGGGCTCTCTGCTCAGCGGGGAGCCTGCTTCCCTTCCTCTCTCTCTGCCTGCCTCTCTGCCTACTTGTGATCTCTGTCTGTCAAATAAATAAATAAAATCTTTAAAATAGAAAGTAGAAAACATTACACATCTCACAAGTTGAAAGAAGTGAAGATTGATTGTGCATGGAATAAATTATTTTGTGACATGATTTTGATAAAATAAGCTTTAATGTCCTCACTGAATAACATATTAAATCTGAAAGGAGTCAATAAAAAACATATGTAGACTGTACCCAGCACATCTGGTGATTCCAGACTTTTTTTTTTTTTTTTTTTAGTATCGTAGTTACTTTAATCCACATCACCACTGTGTTATTTTATTCAGAACTTTGCAGCAGTGGCCTAGTTCACCCCTACAGACCTGTTTAGAGAACAGAGAGAAACAGAAAAACCTGAAGTTTCCCCAGGCCAATATCTGGACTCATAGAAGGCAGCTCACCGCAGTGAGATTGGAAATATATGAATAATATGACTTTCTTTCGTAGAGTGGAAGAAAAAATGTCACTGCTAAAAAGCTGTCAGACACTTTTAGAAAAGAGTACATATGGAAGCTGAAGATACAGGAACTCATTTCCATGAAACTCTCCCTTTGGAAAGTCCGTTTGAAGAGTGCTGGAATAAAGGGGCTGCTGGGATTCATGACCTGATGTAGTCTGTGTGTAGTAGGAAGAATATGGAAGGGGCAGATAAGGCAGACAGAGGGAAATAATGGGGGTGCTCCGTTTAGATGCGTTTTAATGTGGTGGGTCAGGTCCTTTGAGGGTGTGCTGAGCCCATTCTGGGTGCAGGCAGTTACCTCCAACAAAAGGTGACAAAAGAGGTAGAGGAGCTTCCCCCAAAGTAGCAAGCTCAAATTACTCATGACCTCAGCCCCCTGTGTTCATTCAGGCTGCTAGATGTAACTAGTCCTCCAGCTTGTGACCTGAGGCATTTATCAAGTATCTATCACACACTAAACATTGTCTTAGGTACCAAAGATACTCTGGTCATGAAGGCAGCTAAAGTTTTATACATTTGTGAAGGTGGGGACCGGGAGATGGAGAGACAGAGAAATAAATCTATGAGAACATGTGAGATAGAGGGAATGCCAGGACAGAAATCACCTGTGTGATATGACTGGGATGGTGACTCTAGCTTGGTTGGTCAGAGATGGCTTCTCAGAGGAAGTGGTGTTTAACTGGTGACCTAAAGTTATCCACATAAAAAAAATCAATCAGTACATCTAAAATCATCAAATATTTGTTGGGTGCCACTATATGCCAGGCTTGTTTAGGTACTTGGTTTATTTATACTGGAAAACAGGCAAAGATCTTTGCCTGGGTATCTTATATCCTACCCTGGGTAGGAGGGGGGCACACAATAAACAATAAGTATTATAAGTAACTACATTATATGGTACGTTAGAAGGTGGTGAGCGTTCTATAAAAATAAAAGGTGTAGAACAGTCTAGGAAAAACAGGTAACATGGGAACAGGATTTAAGTTTATGTCGGGTGGTTGGAGTAGGCATCACTGAGCGGGTTACCTGTGAGTGCAGCCCTGAATGAGGTGAAAGAATTAGCTCTGGATAAGGGTCTGTAGAGAGGAGAGCTAGAGCAAAGACCCTAGGGTGAAGTCATGGCTGATGTGTGAAAAACAGCAAGAGTGTGGCTGTAGCAGAGTGGATAAGGGGGCTTAGCATTAGGACAGGTGATCAGAGATGTCCCCAGAGACCAGGCCATCTAGGCCTTATAGGTCTCTGGGGGGGGAGTCTGTGTTTCACTCTGAGCAAAATGGAGAGCCATTTCAGGGTTTTGAGCCAACTCTGATTTCAGCAGGATTACTGTGGCTGCTATGTGAACAGATGTTCAGGATTAGGAGTGAAGAGGGCAAATTTAGTACGCTGAGTAATCCAGGTGTGAGGTGACGGTGGTTTGAAGCAGGTATGTTGGAGTGGATGTGGTAGATGTGATTGGACTCTGGATAGATATTGAAGGTAGAGACAGCATGATCTCCTGTCAAATTTTAGACTAGGGTGTGGGACAAAGAGAAGACACAAGTCTGATTCCAAGGTTTTGGCCTGAGTAAGTGGAAAATAGAATTGTATCAGTGAAGATAGGAAGGCTGTTGTGGAGCAGGTTTTGGGTTGAAGATTGGGGGAAAGCATAGAGACAGAATGAAAATTTATTTTTTCATTTGTATGTTAAAAAGTGTTGCTGAATTTTATACATTTAAAAATTCATCTGGGGCTTAAATAGTATGTGATTTTAAAAATGGGGAAGTGGCAGAAATGGGGTAAAGAGAGGCAAAGAAGGTAGAGGGAAATAGGGCATTCCACAGATACTGTTTTATTCAAGGTATATTAAATATACTCTCATGGGGCACCTGGGTAGCTCAGTCAGTTGAGCATCCAACTCTTGATTTCAGTTAGAGTTATGATCTCAGGGTTGGGAGATCAAGCCCTGTACCAAGCCCAGGCTTCACACTCAGCAGAAGTCTGCTTGAGATTCTCTTTCTCCCTCTCCCTCTGCCCCCTCTCCCGTGCACATGTGCACATCCTCTCTCTCTAAAATCTTTAATAAATAAATATACTCTAGCTATATATTAAAAGTCTAATTTGTCTGTGTATTTAACATTTATCAGTAGACTAAAATAGAATATATACTTTTAAGAAATAGAGTAGAAAAAGTGACAAAAAATTATTTCACTAAAAATCAGGAAGGAAGAAAAATGACAAGAAAATATGATATGAAAAATTGAGTGAAATGAGGAATCAAGTCTTAGTCTGAGAAATGGGTAGAGGGTAGTATCATTTACTGACATGAGGGAGGCTAGGCAGGGGAGTTTATATTAAGAACTGGATTTGGTATAGAAAGTAGAGAGAGAAAAAGAGAGAGAGAGAAATCTAATTTGGTCATGATAAATTTAAGATTGCTATTTGACATCCCAATAGGAATGTCGAATAGTTAGTTAAATACATGGCTGAAACTCAGGTAAGGGACCTTGACTGGAAGTATATCTAAGGGTCATTAGCAAATGAGTGAATGATATTTGAAACCACAAGCATGGATGGTGATGGTAGTGGTGATGATGATCATGATGATGATCATGATGATGATAGCAGCTACCATCTGTTGAATACTTAAGAATAAAAACTTTGGGGAAGGTATTGTTGAAGGTATTGTGGCCCTGGGAATACTGACAATTTGTATCTTGATACTGCTGGTCTTGCTCTTGGGAAGAAGGAGGTAGGGGCTGGGGTTCTTGATGATTAAAGATCTCGGGGCAAGCTGTTTCTCCCTTAAGTGTTGAGGCATTCAAGAAGAGAGGGATCAGTACTTGGTGGGACTCTTTATTCTGAAGACTCATGACTTTCTTCCAAGTCAAGAATTTTAAAAATAGTATTCTTTTAACTATTTTCTGTCCTCCATTCTTGCTGTCCTCTTCTAACTTCTGTTAGATGGCTATTAGAACTTCTGAATCTGTTTTCCATGTCTCTCAACTTTTCTTTCATACTATCTATCTTTGTCGTTCTGACCTACATTCTTCCAGAATGGAAGGAGGATCCTTTGTCAGTCTTCTAGCTCTCAAATTTCTTACTTTCACTATGTCTATTCTGCTCTTGGTTTTATTTCAGTAATCCATTTTTTTTTTATTCTCAAGTTTTGTAGTCTGTTCAACTTTTTTTATGAATCTGATACCTTCTTGAGTCCCTTTGATATTACTTGTTTTAAATGAGAGATAGTAAGTATACTAAACATATTAAATGTTGTAAGGTTTGTTTGTTTTCAAGGCTATTTAGCAATACATTTATAAACTGTGGAGACTCCATTGTAGTGGTGAGATATAAAGGCAAGTGGCAGAAATACTATCTGTTATAGAATTTGATTCAGGTTTTATAGTAATTCTGTTTGTAGAACTCAGAAAGAAATGGTAAGAGATATATCTCTTTATTTCCCAGATAAGATTAGATATAGCAAAACTTAGTTTTCTTAGCTCTAGCAAAAATAAAATTGAAGCTCAGGTTATCCTGACAAACACAGGAAACCATGAGATTAAGGTACAGTGTAACAGGTGGGTGACCTGGAAAATGTTTTTGCTCTTGGGAAAGTAGGTATTTTTTTTTATTTTAAAATTTTTTAAAGATTTTATTTATTTATTTGTTAGAGAGCGAGCGAGCACAGGCAGACAGAGTGGCAGGCAGAGGCAGAGGGAGAAGCAGGCTCCCTGCCGAGCAAGGAGCCCAATGTGGGACTCCATCCCAGGACGCTGGGATCATGACCTGAGCTGAAGGCAGCCGCTCAACTAACTGAGCCACCCAGGCGTCCTGGAAAGTAGGTATTTAAACTAATTCAAGTTGCTGGGTGGCTCAGTTGGTTAAGCATCTGCCTTTGACTCAGGTCATGATCTCAGGGTCCTGGGACTGAGTTCCACATCAGGCTCCCTGCTCTGCAGGGAGTCTGCTTCTCCCTCTCCCTCTGCCTCTCTCCCATGCTGATGTTCTCTCTCAAATAAAAAAAATCTTTAACAAAATAAAAAATAAACTAACTCATAGTAGTCAAGCTTGTTTTTCCCATACAAGTTTCATAGATTCTAGGAAACCAGTAATTAAAATACAGTAGTAGTGCTTGTCTACTGATTTTAGTGACCTTAATGTTTAGAATTTAATGTTTAAAATTTTAGAAACTTTAATGTTTCTCTGAAATATTTGTGTTGGGATCATTAAAGTTGGGTTTTGCAACTTCAGTATTTACTATAAGACCTTTTGGTATAAACTTGATGCTTCCCATCATCTTAAAAAATATGATTACTAACTGTTGATTAAGACAGTAATAAAATTATTTAATGAGGCTCTTTGATTTGTGTTAGAAGAAATATAATATCTGAGGCCTGAATTCTACCTTGAGAGTAGTTGGAATACAAGTAGAGTTGGTTGGGTCTTAGATAACCCATCCAAAGCAGCCCAGAGAGCCATAGGGTTGAACACAGCCATAGCTGTTTAGAGAGCACAGGTATCAAGAGGTGGGGGAAACCAAGATCATTCAAAAGCACAGAAAGCAGAAGCACAGAGCTTGGACCTGGCAAAAACTGCAATGGAAAGAAGATGGGATCGGGAGGGAGAAAAACCAAAAGAGACTCTTAATGTCATAAAACAAACTGAGGGGGGTGGGGGGAAGAGGGGTTGGGTGAGGGTGGTGGGGTTACATCATATGTTTAAATAAAGCTTAAATAAAGTAAAAAAAAAAAAAACTGCAATGGAATAGGCAAATCCAGATCCAAGGAAAGAAAGGGATGGGGGTGCTCTGGAAATCAGACTTACTCTTGCTTTTAGTGTCTTCTGGGCACAGATGTGTGAGCTAGTCATCTGGGCTTAATAGTACAGGTATGCCATGTAAAAACTGAGGAATTAAGACATATAACTGTTTGCTCCTATTTTATATATCTAGAAGAGTCTCCCTAGGTAATTTCAATTTTAACCACAGAATAGGACCCAGAAACTTCTATAGTCTTTCAAGAAAATGAAGATGATATAAGAAAGTATGTATTTGCTCTCTAAAAATGTTTTCTGAATTTGATGCAATGTAGTGTGGTCTTTAGGGCATGTCATCTCTTTAGTACCTAGCGTTCTAAATAAGTTATAGCCCCACAATTTGGAAACTAAGTTTTTTTTTTGTTTTTTTTTTAAACATTTTATTTATTTATTCAACAGACAGAGATCACAAGTAGGCAGAGAGGCAGGCAGAGAGAGAGGAGGAAGCAGGCTTCCTGCTCAGCAGAGAGCCCGATGTGGGGCTCGATCCCAGGACCCTGAGATCATGACCTGAGCTGAAGGCAGAGGCTTTAACCCACTGAGCCACCCAGGTGCCCCTGGAAACTAAGTTTTTAAAAAACTTTTAAAAACTTTTAAAAGCTCAGTATTAAAAAACAATTAAAAAGTAAAAAAAAAATAAAAGCTCAGTGTTAACAATGACAATTGGATCTTTTCCAAATTCCATCATGGAGCTAGTTTGGTTCACAAAACTCAGAATTTGAAATAAAATATCTAATATTATATCTAATATGTTATTTTACTTATAAATTTATTAATTCAAGTTGCTATTTTTTATTAATCTTTCATTCATTTCTGTGACAACTTCATAAAGGAGGAGTGAGAAACTAGGAAATATAGTAGTTCTACCTTATCCATGGGGAATACGTTCCGAGACCCTGAGTGGATACCTGAAACTAGAGATAGTCTGAACCCTGGAGATACCAGGTTTTCTTCTATACATATGATAAAGTTTAATTCATAAATTAGGCACAGTAAGAGATTAAGAACAACTAATAGAGCAGTTAGAACAATATACTGTAATAAAAGTTATGTGAATGTTGTCAAAATATCTTATACTTCACTTACCCTTCTTCTTGGTATTTTGAGATGATGTGAGAGGATGAAATGCCTACAGGAGGGATGAAGCGAGATGAATGATGCAGGCATTTGACCTAGCATTAAGCTACTGTTGACCTTCTGAAGTGAATGAGAAGGATCATTTATTTCCTGACCACAGTTGACCATGGGTTACTGAAACCATGGAAAGCAAAACCGTGGTTAAGGTGGGACTACTATAACTGATTTAGACAAATTAGTCAAGAAGTTTTGTCAGAAAGGGAAGGGAGAAGGTATCCTGATTGGGCAGTATTGGTATTCAGTTCCTTGGGGAAATGACATGCCACTGTAGATTTGTTTCATTTTATTATATCTTGAATTTACTCATCTCCCTTTTATTCCAACACTGTTTCTACCCAGTTTCTCAAGGAGGCCAGTGAGACTAGAAGGTGTTGGCACGTGACAGTATTTTGGACTGCTCTGCATTGTATCCTTTCAGTTCTGCTCTTTGTGAGTTTAGTTAATACATTTCCAGTCCCTAGTTATCTGTGAGTGAACCAATGTTGTTGAGTAATTGAACCCCATGAATCCATACTCTAATGCTTCTCCCAAGTTTTTTCTGAAGAACCCCTACTGCAGACTGACCATGTTCCCAGGAGGATCTGGGAGGGTAGACCATAGTAACTCATCTCAAGCACAAAATCTTCATGGAACTTTCTTTTTATCTTATATGTTTTTTTTTTACTTTTATTCCAGAGTATATTCATATTTGTTTTAATATAAAAAATGTTTATCATTTAACAAAATCATTCCTCCAAGAAAATACACCGTGTTTATCTTGTTGCTTGTGCACTGCTTGTACCCCAGGAAGTGGTTCTTCCTCAGTTTGAGGAACTGGATGTACTTGGAAGAACACTAGGTTGGGGATGGATGTACTTGGACAGCCCTGTGTTTGGCCATAAATTAGCTGTGTGACCTTGGGAAAATCATTTAAAGCTATTGGTTTCCATTTTCCTTTATATTAACAAGGAGAGATGAGTGGTCAGACTGGATAATCACAAAGTCCCTTCCTCCTATCATTCTGTAATGATAAAGAATCTGGAATGCCAGACCCATGATCCCACAGGGCCCAAGTGATTTGCATATTATTGACCATAAGATCCAGTTTGTACAACTTGGAACCCTTTCCTCTTTACTACTTCCTGATTACAGTAAAGATTTTTGATTATTGAATGCATAAAGAGTGAGCGGGCATCTTGGCATAGTTGGTTTACATACTTATCTTTCCCTTTCCTACCTACATAGAAATATGAATTAAGTCCATAGCCCTCCCTTGGTGAATAAAGAGATGGGCCTAAAGTTTTCATGAATTTAGTCTGCTTTCATACTCAACAGTTTCATCTCTTCCCCTCAATTTGTATCTTCCCTGACAGAAATCTAGCTAGTTACACAAGTGCCAGCCAAAGAGATATGCTCCTATAACCTCTACCAACAGCTGAAACGTTATATAAACTTTCTAAAGAAATGATTGCCAGCAAAGGGCAGTGCTTCTAGGCTTATCCAAATTGCTATGTACAGCACACTCTCTAAATTAATGAGATCGTATTATCCATGAGAACAAGCATCACTCTTAAGCTTCTAAGCTGTTTCTCCAGGCTGTACCAAATTGTGCTTGCTTCCTCTTAAAGTGGGACATTCTGTGCCCATGTGAAAGCTGGTATGACTAATGTAGTTGGAGTTGCTGAAAAGAAAAGAGAGGGAACTGAGATGCTTTAAGAGTAGGGAATTTCTCTCGGCTCTTTGCTGAATACAATATGGCTGATATGTGTATTATTACATGGAGATATTATCCCCCACCTTCTATGTGGTGGAATGGGCTCTGCCTCAAGGTCATACTGCATAAGTGACAGGG
The DNA here is from genome assembly GCA_003697995.1 of Taxidea taxus jeffersonii. Lineage (NCBI taxonomy): Eukaryota > Metazoa > Chordata > Mammalia > Carnivora > Mustelidae > Taxidea > Taxidea taxus. The sequence goes on along the minus strand of ML105543.1, from coordinate 53,585 downwards.
CTGCGTCTCAGACCTAACAGTGAACATTGGCTGGCCCTAGCCTCTGCTTTGTCCAGCCGTCACCACCTGTCACTCCTCCCCAGCACCTACACTGTATGTTGCGGTGATCAAGTCACTGATGTACAGGTATATCTGGATTTCTGCCCTGGTTGAAAATTAGAAATAGCTCAGATCACACCTCAAGGATGCAATGTAAGGGGCGCCTGGGGTGACTCAATCCATTCAGTCTGTTAGGCGTCTAACTCTTGATTTCAGCTCAGGTCATGATCTCAGGGTCATGAGATGTAGCCCTGTGTGGAGCTCCATGCTGAGTGTGGAGGCTTCTTGGGATTCTTTCTCTCTCTCAAAAAAAAAAAAAAGAATGCAATAACTCCCTGGTCTTGAGGGGCACCTGGGTGGCTCAGTGGGTTAAGCCTCTGCCTTGGGCTCAGGTCATGGTCCCAGGCTCTCTGCTCAGCGAGGAGCCTGCTTCCCTACCCCACCTCGGCCTGCCTCTTTGCCTACTTGTGATCTCTGTCTGTCAAATAAATAAATAAATAAATAAAATATTTAAAAAGAAAACAAAACAAAAAACTCCCTGGTCTTGAGCTAAAAATACATTTTTAAGTGACTGAATCCCTTAGCTTACAGGTCTTAAGTTTTTTGTTTTTTTTTTCTCCTGTCAAAACAACTTACAAATGGCAGCCAGTGACATTTTCTCCCAGCTCTGTTGCATCCTAGAATAGCCAGCTGCTGGTGTTGTAGATTTTTGAAAAGATGCTTTGAATTCAGAAACCTGATGCTGGGACATTTGGTTAGTATTTGCATTACTCAAAGTGCTTTTTTGGAGTGATAATGCAAAGGTTAATGATAGCAAACCCGTTATCTACAGCGGGGAATTGTACTTAGGTGTGGTTCCTTACACCTGCCCTCCTCCCCATTCACAGGCCTTGCAGCCCTTCCCTGGAGCTGTGGCCAAGGAGGAGGAGGTTCAGCGGAGGAGGCAAGATACAAGGCTTGTGTGATCAGACATTTCCCTGGTGTTTGACTTTAGACTCAGGACAGGGACACTGACATTTGCTGTAGAAACTGGCTGCATGTGCACGCACCATGGAAAGATCCCACCTTGGCTGAATGTTTGGTTTGCTTAGGGATGCAGCAGAGTGTAGTAGAAAGAGCACCAGCTGGAAAGCCAGACCAACCTGAATTTGAACTGCAGAATTAGCCTTTACTCTGCTCTGTGACTTTGGGCAGATTATTTAACTTCTTGGAATCTCAGTGTTCTCATCTGAGTCACAGGTGTAAAACACATACATTGAAGGACTGCTAAAAGATTAAGTAATGGGAACACAAAATAGGATGTCCATTTTGGGAGCCAGTTCGGTGTTTTCCTAAGAGGCTAAGCAGGGCTTTACCATGTGATCTAGAAACTCTGCTCCTAGATATTTACCCAGGTGAGCTGAAGCCTTATGTCCACACAAAAAACCTGCATGCTATTACAGCAGCTTTATCTCTTAACTTACCAGAAGTTAAAGTTGCCAATCTCGAAGTGAGCAAGATGCCTTTCAATAATTGACTAGATAAAAACAAACTGTGGTACATCCGTCTGATGGGATCTTTTTCAGCAATAAAAAGAAATGAGCTATTAAGGCATGAGAAGAGATGGAAGAAACATATGCATATGGCTAAGTGAAGGAAGTCAGTCTGGAAAGGCTACATACCAGTATGATTCCAACCGTATGGCATATTGGAAAAGTCAAAACTAAAGGACAACGTAAAAAGATCAGTGGTTTCCAGGGTTTTGGGGTAAAGGGCTAAGGGATGAACAGGTCAAGCACAGGGGAGTTTTAGGGAAACGAAACTATTTTGTAAGATACTGTAATGGCGGGTCCGTGGCATTAGGCACTTATTGAAACCCACAGAATGTACAAGGCAAAGAGGGAGCCCTAAGGTAAACTGTGGACTTTAATAAACAAATAAACAAAGTTTCCTAAAAAGATCAAAGAAGAGGATGTATGTAAACTGCCTAATCTACCAACTAGTACATGCGAGGCCCTAATAAATGGTAGATATCAATTTTATTCTAAGTTCCAATGATATCATTTAGACATAGTTTCTCTTTGGGTTAGATGTATGAATTTTAGCTAAAAGTGATATTTAAAAATCTATCTGGCTATCAAATGAGAATTAGTTGTGTTTTATAATCATGGATTGGTTAAAAAATAAGTATAATGTTTTCTCCCCTGCCCGCCATTCTATGCAGTTAATAATTTGTTGCCAAATCCCAGGAAAGCAAACTCTGGTTCAGGCATGAGTTTCATGGAGTTTTATTTCAGTCCATGAATTAAGTTGATATAAAATTTGGGTCTGTATTTGCTTAGTTATAACACAATTGCAATAGAAGGCATTTTGAGTTGATTTTGCCATATCCTGTATTGTTATGTAAAATACTAACTTTAATTAAGAATTGCCCCAATACAATATCCTTATTTGTCTTGCATGAAGTTTCTCCTCTTTGTAAGTTTTTTTTTTTTGTATGTTTCAAATTAATGTGGGAAGAGTAGGCAGGCAGTATAAATTTAAGTGACACATGTTAATCATGAAAGAACTACATGACCAAGCATAAAAACAGTGCACATTTTAATTTTGCCAATATCTGATAAAAGGGATTATATAATTAAATAAGAATGAACTCCTGTTCTGTAACTGGAACTTGAATGTATTAGAGGCCCTTTTCCTTTTTTCACTAGAGGCTAAGAATCTAGCCATGCAACAAGTGTCCAAAGTGGCCAAATCCCACAGAACTTGAATCCAGCACAACAATGCAGAGAAGTCAAGAACATGCAATAAATAGTCTCTGGGCTTTTACAAAGTGCTAAACTCAATGTTACATTTATGCCCGAATCCTCTACCTCTTGTTTGGTAACTTTTCTTGGCTCGTTTCAGAGGCATGGAACCGCAAGCTATCAGAGGAAGCTGAGATAGGAACTTTGTCTCTCTTTCCTTTTCCCTTCACATATATGTGCCTTTGTACCTTCTCTCACATTTACATTATCCATGCTTTTGGAAAAATCTTAATGACCAGTCCAGTTGGTTTCTTTTGTCCCACCTCTGTAACTATTGGCCCATGTCCTGGAGTCTGTGTGACGGATTATCTCAAAGTCAGAGGGACCTTGGTGTCCAAGTGTCAGCAATAGGGGAACTTGCTGGTGTAATTTGGGCTTGCCCTGGGATCTGTGGATTTTGGGGAACCACTGGTATGTGGATGAGTGCGGAGCTGAGCTAAGGCAGGAAGCAGGGTAAGCTCAGAGCTACCCAGGAAAGAGAAAGAATCTATGTTTGAAAAAAAGGTATTTCTGGGGAACCTGAGAGCAGATTGTAGCTCTGGGCAAGCCAGAACCACCCTCTGCCCCACCTGCTGAGGGTATCACAGAAAAGAAAAGTTGGCTTGGAGCCAGAGAATATTGCCTGCAGCCCAAATGCTCAAATTGAGGGGTCAGACAGGAAGGGGAAAACAAGGGTGGTAGTCAAGCGGGTTGCCCAAACCTGGTGGTCAGACTAGATTTCTCAGCTTCCTGCCACTCCTCTGGTGGGTCAGGGCCCCCACAAAGTACAAGCCATACTTTGGTGCTGGCTGTAGACACACTGTTTTCTCATAACTGCTGTCATTCAAACAGGATCTGGTTTCCTGACATGAGCAGGTCATTCCCACCGAGTACACACACTCTGCAGTAAGCTCGGCTAGGCAAGTCCTGGGAGGAACCGGATGGGCTTCTCATTCTGAGATAAAGACGGAGATGGAGAGGAGCTAACTTTGCCTTCTGTTTATGCAGGTTTTGCATGCTCCCCACAAAGTAAACAAAGTTCAAGTGGGATTACCCAATTACCCAGTTGAAACCTGGCCTGACTGTAGTTTGACTTGTCTGATGGATCTAAATATTTAATCTACCCTCATCATGAATCCTAGAGTCCCATGCAAGTGCTAATGACCAGGGCTCTGAAAGCAAACACTGCAGTTGGAGTCAGAAGTGTTGCAAGTAGTACAATGGCTGAGACGTCCTAGAAACGTCTGAGGACGCCAGAGGAAACAAGCCTAAAAAACATGGAGCTGGCAGCCAAGAGGCCCAGGTTCTCCAATTTAGCCCAAACCTCTGGGCCTTTTCTGTCATGTAAGGACACAGGCAAAGCATCTCAGAGGACAAGTCATTTTTCTAACTTGGAACATCACAGGACCAACAGGGATACAGCAAATTAGCCACATTGGTTGCAAAACCTAAGTTCACAGTTCCATTTGTTCTGTGATATTGTATTGAGAAAACAGTTTCTTCAAAATAGAAAGTGAACTTACCATCACTGCATCTAATATCTGTGCCCCCCCACATTTTATTCAAACTATGCCAGTGATTAAAACGTTTGGCCTGTTAGGAGTTCTCTACAGACGTTAGAATCACCCCCTTGGGTGCTTACAGAAGGCTGTCGGGGTGTTTTTTAGATGTCGCTGTGATTGGGGGTGAGGTGCTAGTGATATTTGATGGGCACACCTCGCTCAGTGCAAGGCTTATGTCATACATGGCTAGTGGCTTCCGCATTGAACAGTACGGTCGGTGCTAGTGAAATGGCTTTTCCGGGCTCTTTCTGCCTCCACCCGGTTCAGCCTTCCGAGCCCTCCCATCCACGACTTCTCATCCCACACAGTGATGCCCATCTAGAAGATGCCCTCACATGACCTGACAGTGGGTGGGGTGCAGGGGCACCGTGGTGGCCTTTGCCGGCCCCCGCCCCCTCCCCCTCCCTGTGCTAGAGTCAAATGCATCAAAAATATGGAGGGTTTGTTTGAAGTCTTGCTCACACAGTGCAGCGTGCTAGGGTGCCAGCCCTGGAGGGGTGGACTGATGGTCAGAACACAGAGCTCTTGGATTTGGAGAAGCGGCCTAGTGCCAGGAATCGAAGGGCTCAGGGCTATAGAACTTTACACAGAATTTTATAAATTTACTAGTTTTTTAAGTAATTTTTTATTTCTTTTCATCTTCATCTGCTCATTTGGCTCACTTAGGGAACGCACATACAAAGGGACTCGAACCCCGCGATTTTCTAAGGCCCTTCCCTGTCCATGGTACTGCCCTCTGATTTGGAACGGGGTCCATCAGAGGCTCTAACCTGGTCCCTCAAAGGACTGCAACTCCTGGCCAGGTCTTCCCTGTTCTTGAGGTATTTGAAATGTGTTTTCATACTGCCTAAGAGCTATATTCAAGGATGTGTGTAGGGGGTGGTGTGGAGGGTTTGGGGGACAGGGAATGTGGCATCTGGCTGGGCAGAGTGCTTTACTTATGTTGTCCTACTGAATCAGTAGAACTGCCATTTGAGGAACGTGCTGTAGTTATCCTCATTTTCCACAAAAGGAAATGTAGGCAAAAGAGGCTAAATAACTTGCCCCAGGTTCCAGGAGCTGTCATCATCACATTCTTTAAGGTTGCCAGGCAGAATTTTCTTTCTTGGCATTAAGCTGTCTGCCCCTTCTTACTCATCCTTCATCCCTCGTTTCCATGACATACTCCCCGCCCCCCCTCCCCCCGGCAAACGTGCTTCAGGCGAGGAGCCCCTCGTTATAAAACAAGTTGAGGGCTTATAATCCACCATATGTGACCCTCAGACTTCTAAACTGGTTTTCCATTTGATGGCTCAGATTCCTTTTTTAAGAAGCTCAAGCTGGGAATGTGTGACATTCAACTTTTGTCAGGCCATTATTCAGCCAATCAAGAATCCCATTTGCCTGTCATCTCCTGGGGGATCCAGACCCGGCAGCAGCTGGTGCTGTTGCCAGAAGTCTTTTTTATAGGGAGAAAAGCTGCTTTCCAAGACCAGAAGGGGGCTGTCTGGCCACTCAGGCAGGGTGCTGTAGATGGGCAGAGCTTTGCCAGGATCCCTCCTCCCCAGGTCTGTTCCTCAGCTTTGCAGATCAAGGGTAACCTCGGACCCAGGGTGGGCAGAACAGGCTGGGAGAGGGTGTGGGGGAAACTGACTCATGACAACCAACCTTAGAAGAGACTAATGTATAAATCACAATACCTGTTCATTACTGGGCTAGAAGAAAAATTTATTCCAAGAGGACACAGATACTTATGTTTGCAGGGTTTTTTTTTTGTTTTGTTTTGTTTTTTTTTCCGCAGAAAGCCTTGTGTGAGAAGCCAGGCTTTTATCAGAATGTTTAACACACTTGGAATCAGAACTAGGACAGTTAGATTATTGTTGAAGAATTTCAGTATTTGTAATTGAAGAGGAGATGATGCAAAAGAGCATTTAGTGAAAAAGGTCAGCTTCTCTTCTAGGCCATGCCCCTCAGTCCTTTGCCCCTTCCTCAGAGGTGACCCATATTCCTGATTTCTTCCATAAGTTAGATTGTCTGAGGCCTGTATTTCCTGAATAGGGATGTGCCTGCTGCACAGGCCAGCTAACTTGTGTCTTCCGGGCAGTCTCCCTTCCTGGACCCGTTTTTTTTCTTGGCCCATTAGAGGGTGGGAGGTGGGAGGTGGTAGAAATGATAGAGGCCCACTTGGGGGGAGGGGCAACCAGGATTTGCTGAGTAAGAAGACCAGTACTCTCGGATGGGTGGGTGTGGGGGGCGAGGATGAGCCGGGAGCTACCCGGTGACAGCTCAGAGGAGTGTTCCCAGGCCCCTGGCGGGGAGACGATGGACGGTGGGTGTCGTCTAACTGCTCCCCGACATCTGGGGAACAGGACAGGAAAGGAAACCACAGAGCGAGAGAGACAAAGGAGGGCTCTGCCCCCACTGCCTTGAAGGGGGCAGCCACCCTAGTCCAGGAGAACACCCCACAGAGACAGGGCAGGACGAAAAACATTGTGAGGGATTGTCCAGCCCCGGAGCAGCCGTGCCATCTGTGGAGTCAGTCATATCTTGTGGTGCAGCCAAATAAGGTGCCTTCTAGCTCCAGTGCCCTGACCCGGAGACAGCGCTGGAGAAGGTCTGCAGCGAGAAGGAACAATTAGCCAATTCATTATGTTGACATTTCTAGCCACAAGATAAGGTCTTTCCCCTTAATTAGGGCTGTGACAGATAAAAATATAGTCCCAGCCAACTCCTGTTATCCACACGGGCAGACCTATTATCCTGACTTGGTCTGGCCCCGTCCTTATTTGAGGGCTGGCTTTGTGTGTGCACACTTGGCAGCTGTGTAAAGGGTTTGGAAGGAATAAACACAGTGCCTGTTCCTGCCCTTCATCTAGAAGAGAAGACTCATTCATACACATGGTCCATGCCAGCAAACTTTGGTGGTTCCAAGAGCAGGAAAAGAAAACTAATGGGGGGTGTCTAGAAACGAGTTCATGTGAGGAAAAGGAAGCAAATGAGGGATTTAGGTGCCAGTTCAAGTGAGGAACCAGGGGTATTTAGTGTGGAAGAGGGGGGACTCAAAGAAGCCATGAACACCATCTCAGCTGTTTGAGAGGTGGTGGGACTTAATGTATGGTGGGTCAAAGCCGAGTGGCCTGAGTTCAAATTCTGATGAAGGCACTTACCACCTCTATTTCACCTCTCTGTGCTTTTCTTTCTCCACTTCAGAAAGTGAGGACTGTATGGTACCCATGGCTGACGCAAGAACTGGACAGGTTGATACATAGTAAGCACTTAACAGTGGCTGATGGGGAAAGTGCTTTGTAAGCATTTGTTGCTGGGCTTAAGAAAGCAGGGAGTGGATAATGGGTTGTGCCAGGTAACCAAAGCAGAATCAGTGATGGACAATCAACCTCAATATACAGATTACCTTCTTTTAAACTGGAGTTACCCAACAAGGGGACCTTGAAAAACAAAGAGCAAAGAACACCCTAGAGTTTGAATTGGTTTATTCTGGAACCCAGACCTCTTTGAGTTCTACCTATCTATCTAGTCATCTTCTTGACATTTCCACTGGGGTATCCCCCAGGCGTCTTCTATTTAACATCTCTAGATCCTGCATTTTCCTGCTTCTCCTTCAGCCCTTCTCCACTTAACACCAGCGGTGGCAAATACCAGCCACCTAGCCTCTCAAGATGGAAACTGGACAGTCACTTATCATTGATGACCTCTGTCTATCTTGGTCCTTATGTTTAATCAGTCAATAATAGGTGTCCATTCTACCTCTTCAGTATTTTTGAATTCCATCTACTTTTCTCCATAGTCACTGTCTAGTGACTGGTTTCTAGTTCAAAGACTCATTATCTTTCCCCTGCAGTAACTTTCCAACTGGCCTTCCTGTTTTACCTTTGTCCCAAGGCCAGAAAGCCTGCAGGCAGCTTGGGGTAGCAAAAAATACACTGCCCATAAAAGAAGATGCAGCTGGGGCCAGGCCTTTATGAGCCGACCAAGGCTGGATTTCATCCCTCATTTGCTCCCTTGGCTGGTGCCCTTGTGCCTCAACACCTGCTCAACCATGTGCACCATCCCTTCTTTCCAGGTCATTCTTCCAATGGTTGGAGTGATTTATTAAAATGTAAATGGGATCACACCAAACTTCTCTCCAATACCACCCCCACTCCCCGTCATTCATGGCTTCCTGTTTCCCTTGAGCTCTAAGTCAAACCTGGGTTCTATTTACAATGATGTACCACTAAACATCATATTAATATATTTAATTGGTATTAATAGCCATGAATCGGATGAGAGGTTTTACTGTAAAAACTAGCTCTCGGGTAGATCAGGAACTGTTAGCTCAAAGAAAGAACTGAGAGGCACTGTGCTTAGCACAGAGGCCATCAACTGAGCCCTTGAGGACTGGAGCCAGCCTTCAGACAGGAATCATGGCGTTTAATATGATGTTTAGCCGAGCCTCATTAAAATCAAGATGTTACCTAAAATGTGGACTCTTGGAAGATACAGACTCAATGTTTGGAAGATGCAGGGACATTGAGTCTTCTTCCTCCCGGGGTGATAGTTAGCTGATGCGGAGCACCCTAGCACCCCACTGCTCTGTGTTATACTCATTTGTGACCCCTGCCAGGTCCGGGCAGATATTTGCATCTGGAACCCCTGAGTTCTTCAGCCCCCGCATTTGGCAGGGAGGAAGCTGAGGCTAGGAAGGTGGCGCTTCAGTCTCAGGATCTTGTGCTGGGGCTTGAAACGTCTCATGGCTTCTACTGTCTCTACTGAATCATAGCTGCCTCTCAGTTGAACTGAAAGGAAACTCACTCTGCAACTTGGTTAATTATTCTTTCTGTAGTGATTGCTAGCCCGTGCGTCCTTTAGTTGTTTTGCTTATATCTGTAGCAACATGAAAATTAGAACATACAGTCTGGAGGACCAGGGTGGTGTTCTATGAGTATCACCTACAGCGCATGAGACTCAAATCAGAAAAGTGGAGAAATAGGGAGGATTGAAAAGGATGGGGGAAATAAAATCTGGAGAGCTTTTGAGAAGGGAACAGCCACTTCCTTTCAGTGCTGTGGAAAGCCTGCTGGGTTGCCATCTTGCCTGGGATGTGGAAATCCAGATGTAGACAGCATTGAGTCAGTGGCAGGAAAAGGACCAGAAACCAAATCTTTATTCCCAGTGCCCCATACCATGCTGTCGCACCCTGAAAATTACTGTGGACAGATGGATCCCTGCAGGAAGGGCAAGTTTGCAGATTACCTTGACAAACAATGGCTTTGACCAGTCAAGAGGAACTGGGATGAAACAGAACCCCAGAGCCTTGAGTCCAGTAGTGTTCTTGTGTTCTTCAGAGAAAGAAGCCACATCATGCATAGGGACATTAGCCACGACAGCTATCAGATCCTCCTGGATACTGCCTCTTCTTTGTCCCACAGTGAATCATTGTCATGAAGCTGTTCTGAGTCCTTAGCAACTCAAGACCTCATCCACATGGCAACTGTGGGCTTCTTATTTCCTAAGCTATAAAGAGGCAGGCTGTGTTTGAGGAGGAAAATGGAGTGACAAGACCTATCCCTAAAGGCAAGCCACAGGGGTAGCATGGTGTGACATGCTTTCACCTTCTGGGTTTGTGTCTCTTGTATTATTCTCTTTTTTGTTTCCCACTGGAGTCTAAAAATGTTTAATGGTACTTAATTATACTTCTTTTATCTGTATTCAAGTGTATCTGGGAACTTGTGCATACATTAACACTTTCTTTTGATTAAGCCAAGGCAATTAGAATATTTTATCAGTAAGAGAAATATTTTCCTTTAGACATAGATGGAGAAATCACATCCTCTCTTTCAAATCTCTGAGCCACTGCTCAAGAATGGAAATCAGATTTATGATTTCATAGTCCTCTCGTTTTGATGGCAGACTAATGAACATAGTGATTTATGCAAACGAAATGTGCTCATTGAAGAAGAGGCTCATATTATTGATTTCATTTCTTAAATTCCTGGGGCTTTTATCTGTTTCTCCCCTAAAGAGAATACTAAAAGAGTGAGGAATGGATCAATAGATAACACCAGGGGAGGCTGGTGGGGGAGATGGGGAAACAGGTGATAGATATTAAGAGTACATGTACCCTGATGAACATTGGGTGATGCATAGAATTGCTGAATCACTGTGTTGTACACCGGAAACTAATATATCACTGTATGTTAACATACTGGGATTAAAATAAAAAATAACTAATACCATCCCTTTCCACTCCCTTCTCCTAGACAAAAGGAATTTTTGAAATTCAGACTAAATTATTTCCACTAAGGATTTATTTCCATTAGTTGGTTGGATCGATAAGAGTAAAAAGCATTTCTCCTTCTATGAAGAATTCTCTGCCACCAGGTTCTTTCGGCTTAAGAAAGTTCCTTCATTATAATACTTCTTCAGTTCAGGCATTTACTTTCTTCATTTGAGGTGTAAATCTGTTGCTGTTCTCATCTTTGTCTAAACTTGTCTTTCTAAAGGTGAGGCCTTTTCCCATTCCTGGGGTTCGGGCAGAAGTGGAGATGAGGATCAGATTAAAAGTGCAGTTTCGGGGGGAGTGTAGAAGTAGGTAATGAGAGCAGGGCGTAAAGGGGGGATTGTCACAGGAGAAAGAAGTAGGGCTGTTGGAACAGAGTGGCCCAAAGAGACCCCACTAGAAAGGGCCACCATCCTAAAATCCCAGCTGCACAAGGCTGGGCAGTTATCAACTCGCAGAGAGCCTGCCGTCCAAGCAGCTTGGGGGCAACTGCTGTGTGCAGTATAAATACGGAGTTGTGGAGAACACAGCAACCCACACTGAGACAATAATGAAATGGATGGCGATTCCCCAGTGGATGGAAATTTGCTTTTTGCCATGTTCCAAAACACTGGCTCCAGTCGGGTGAGTGTCGTGTTTTTGTTTGTACTATCCTGCACTCATGGTTCCTGGAAACCCTAGCGGGAGTCTCTGACTTTTGGTGCAGGCTCTAAAGCAGCATCACCCTACCTCTAGGTCGCTGTCAGGGCACACCCTGGGTCTCATTTTCAGTGTCTCAGCATACTTTCCAATGCTTCCAGTAATTGATTGTGCAAAACACAAAACCAAAAGCAGATGGGACATATGTAGATAAGCTGTTTTGTTTTTCATCCCTATAATTTCCTAGGTTTGATAGCACTTCAATTTTCTAACCATAAAAGCTGTTTCTGTGCTTTTTGGAACACACACACACACACACACACAAACACACACGAGCACACACGCGTGATGCTGCCAGTAAAGAAGCTAAAAGAATATTACATGCGGTTTTCTGTTGTTGTTTTGGTTTTTTTCTTCTTTCTTTTTTAAAGAGTACCTTGCTGCTGGAGAAAGAAATTCAGAGAAATTACTTGGAGTGTATTTGCCAGAGCTCCGCTTACCTATGGAACTATTGTGTCAACACTGAAGGATACTTTCGAATGTCATATCATAGCTGAAGTTAAAAATCTAGCCTCTGCTGAGTGGTGTTCCTGAGGGTGCTCACTCTGGGAAGTCACAATCTTCATCTACCAAAATCGGAGATGCTGGTTGTGGTGTCTGCATTTCCTGCATTGGTGGGCAGGGGGAAGGCTCTTCTATCCAAGAAGTGTGACTAGGCAGCAGGAGGTGAAACCTGCACTAAGATGGATGGCACACGTCACCAGGGGCACCTTACAAGAGGTTTTCCTTTGGACCCACTCACCTTTCTGTCAATTAAATGCTTACATTATCTTTTCAGTCAGATAAATATTACCAGGGCCTTGGTTTAAATCATTCATGTATTACATATTAAATAAATTTTATTGTTGATGTTATATTATTTATTAAAACGCAGCTTCCCCTGAAACTCAGTCTTTTCCTCTTGGCCGGCCGTCTCCACATTGGCTCTGGGTTCCACTGTTTAATAGGTGTCTTTGGGTATCTGAGCGGTTTGGGAACCTCGGAACCAGCACAAAAATTACTGCCCGGTAATCTTCCTTTCTCAAGGGATTTGTCACTCATCTAATCAGACAGAAACAGCAGAGCACAGAGACTCATGGGAAGAGCAGAGTCTGGGGCCAGACAGACCAGGGTTTGAAACCAGGCTATGCCTTCTTAGGCTGAGTGACTAGGAGCAAGTCCTTCAGTCCTTTCTATAACACCCTTGTTATAGAAAGAAGATCATGATGACACCTATCCCATGATGATGGCTATAAGAGTATAAGTGTTTACCTTAACCTTCCCTTCTTGTTTTAAAATGATCCAGGGAGGCAACACGGTTCGTTGGTCCGAGAACTCTGTGAACCCGCCCAGGGCTGTGTTTGAAAGCACTGATAAGCTTGGAGCTGGGCGTTTGTCACTTTAGTCCCAGGGGAGAGTGCAATGACTTATCTCGCTTTTCTCTGTCATCTAGCCAGTAGCTAGGAGGGGAAATATGGGGGCTCCCTCAGGCAAGGATGAGGAACCTCTCAGAAGGCCAAGAGAACCTCGTTGGTGCAGCCTTTTCTCAACCCCTTTCTGGAAGGGAAAGAGCCACTGTCGCAAGGAGGAGTAAACAAGTTGTCAGGAGCGTCTCTGCCCACTTCTCAGACCCTTTACCGCCCGGGACCCCCGGGAGAGCAGGCATGGCAGCAATGCGCCCTGTCCCCTCTCTTCCTCCCACTCCAGCCCACCTGATGCTGTTGTTTTTCCCAGTAATAAAAGTAGAGTTCCTCCGAGACGAACACATAGTGAGGCAAATACATCCCCAGAGCCTGACACGTATTTATGGAGCTCTGTGTTTTTATGTTCTGTTCTGTTCTGCCTACAGAACGCAGACATGGAGGGGCTCAGTTGTCTTCGGGAAAATCTGAAAGCCAGGCGCTTACTCACAGGCTTCACACCTGCCTCCGTGAGGAACTTCTGAAGCCGGAGATAGTCTTCGTAACTGAGGTCCATCTGTTGCACAGCTTTTTAATTCCCATATTTTCCCTTCTCGAGCCAAGACCCAGAGAGCAGCCAATTTTGTGGAAAGATCTCTTTAATATGAAACGAGTAAAACTACCAATGCTAAATAAAATAGACCACTGTGAAACTTGGGTTCCACCCCACAGGGAAGAGGCCTTGCGATTAACTGTGTTATATAACCAGGCCGGCCGTACCAGCTGGCACCGCTCTCTTTGTTGTTCCAAGGGGGGGGGGGGGGGGGCAGGGCTGGGGCCAGAGCACATGATGCTATTTTAAAGTACTGCAGCCTCTGGAATTTTCCCTCACAGACATGTCCGGCGTCCGAGTTTTCCTTTGATTTATGGTTGCTTTCAATGTTTAACACTTTTTTACGTTTTCAAAGCTACCTCCTCCGTCTCCAGCACCCAGGGGTGCACTTCTGTTGCTTTGAAAGATCCTTTACAAAAGAGAAGTTTTTAAATTATGCAAAAAGGAGGTTTTACGGTACAGAGCCTTCGAGTGATTTTAAGTGGATAAGAGGAATGAGGATGTAAAGGCAGGGCCACCCCAGGCCTTTCTTCTCAGCTGCTTGTGGTGACACAACGGAGAGGGGCTCTCTGGAGGGATAAGGATTTCCAAAGCGGCGACACATTCCCTTAGCAGACGTCTTTGGGCCAGCCTGTCCTCCCACCTCAGAGGACTCCCCATCAGGTCTGGTTGATAAGCAAGCATTTAGGTCGAGCCATGTGAGACTGCCATTTCTTGGGTCAGAAATGGTAGAGCATTGGCGGTTTGTTAGATGAGAACTATACACAGTGACAAAGACTGCAGTGGGGCCAATGGGCAGCGCTATGGGAAAGTCTAGGGAAGAGGACTCAGCACAGTGTTGTGGGGTGAGGGGACAAGAAGGGGACAGCATAGCTGAGTGTTGTTGTTCCATTGTTGTTTTTTTTTTTTAAGCAAGTCACTTTATTGAGGCATGATTGGCATGCAGTAAACTGCACGTATTCTTAGTGTAAATTTTTTAAATATATATATATTTTTTATTTGACAGAGAGAGAGATCACCATTAGGCAGAAAGGCAGACAGAGAGAAGAGGAAGCAGGCTCCCTACTGAGCAGAGAGCCCAATGCGGGGCTCGATCCAAGAACTCTGAGATCATGACCCGAGCCGAAGGCAGAGGCTTAGCCCACTGAGCCACTCAGGCACCCCCTCTTAGTGTAAATTTGATAAGTTTTGACACATGTATATACCCATGAAACCATCACTGCAGTCAAATAATGAACATATCTGTCACCACCACCCCCAAATTTCCTCATTCCCCTTGGTAATCCCTTCTTCCTGTCTACCCCATCCCCAGGCAAACATGCTTTCTGTTACTAGTTTCATTTTGTAGGATGTTATATAAATGGTCTTATACAGTACCTTTTTCCCCCATTCATGTTGAAGTATATATATCAATATCTCATCTCTTTTTATTACAGAATACTATTTAATCATATGGATATACCAGAGTTTTTTTTATTCACCTGTTTTTTTTTGTTTTTTTTTTTTTTTAGATTTTATTTCAGAGAGAGAAAGAAGATGAGAGAGAGAGAGAGCATGAGAGGGAGGGAGGGTCAGAGGAAGAAACAGACTCCCGCTGAGCAGGGAGCCTGATGCGAGACTCGATCCTGAGGCTCCAGAATCATGAACTGAGCTGAAGGCAGTCATTTAACCAACTGAGCTACCCAGGCATCCCCCATTCACCTGTTGATAGACACTGGTATTGTCAGTTCTTACAAATAAGGCTGCTATGAACATTCATGTACAAGACTTCATATGGACATAGGTTTTCTTTCCTCTTTGGTATGCACCTACAAGTGGACTGGCTGTATTATGTATATGTTTAACTTTTTAAGAGACTGCTATGCTGTTTTCTGAAGTGGTTGTCCATTATATGTTCCCACCAGCAGTGCCTGAAAGTTTTGATTTCTTCTACATCCTTGCCATCATTGTGTATGTCTTCTTAATTTTTCTCATTTTCATAAGTATATAGTGGTATCTCACTGTGGTTTTCATTTGCATATTTCTAATGACTAATGATGCGGGACATCTTTTCATGTATTTATTTGCCATCTATATATCTTCCTAGCTGAAGTGTCTGTTCAGATCTTTGGCATTTTTAAATTGGATTGTTTTCTTATTAAACTTAGAGAATTCTTTGTGTGTCCTTTCTAAGATATATGACTTGTAAGTATTTTCTTCCAGTCTGTAGTTTGTTTTTTCATTCTCTTAGTAGTGTCTTCCAAGGAGGAGAAGTTTTACATGTTGATGACGTCTTGTTCTTCTATGGATCATGCTTTTGGTGTCACTTTTTTTTTTTAAGATTTTATCTATTTATTTGACAGAGAGAGAGAGATCACAAGTACGCGAGAGGCAGGCAGAGAGAGAGAGGGAAGCAGGCTCCCTGCTGAGCAGAGAGCCCGATGTGGGGCTCGATCCCAGGTCCCCAAGATCATGACCTGATCTGAAAGCAGAGGCTTTACCCTCTGAGCCACCCAGGTGCCCCTTTTGGTGTCACTTTTAAGAAATCTTTACTTAAAGTTGCACATGTTTTCCACCTGATGTTTCCTTCAGGAACTTATGTAGTTATGGGTTTTTCATTTGGGACTCCTGAAGTTTATATATGGCATGAAGTGTAGATTGAAGTTCTCTCCTTGTCATCTAGATAGCCAACTCTTTCTGCATCCTTTGTGGAAAAGACTCTCCTATCTCTGCTCAATTGCCTATGCGCCTTTGTTGAAAATCCATTGTTCATACAGGTGTAGATCTCTTTCTCGACTTCAGGCTGTTGCATTGATCTAGTTCCCTCTTTTTTTCATGAATATCACCCTGTTTTCATTTCTTAAGAATGAGTCTTGAAATCAAGAAGTGTAATTCTCCAACTTTGTTCTTTTTTGCAATTATTTGGGCTATTCTGGTTCTCCTTATAAGGAGATTCTACACATCTCCTTATAAGTTTTAGAATTAGCTTGTCCATTCCTATTTAAAAATATTTTGGGATTTGGATTGAGAGTGATTTTGATTGATAGTTGCTGGGCTTTCATGGGGCTGTGTCCATGGGAGGAAGGGATTCAAACATCATTTTTATATCTGAACAACTGGAATTTTGAGACCAGTACAGCATTTAAAAAATTTTCCACAGCTTCACTTCCAAGTTTATTGAAAACCCACCTGTGCAAAATGGTGTTATTCCGTGCCAAAGGATATGAAGAAAAATAAAATGTTCTAATTCTGGCCCTTATTTCCTATAAATTCACCCTTTAAAAAAATCTCTTCCCAGAGACAGAGAATAAGACAATTATCTCAGGCAGTTTTTCACCTCTGGGAAAAAATCACAGATAACTGGGAGAATCTGTGCTTTCTTCAGGGGGAAGGTTCCCTTTTGCTCTTCTTTCCCCCAGTGGCTGCAGGCTCATTCACCATGCAGTAGATTGTTGGAGCCTGTTGCTTGGTACAGGAGTTGCAGACCAGACACATGTAGGGCCTGAGGGATCCCAGCCACTGGACTTTCACATGCACTGCAGGAGAGAGTGGATGTTGGGGGCTAACCAGCATGAGGATGACTCTGGTGAACTGACAGGCAAAGCCACAAATCTGGAATTTTGTGAAAGCTCCCAATTTTCAAATGCAGTCGCTGTAGTTTTTTGAACAGCATAGGCCAAATGAAACATATCTGTGGGCCAAACTAAGTCCACTGGCTACCAGTGTGCAGTATGTGACGGATGGGCTCTTTTATTTGCTTTCAGGGTCAGCTCTTTCATCAGCTCCCCAAAGGATTCATTTCAACAATTGCTTATGGAGTACTCATAATGTGCCGGGAAGTGCTCAGTACCCAGGAAATCAGTCAGTGGTGGAAGGGACCCTTTCGACCCCTGTGCTGGAGGGGCTCCTACTCCAGTGTGGGGCTAAGGAGGGTATAGAGACATTCCTGTGCCACCTCGCATTCTCTCCCGAATCTGCCCCTCCCCTGTATTCTGTCACTCATTTCAGGCCTCCTGGAAGGCCATGGTTGATGGTACTTGAAGGAGTCCTGGAAGGCTTCTCTGAGGAGGTGACAACGTGAGTTAATTATTGAAGGTAGAGTGGAAATTGGCCAGCTGAATGTACACTAGAACAACGTTCATCAGATTTCTGGTCGCTGCTTGTTTGTGGGACATGAGGTCAATTTTATGGTTGAATTCGGGATTAAAATAGAATAGGATATCATACAGTAAAGGTCAGTATTTTATGCTTTGTGAAACTTCTCGTTCAGTTTTACACACATTTTACATGCGCATGCTTCTAATACATGTATTTTTGGTCAAAAACAAGAAGAGCATAGTCTGGAAACATTTCCATTTTTTGAGAATCACAAGGAGATCAAAAGAGTCTTTATTAAGGATGACCCCATGTTATTTCTGAGATCCTTTCATGAATTGTTAACTTCAGCTGTGACGTGCAGTACAGAATACCCACAGGGCTAGGCATCGATGCCAGGCGATGCCAGGTGATGGGGAGAATGAGCAAGTGACTTTCATTTCCTCCGATTTTATTTCCTACATTATTTTCCAGGTGAAATAAATGAATTCATCTAGATTGGTAGTGTTCATGCCCCAAGTTCCACAGAGGTGCTCTTGGCACACTGCAGACCTTTTCCATGAATACCTAAATTTGCCCTCTCCTGGATCATTAGCCCTGAGTGGTGCCCCACAGCCTAGTAGGCCTCAATTCATATTTGCTGAATTAGCATACCTGTTTTCAGACTACCATCCCATTTTATGGGTATTGAATTAATTGATAAAAAGTATTATAGAAGTTTCACTTTCGACACAAAATCTGAAACCATGCAAATCCGAAGGAAATTAAAATTTTGTCAAGAATCACAAAGTCCCAAAGCCAGGTGTGACTCACTGTGGTGCTCAGCTCTTGCTACCTGGCCATGCTCCTGGGCTTTGCCTGGTTAGTCTGGCCTTATGTGAGGTGTTCGGAATGTGCCCCCTACCTGAGATGCAACCCCGCCAAACATTTTTTTTAAACTAAGGTCTTAAAAGACATTTCTTGGGAGCTGTTAGTACCAGATGTGCGCTGGGTCCTCACTCTAAGACAGACACACAGTTTCTGACTAAAACTCACGCTTCACCCATGCCACATGCTTTCCACGGACTGCGTGTGTGCTTGCAGGTTAACAGCTTTCAGGGTCCCTATAGTCTTTTGAGGTTCAGGGTCCTGTCTCTGTCCGTAGAATGGGCCGTCAGGTCATCGGTGTGGAAGTGGCCTGACCAATGCTAGTTCTGTGAGACCGGCATCTTCCTTCTCTCTGATTCCAAACGGATGTGTCTCTCTGCGCGCGTGTTGTGCATGTGCTAGGTTCCCACTGCATTTGCAGGCCATTAAGGCATCTTCACCTTTCCTCCTGAACTGCATTTAAGACAAGCTGAAAACGTTCTGTACCATCATGCTTGATTTTCTAAGCTTATAGGATGTCCCATGTATCCCAACACAAATTAAATCTTTTTAGTATCATTCCATTGATCAATATACATTATTTTAATTCTTGATTATGTCAATCACCACATTCATCGTCCCTCCCAATTGTGGGAAGGCAGCAACTTAAAAAACCTGCCTTCTATCCCTTTCCCCCAGTTGCTGGTAAGAGGACTGGAAGTTTTAATTTGAGATTATTATGGTGTCATAGCTTTGAAAGATTTTGCTTGGCAAAATCATCGTCTTCTTTTATTTCTTTGGGTTTATCGCTCCGCTGTTCAGCCCGGTGGAACTCCATCAAAGAAATGTACTTCGTTCGGGTGCCTGGAGTCACCTGTCTGTAAGCACTCGTTAGTGATGGTATCCTTCCTCTGGGCAGGTTTAGTATTGATAAGGAAAGCATATCTATCAAAGTTGTTATTTTATAACTTTATATGCAGTCAAAGCTCTTTTTAAGTAACTCTCTTTACTCTTTACTGCGCAGGAACCAGCGACAAAGATAATGTCAAAGGACCCTGGGGGTACCTTGTTTCCTTCAGTTTGGGTATCATTTTAAATATTATATGTGCTGCCGAAGCGAGCACTGGGTATCAGTTTAAATATTGATGTTTTGATCTTGAAGACTAAAATAGAGTTACAGATATTTTTAAACAATTTTGAAACTTTTGAAGAACAGTCATCCGTGGGAAAGAATGTGATTAAAAAGTTCATTTTGCCTTTTTAGAAAAGGGGAATACCCAAAATTTGTATTTGTATAATGGAACTTCCATATAAAGAAATCTTTAATGTCATTTGCTTGTCTCCTGTTGAAAAGCAGTGTTGGCATTAATGTTGAGAATTTGCAATTAGTCACTTAGGCACTCTGGGTAATCTACAAGGCACTTTGGAATTTTGTCTCTCAACAACTACACTCTGTTTTTAATTTCAAAAGGGTAGTTTTGAAGCATGTTTCAATAAACCAGGTAATTTTTGCCACCTGCCAGTAAATTTGTGACTTAGAAATAGTAGAAACAGGGCTGCATTATGACTTGCCTGCTGGAGGCACTCTTGCCTTTGTGGCCCCTTCCTCCATAAAAAATATTAAAAATGATGTTTTATGACTCTGTTGGTATAAAGATAAATATATTAATATTATATATTCAAACATTTTCTTTGACCTGAAGTTCATTTTCTTCTTCTCATTTTGAGAGAAATTAAAACATTCTTATGGGCTTCAAAAAGTATTGTGGGCTCTCATCCCTGTCCCCACTGTGCTTAATGGATAAATAGACTGATTAGAAGTTATTTTTCCGGGACGCCTGAGTGGCTCAGTTCGTTAAGCGGCTGCCTTCAGCTCAGGTCATAATTCCAGGGTCCTGGGGTCGAGCCCCACATCAGGCTCCCTGCTCAGCAGAGAGCCTGCTTCTCCCTCTCTCCCTCTGCCTGCCGCTCTGCTTACTTGTGCTTTCTATCTCCCTGTCAAATAAATAAACAAAATCTTTTAAAAAAAAGTTATTTTTCCTTTTCAGTTTATTGTTCTTTTGTGTTTAATGTCCATATTTTTTTTTCTAGTGGGAAAAAACAACTTCTTTTCTGTAGAGCATCTCTTTTAAACTCAATAAGCAGCTGCACATTGGTGGGAGTGACCTGTATCAGCCCTGACATTTATCAACAACTATTCTGAATTAAGGTATAGAAGACTTAAAGAAAGTTGTAAAACAGAAATGTAGGTCTTTTACATAACTGATTGAAACCAGCTACATGGCCTGAAGCTATCAGCATTTACCCATTTTGTAATTTCAAACAGGATATAATGATCATGAAATATAACATTTACTGCTCCTTTAGCCCCCTTCCTTTCCTATAGCAATGTAAAGCCAAGTTTCTCTCTTTTTACTCTCTGGTGGTTTTAAGGTTTAACAATGGAAGGTCAAGTGTTATTTCTCATTCATTCATATTCTAATAGTGATTCTGCTGTGTTTATAAAAATGATACATGTTCATTATAAAGAATCCAAGGAATGCAGAAAAGAATAAAGAAAAAATTACAAATCTTGTCACTTAGAAATAAGCCTCAACAATATGTGAATGTCCCCGTTGGACATCTCTTTAAGCATGTTTGTAGATGGGAAGATGGATGGATGGATGAAAGGAAGAAAGGAAAAAAAGAAAGAAATGCTTTTAGAAAAGTAGGGTTATATGATACATACTAGTTTTTAAATTTAAAAACCATTACATTAAAAAAAACCATTACATTTATTTTTATTTGAATTTAAAGTAAAAGAAACTAAGTGAAAAGAAATTACTAAACTTTAGATAAACACTTTTTTTCACAGTAAGAAATGTACTTTTTCTTCCTTCTGTGGTTAAGAGATGATGAAGAACATGATGTTTTTGTTTTTGTTTTTTTCTTCTCCCCCAATTAGGTTTCTCAGTAGACATTAGTACTGTTCACCCAGGTCTCTCCCCCATCCTGGGATACAGGAGTATCGTGCTCCTGCATTCCCTTCAACTTAGGTATGACCTTGTGACTTGCTCTAGCCACAAAATGTGAACGGAAGTGAGCAGAAGGTCACTTAGGGATTGATGTATTTAATTGCCAGATCTATTACTCTTATCCTTTCTTTCCATCTTGGTGAACAGGGGTTTTCATGTGATTGTGGAGAAGTGTAATATCAGTGCAGCCTGGAATGCAGAACTAGCTCATAGGTGTGCTGTCCTGAAGAGCCATGTGGGCCTGCAGTGGTGGGCATGTGAGAAAGAAATGAAATCTTGTTCTGTTAAGTCACTGAGATTTAGGGCTTCTTTCTACCATAGATAACAGTCTCTCCTGCTTGTGCCCTTTCCCTCTCTGACACATAAACAAAATCTTAAAAAAGAAAGAAAGAGTTGATCCTCTCTGCTATGATAAATGAGATCATTGACACTCTCCCTGCCTTTCCTTCTTCCCTTCTGGATTTTGATTAGTTACATTGCTATCATCACAAAGTCAAGATACAATATTTATATTCTATTCTATAATCTAGCTTTAATAATTTGATCACTTGTATTATTTTAATGTAGTTAGGGTATATAGCATTGTATTCTGTTTAGTTGCTTATTTTTTGTGGTTTTATTTATTTATTTATTTTCAACATTTTATTTATTCATTTGACAGAGAGAGAGAGAGAGCACAAGTAAGCAGAGCGGCAGGCAGAGGCAGAGGGAGAAGCAGGCTTCCACCTGAGCTGGATCCCAGAACCCTGGGATCATGACCTGAGCTGAAGGCAGACACTTAATGCCTGAGACTCCCAGGTGTCCCTGTTCAGTTGTTTAAAATTAGTTTTATATTTAAATGAATTCAGTGTCCTGTACTAATCTTTTTTCGTGGCTTTCCTATTACTGATTCCAAGGAACAAGTCAAGGGGCTCAGGGCAGACTATCTGACAGGGGAGTATTGTACCCCAGAGAAGAGAAATATTTTATCATTTGTATTGCTTAGAATTTTGGGTACATGTTGATATGAGAAAGCAGATTTTTAGTGGTTTTATTATTGTTTTTAAATTATCTGTAAACAGTACATCCTTTATTGCCTGCATCTGAAGCAAACATTCCCACCAACCCACTCTTGGTATGCCAGTGCTAGTGTCTTCATGTTATTCACTGCACTTACTAGATAGATTGTCAAGACTTTCAAGGCACCTGGGTGGCTCAGTCTGTTAAGTGCCTGCCTTTGGCTCAGGTCACGTTTGCAGGGTCCTTGGATTGAGCCCCAGGTCAGGCTCCACTCAGTGGGAATCTGCTTCTCCCTCCCACTCTCCCTCTGAGCTCTCCCTCTCTCTCTCTCTCTCAAATAAATAAATAAAATATTTAAAAAAAAAAAGATTGTTCTGAGCCTTCTTTTAAAAGTCTTCACGACGAGTTCTTGAGTTTTTAATCACTAATTCACTACCGATTACCTATATATTTGAAAACCATCTTGGCTAAGAATAATATTCATAGACTATACTTTATTCCCCTTAGAATTTTGGAGGAATTGCTTTATTATCTTTTGCATTTAAAGTACTGTTGAAAATCTAATGGACTTTCTCCTCCTTATAGCAACTTGCTTTTTCTGCTGAAGGAATTATTTTTTTGGAACCAGAAACTCAATTATTTAGCCAGAATATGTCTCACTATTGATTCACTCTCTTATCAGCTATTCCTGAAACACAGTATTCTCTTTCATCTTAGAGATTCTGTTGTGTATTCATTATAGGGATATTTTCTTATTTTAGATCTTTGAATTCTTTGGGCCGGGTTTTCTACTTTAGGGATGTCCATTAACCTTTCAGTGGATTGTATTTTTCTCTCCTCCGTAGTCATCATTTTTCTCCAGTTACTTTAAATTCTGCCTTTTATCTCTGTTTACCTCAAGTCTTTCCTGAATATAGACAAATTGAATCATGTTGATTCTATTCTTTGGTATTTCCAGTTTATGAATTTCATGATGATGCTGTTTTGGTCCTCAATTTATCATTTTGGTATGACAAGCTTCTTTTGTTTTTGTTTTTTTTTTTAAGTTTATTTATTTATTTATTTGACACAGAGAGATCACAGGTAGACAGAGAGGCAGGCAGGGCCGGGGGGCGGGGAAAGCAGGCTCCCCTCTGAGCAGGGAGCCCCATGCTGGGCTCAATCCCAGGACCCTGGGATCATGACCTGATCCGAAGGCAGAGGCTTTAACCCACTGAGCCACCCAGGCGCCCCTGACAAGCTTCTTTTATTAAAATTTCATTTTGTTATTTGATTATCTCATTGTTAAGTTCTTGCTTACTGTATTCATATTCCTATTATACCCTTATTAAGTTGTTTTATGACAAAATGCTTTCTCTTATTTTTGGCAACTATGGATTTGTCAGGTTTTTTTGCCCCCCCCTATAATGTTTTCCTTTTTAAATCACTTGTTACTCTAGTATGTTACTCATTTGCCATTCCATTTCATTCCATATTATACCTGATGGAGCATCTGGATTCTGCCTTTGGTGCTGTGATACACTGGGGTGATTTCTCCTTGACCCCCTTCTGACCCCTTGGAGGACTGGCTCTTTCCTGTTCTTTAACTTAAGGGCACATGTAGGCAAAAGAGTCAGGGCAGGGGACTGAGCTCAGTTGAATTGTTTGTTGTGATATGGAACACCTGTGCCCAGCAGTCTTCCCTGAGACCATGTGAAATGGCTTGTCACTTCTGATAGGGATGGTCAGTCCTTATTGTTCAAATTTCTGATCTTTCCATACTTCAGTGTAGCAGTTACCATCCTCACACTACTGAAATTAGAAGAGAAAAAATAACAATTCATTCCTCTCCAGATTTGGGGATATGAGAATGAATCTTTCAGTTGTTTGTTGAATAATCAATACAGTTTCAGGGAATCGGGAATTGGAAGGTGGCTCTGCCATCTTATTTCATTGGCTTATTTTTATTACTTTTTGTTCATTTCCTTAAGTATTAGAGAGAGTGAAGACTGGAACTGGCCTCAGTTTGCCATATTTACCCAGAAGCCATCTTGGGATCTAACTCTCTTCAAATTAAAGCTGCCTATGCTTCACCTTGACAGTATTTTATTATTATGGAGTCAAGCCCCCTTTTTATTTTCTATTCAGTCCCAGATTATGCAATATAATTTCTTTGGTTTTTGAGTGCTAAGTACCCTAAAAGTGGGAGCATTTGTTAACACTCTAGCCATAGAGTAGACAGCAGAGCTAAGTGAATTTATTATAATTTAATGGATCATTGCTTTTAATTTGTTTATTTATCCAACAACATTCATTTATGTAGTGAGTGCTGACTATGTGCTAGGTACTATTTTGGGTGCCTGGGATACTTCATTGAACCAAAACCAGCAAGGCACTCCTGCCTGTGAGAAGCTTCAATTCTGGCACAGGATGAGTGTGTGGGGTGAGGACAGATAGCAGCAACAGATACGGTGCGTTTATGAGCTACAGATCAGAAAGTACTATGTAGATATGGGGGATCACAGAGTGGAATAGGTGTTGTGATTAAGAACAGGGAGTCAGCGGAAGAATATTCCAGGGAGGGGGACCAGCTTGTGCAAGGCCCTGAGGTTCCAGGTTGTTTGGTGGTTTCAAGGAGCAGAGTGAATGGCAAATTGATGGAGTTGAGTCAGGTCTGTGCAAGTATGTGAGAAAAATTAGTGGCCCAGAAAGTTGTAACATAAACTTGTAAAGTTTTTGTACTATTTTGAAAAAGTTGATTCTACCAGTATTCACTGGATGTTTTGTTTGTTTGTTTATTTGTTTGCTGTGGGAGGATAAATTTCCATCTGTGATCTTTAAAAAGCCAAAACAAATTAGCAAAAACCATAATTAAAACCACAGAAGTCTTTGTTCTGTCTAGAAGATATATGGGAAAAGTAATGCAACAGTAAATGAATAGTTGTTCACTAACGAGAAATCAAAAAACAAGATCTGTAGAAAATAAAATTGCTTTTTAAAAAGGTAGTATAATATGTTATATCTAAATGAGGCTTTGGCAATCATCTGGTTTTACTTTTCACAAATGAGAATACAATCTGAGAGAGGCTAAATGTCTTACCCCAAGTTATATGGCTAGTTGATGGCAAATTCAAACTGAGATAGGGCCCATGCCTGCTAATTAATTCTTAAACCTGAGCTGTGGTCACCCTGCCTCTGACCTTTTATTTCAGGGAGAACTCCATTATTGCTAATAGTTTTGTTGTTGACCTTCCATGGACTTGATAGTCAAATCAAGTTTTCCATTACAATAAGTATGATTTACTTGTATTTTGCAACAGGGCCTTGTTATTTGAAGTGGGCGGTCACTTCATCCTGGAATCAGTTTTTGAAAGACCAGTTTATTTCTTCACCTCTCTGTGAGGACCACATTGTTCTCTGTGATTATCTAGCAGAACAAGTGGTTCTAATTAGTTTTCTTTCCAAGGTGCTTTTCTTTCATTTCTGGGCAACCAGTCCCTCAGCCAAAGGGATTTCTCTGCTGAACCACTGTGCTGGGGGACCAGGGTTCACATGGGCCCTGAGAGGTGGCCGGTCAGGTTGGCTTTCTCAGGCTGGTAGTAAGTATCCCCAACCTCTCCATTCCCTTTCCTCCCACAATAAACTGTTCTTTCTGTCTCAAATACATTTCTTTCATTTGGGTGTGTTTTCACTGATGGTGTTGTTTTGAAATAGGTATTTTAGAATTTGCTTTGATATAGGTCTCCTTCTTTTTCTTACATTTCTGCTTTATCCTGACTGTCCAGCATTCCCTTTGTGCCCACCCAAGTTTGTCTCTTCCCCTAGTAATGAGCTCAGATATTGCTTCCAGCAAATTTCTTCCCATAGCATTCTGACATGACCCCTCATGAATCTGTGTGAGAACTTTTCTGGGATCTATGAACCCCAAAAGACGACAACTGGGTTATAAGGCATATGCATACTTCCTAGCACAAACAACGCAATTTGTGCACAAACAGCCTTCTCCGTGTCCCTTATGGGACTTTTTCAGGGTTTTTCTCAGGTACATATACATAGGAACAAGATCATACCCCACATTCCAATTTACTCCCATGCCTGCTTGCTTGTGGAATGGCTGTCCAGTCCTCATTCCCACCAGCGAGGAATATAGTTCTACATCTCCACATGTCTGCCAGAACTTGGTATTGCCTAGATTTCTAGGCACAAAAAGGGATTTATCATGATTATTTCCATTGTTATTTCTTAAATTTCTGTATTTGAGCCTCTCTTTGAGTTTCCTCTAATTAGAGTCACCTTGTCGTACCTTCATCCTTTTTTCTGTCAAGGTGCTTATCTTTCTCCTCTTGGTTTTCGGGGGTCCTTGTACATTCACATAGTCATGTCTCCTGGGTTTTAGACATTGACAAGTATCTTTGTCCATTCTGCTCTGTAATCTGGAATAATGGTCTCCTTCATTGAGCAGAAATCCTTAATTTTGATGGAAAAAAATTCATCTTTTGGGGATTCATTGAAAAAGCCACTAACCACTGCTGGTCATAGAGATATTCTCCATTATTTTTATTAACTTTGTAGCTTTACCTTTATCCATACAGACTCCATCACTGTGTAGGGTGTGGTGTAAAAGTATGGTTTTACAGTTCTCTGTATAATTAGTTTTCCCCAGTTTGGAGAAAGCCTCTCCTTTCCCCATTATAAAATTTTAATTGTTATTATAAGAATTGTCATGTTTATGTTATAATAATGTCATCCCACCCAAGGCACGAATGACTCTCCATTTATTCAGATCTTGCTTTATGTCTTTTAATTAATGTTTACAGTTTTCCCCATTGAGGTCTTGTGTGAACTTTGCTAATTTAATTTCTAGATACTTTATATATCATATTTTGTGTTTGTTGGTTTTTAAGTTGTTATCTGGTGATTTTACTCAGCTCTCTTCATTGTTCTACTGGATTATCTTTTTTTTTTTTTTTTAAGATTTATCTGTTTATTTGAGAGAGAGAGGACAGGCAGGGCAGAGGGAGAGTAAGAGAGAGTCTCAAACAGACTCTCTTCTCAGTGTGGAGTCCAAAGCGGGGCTCAGTCTCACAACCCTGAGATCATGACCCAAGCTGAAGCCGAGTCAGATGCTTAATGGACTATGCCACCCAGGCATCCCTCTAATGGATTATCTATTGATCCTGGCCTTTTCTTACATATTAGATCAAATTATCTGAAAATAGTGATGGTTTTATCTCTTCCCTTCAAATGCTTATACCTAACTTCTTTTTTTCTTTATAGCTGTGGTTAGGACCTTCACTATTATATACAACAGTAGCGGTGACACTGGGCATGCTTGTTTTGTTTCTGCCCTTAAAGGGAAAATATTTAAAAGATATCTATTAAATCAGATGCTTATTGAAGACTTTCATAATCTTCACCAAGTTAAGTAGGTTCCCCATATTCCTAATTTTTAAAGAAATCTTTTTAAGAAATCATAAATATGTGTCAAATTTTATCAAACACTTTTTTTGCATCAATTAAGATAATAGTGACTTATCTCTTTGGAATACTGAGGTATTGAATTAATTGATCTAGTGATATTAAAATTATTATAATCCTGGGATAAATTCTACTTGTTTCCAATATATTATTTTAAATAGATCTTTTTTACTTAGTGAATACTGAGGATTTTTACAGATGAAATAATCATTGAAAAGAACCTGTAACTTTTCTTGTATTCTTCTTATCCTGTTTCAAACAAAAAGTAAAGCAGCCTAATAAAATAGGCTATAGAACTTTTGTTATTTTTCTATTTCCTAGAACAACTTACAGAAGATAGGAAATTAAATGTTTCATGAACGTTTGATATAGCTCACCTGTAAAACTGTCTGGGCCTAGAGCCCTTGAACAGGGGGAGGCTTTTTACACTTGATCTTAGCCAAAAGGCCGAGAAGCGATGGGGTGGGGGTGGGGAGGCTTTTTGATTGCCATTTCAATGTATTTAATACTTAGGTCTATTCAAGTTTTCTATTTTTTCCTGCACCAATTTTAGCATTATATATATCCAGTATCAGTTCATCTAGATTTTAAAAATGTATCGGTATACTTGTGAGTGTTTATAAATTATTGCTTAGCAAATTTTTACACCTACTGCCCTGTGAGAACATTTAATACACTGTCCTGGTGGTCTTGGACTTGGCCACATGCCTTGCTTTGGTCAATGGAACATCAGTGGACTCAGCCTGCAGAGGCCTTACATGTTCTTGAGGCAGGAGTTAGCCTTTTGCTCCTAAAAAGTGGCTACACTAGAAAGGGGCAGTCACTTAGTTCAACTTTTTTTTGGTCCAGCAAACCTAAAGCATATGATACTCCCACCAGGACAGTGGTTCACTGCAGCAGTGAGTTGGGAAGGGTAATATATTACCAAATTCTGCATAGGAATGTATATAGTTTCTAAAAGTGCAACCCCATATCCAACTGAGTCACTATTATAAGGAACTCATATGTACTTATACCTCCGGCTATATCACAAAGTAACTGAAGTTTAAAAAGAAATTTTATAGGGGGCACCTCAGTGGCTCAGTCTGTTAAGCATCTGCCTTTGGCTCAGGTCATGATCCCCAGCGTCCTGGGATAGAGCCCAATGTCTGGCTCCCTGCTTGGGGAGAGCTTGCTTCTCCCTCTCCCTCTACCCCTCTCCCCTACTTGTGCTCTCTTGCACATGCTCTCTCTCTCTCTCAAATAAATAAACAAAATCTTTTTTTTAAAGGGAATTTTATAGTTAAAATCCTTTCTGTTATTCTAGATTCCTGAGCAGAGATTTATCTGAATCTCCTAGAAGCTGTTTATGGGTCTGCTGTGCCTTTGCTTTACTCCGTAATCTTCAGTCTCTGAACTGTGCTTTTGAATCCTGTACAGTTCCTCTTTTTTAGGTCACCATTAAGGTGGCCACATCTTATAGAAGATTATAGATCAGAAAGGGGAGGTTGACTAGACAGGAAGATGGGCTTGCAGACTTTCCTTCACCTGGAGATTGCACACTCAGCCAGAATAGACCAGGGGGTTGCTGTCCATGCAAAGATTTGTTGGAAGAAATGACTTCTTTTTCTGGAACAAATAAAAATATCAGAAGCACATAGCTATGGAGATGATGAATTAGAAACTTGACTTGGAAGAACTTTTTTAACAATATGATGAGTTTTTTTCCCTTCCTTCCCCTATGTTCCTGTTTTGTTTCTTAAATTCCACATATGAGTGAAATCATATGATACTGTCTTTCTCTTAACTATGGGAAACAAGCTGAGGGCTGCTGGAGGGGAGATTGAGGGGGTAAGGGGTAACTGGGTGACGGGTGTTAAGGAGGGCATATGATGTGATGACCACTGGGTGTTATATGCAACTGATGAATTACTGAACTCTACTTCTGAAACTAATAATATACTATATGTTAATTAACAGAATTTGAATAAAATTAAATTTTAAACAAGAGTATAATATGGTACTATACATTGAGTTCCATATTGTGCTCAGCAAGGGGCTAAAGCTTGGAGGAGGGCAAGAAGTAGAAGACGTGATCTCTACCCATAAGGAGCTCAGGAGACAGAAGCATCTTATAAGAAACAAAAAAGTTAAGTGTGAATCTTTTAGACCTGACTCTAAATGCAATAGGAATGGGAAAGGAGATTTTTGGTGGTTAATTAGCTATGAATGAGGGAGAAGGAGATAGTTGGAGATGTAATGACCACAGTGATGGGAGGGTGGAAGGATAGGGCAGGTACATAGGGAGATGGGGAGTAGGGCGTTTACCCCTTCAAATGGATGGCTTCCTTGTGGTAGAGAGGTTGGTAGAGAATGTTGTTTTGTTTGAAACATGGGAGTTTTCACTTCACTGAGAATGGGATTACAGAGTTGCATGCAAGATTTAGAATCTGTATGAGAGAGAACATTCTGACAGTATAGAAGGAGCTAACTCCCCGCCTAGGATATTTAAAACCAGTTGACACTTCTGTTACAGTATCTGGTGGTTCTTAACCAGGCACAGTGCTGCCTCAGCCCTGGGTATGCAGACTTGTGTGCTCAGCCTGGGGTGTTACTAGCGCGTCGGAGGTGCAGGCCGTGAACAGGTGCATGGACAGCCCTGCTTAATGGATGGCCTGCCTCAAAAGCTTGTGATGCTTTTGGTGAGAAACACCAGACTTCCCACACACCAGTCATTCGGCTTCTGCAGTACAATTTTTGTTCTCTCTATGTACAACCTGTACTGCTAACTCATTGCTTGTATTTAAATTTACTTTTTATTTAAAAATCTACTTTTCTTTTTTTGTTACTTTTGTGTCATTCTGGATCTGCTTTTTAACTTTTATTTACTTATCTTAATTCTTGCAGTCATGAGTTTGAAATGTTATTTATACTTTTCTAGTTGTATTGTATTTCTAGTTGTATTGAAATAGATACTATTTTAATAGTAGGACTGTTTATTTATTATATTACTATTTGTTTAATAGATGACTGTTCTAATACAGAATGTTCACCCATGGAACTCCGGATATCCTCTTGTACACTGCTCATGGTATGCACATCAAGCTCTATGAAACAGGGGCCAGATGATCACAGTGGATTAATTTATAGCTTGACCTGATTTTACATAGTATACCCTTGGATGTTCACACTAAAGCCTTGGGACTCATTTTTTCAGTAACTTTGCATTCAGCAGAATTCACACTTTGGAAGGGCCTAACGAGGATACTTGTCCTGCTCGAGATCGGATAGCACAAACAGCTGTTACGGTCTCCTCATGTCTGGAAGGTCTCCTTGGAAGGGCTTGATGTGCTCTTGGCTGAGTAGTGCTTCTGTACCCAGTTATCTTTGCTCTGGCCTGCATCCACAGACTGCTGGCCATCTCTGAGTTCCGGGGCAGTATTCCCAAGGGATATGTGACCCTGAACGTGTAGAGGAATGAGAACAAATACTGCCCTCACTCCCAAATAATTGACCCAAAGCCTACGTTGCATTAATAGTTGGCCAGGAATCAGAATGGTGACAGAGTAGCAGAACCACAGAGGCTCCTTCCCCAACACCTGATGAACTGATCCAAAACATTTGGCAGCATCAAAAGAACAAACAAACAAAAAATCCAATCACAGCTTTTATGCCATGTACTTTGAAAAATGGCAGGCCCTTTCCAAAGGAAGGCAACACCCAACCCTGAGCCTTCAGAAGCAGTCCTGGGAAGAGAAGGGAGGGAAGGGTACAAAATCCTCAGGACCCCTACTAAATCAGATTGGTATGAAAGAAGCTGGTGGAGAAGGCAAGTAGACGATCTTGGTTGATATCAGGAGACGTTGTCAGCAGAGGCTGGAAGGCAACCCAGGGCAGGCCATCTCTGCACTGAGCTACAGTGCATGCACTGTACAGGAAAGAGACCACAGGAGTGCATGCACCCTGGCTAGGCAGAACAGGCTCCAGCATACGACATTTCCTTGGCTTCCAAAAGAGAGAGCAGCACACTGGACCCCCAGCCAGGGCAGGCCTAATGTGTCCTGCCTTTCCTCTGTGGCAGAACACTGCGTAAAAAGCATCAGCCAAGCCCAAATTGTAGCTCAGAGGGAAAGAGTGTTAGGGATACGTTGGCTTACTATAAAAGAGCAAACAGAAGCTCTGGATAGAGACGCTCATGTTAAATGTGAGCAAGATGAAGGTAAGTGTCATGACAGCTATGTGAAAATGCTACAGCAGAATAAAGAAAAGAACATAGCTTGCAGAAATAGACATACAACCAGTTGGGCCTGAGCAGAAACCCAATGCAAGAAAGCTCAGCCTCACAAGTATTTCATGCTATCAGAGAGCTCAGGATCAATTTAGTGGAAATAAAAACTCAACATAGAGGCGCCGGGGTGGCTCAGTGGATTAAGCCTCTGCCTTTGGCTCAGGTCATGATCTCAGGGTCCTGGGATCCAGCCCCGCATCGGGCTCTCTGCTCAGCGAGGAGCCTGCTTCCTCCTCCCTCTCTGCCTACTTGTGATCTCTCTCTCTGTCAAATAAATATATTAAAAAAAAAAAAAAACTCAACATAGTTATGACAAGACAACAATGAGATTTTTTTTAATTTTCATTTTTAATTGTGATAAAATACAACATGAAACTTGCCATCTTTTCCATTTTGGGGAGTACAGTTCAGTAGTGTTAGGTACATTCACATTGTGCAGCCAACCTCCAGAACTCTTCTCATATTGCAGAACTGACTGCCCATTAAACAATTCCCCATTCCCCCCATGCTCTCCCCTGGTAACCACCGTTCTTTCCATCTCAGTCAATTTCATTAGCACAGGTACTTCGTAGGAATGAGATCATAGAGGACTTGTTCTTTGGTGACTGGCTTATTTCACTTGGCATAATGTCCTCAAGTCTTGCCCATGTTGTGGCTTGAGTCAGAATGTCTCTTCACTTTTAAGACTGATTAATATTCTAATGTACGATCTACCATGTTTTGTGTCTCCTTCCATTCCTTGATAGACACTCAGTTGCTTCCACTTTTTGGCTACTGGGAACAATGCTGCTATGAAGATGAGTGTATAAATATTTCTTTGACTCACTGCTTTCACTCCTTTTGGGTATATGACCCAGAAGTAGAACTGCTAGATTGTATGATATCCCATGTTTTGTTGTTGAAGGAACCACCGTTCTCTTTCCCGTAGCAGCTTTGCCATTTTATATCCTCACCAATACGTGTTATTTTGGTGGGGTTTCTTGGGGGTTTTTGTTGTTGTTGTTGTTGTTTTGTTTTGACAATAGCCATCCTAATGGAAATAAGGTTGAATGGGATTTTTAAAATACACATTGACGAGGGGCACCTGGGTGGCCCACTCAGTTAAGTGTCCAACTCTTGATTTCAGCTTAGGTCATGATCTCAGGGTTGTGAGATCGAGGCCTGTGTTGGGCTCTGCACTGGGCATGGAGCCTGCTTGAGATTGTCTCTCCCTCTCTCTGTCCCCTCGCCCCCTGCTTGTGCGCATACATTCTCTCTCTTGCTCTCTAAAAAAAAAAAGAGAGAAAGAGAAATGATAGAGGCAAGAAATGAGGAAATGAAGAGGAAATTCCAAGTGTTAATTATACAGCATTAATGTAAAAATATATAGTTTACCTTTTAAATTTTCATACATTTTTTTCTCAGCATTAAATCTTGTGTGTGTGTGTGTATATGTGTTGCTGTTGTTGGTTAAATAGTTAACTATAGGTCAAAAAGCCAGTTAGTTTTCACTTCTGTTTTTTTTCTGTTAAATTCAAGCAAAATTAAATAACCCTTATGAGAAAAAACCCAATAATATAGCATATATGCTTGAAAAGTTGTCCAGAGTAATGTTCACCAACTCTAAGTGGTGGGTTATTGGAGGACTTGCTTTCTCCTTTGTACTTTTTTATGTGGCTTGATTTTTTTTTAATGAGCCCACATGTTTATAAAGTGCCCATAGTTTTATAAAAGCCATAAAATCATTACCGTTAATATGAAATATTGGTCCATAGTATCATCGTTATTCTAGTTGGGTCTTAATCACTTAAAAAAATTAGTCTTGTCTTGACAAACACCAGAAAGAGCCCTTGACAGTACTTTTGCAACTTGTGCCTCAGATATTGGCAACTGCCTTGGGGCAAAAGGCATGTGCAGTGGAAAACATTAGCTATTCTAGTAGGATGCTTTTTGACTTATTATTGAATTCATAAATCTAAACAATGAGCTGGTGAGTGTGAAGTGGGATTGACTCGGATCCCATGGTGCTGGTGACAGAAAGCGTGGTACAAGTGTAGTGTGGTTTGTTATGCACATGGCTGAATGAGGAATATGAAAACCGCACTTCTAGTTTGGCCCTAACCAATAAGCAGCCCCAGAATTTTGGATGTTTGGAGTGCTTCTCACTCTCTGCACTTCCCTACACTGAACTTCTTTCTTTTCTTGAATTTGCCGTGGTCTCCTGCCTCCCGGCCTTTGCACAGGCAATTCCCTCTCCCCAAGGCACACTTCCTTTCCCTTCATTGGGTTCTTTCTCGTGTTCAGGGCTTAGTTTTAGCCTCCTTCCTCTAGAAGGCCTTCTGCATTGTAACTGATGGTACTTCTTCCTTGATATGCCTGGCAATCTGTAGTCAGAGTTCACAGCAGCCTGGCCTGGGGGCGACTAGGATCTAGGAAGGGCAAGGTCAGGTTCTCTCATTGCTCTTCCATAGCACAAGCTTTGTTTTCTTCCTCTGGGCTCCACCAGGGTGGAAACTCTCCTCCAGCTACCCTGTGGCCTCTGAGTTTTCTTTTTTTTCTCAGCAGGCCTCTTCGGTTCTGCTTCTATTGGAAACTGCAACTTTTCTTGGTCAAGTTCAAGTTTATCAGGAGAGAGTAGTTGTTCTGTTTAGCCCATTTCCCTCCAGCACTAGCCATTCCTGCAGGAGAGGGTGTCACCCCTGCACCCACAGGCCCATGCCAGAGGGAACTGGGGCCCAGGCTGGCATTCTTAATTCCCTCCGAAGCCCCCGCTTGGCCTCTCTGGTAAAAGAGATGGAGGGAAGAAAGCCTGTTATAAAGCTGTGTGTGCCATGAAATCCTAAACATATGTTTCATATATAAAAGACCAAAAAGAAAGGTCAAATCAGGGGGCACCTGGGTGGCTCAGTGGGTTAAAGCCTCTGCCTTTGGCTCAGGTCATGATCTCAGGGTCCTGGGACTGAGCCCTGAATCGGGCTCTCTGCTCAGCAGGGAGCCTGCTTCTCTTCTTGTCTCTCTGCCTGCCTCTCTGCCTACTTGTGATCTCTGTCTGTCAAATAAATAGATAAAAATCTTTGGAAAAAAAAAA
>ML105543.1:0-18145 GCA_003697995.1 Taxidea taxus jeffersonii | reverse complement strand
GGGGGGGGCGTCTTTTCTTTTTAATGATCTGTAAATGAAAGGAGAAAATGAGATTTCCAGTTGGCATTACTTGAAAGTCCAGATTACTCAGTAGCTCTACCACATTGACTTGACAATTCATTGTTTTTAATGTCTTGAAGATTGCATTGTTTTAATTGTGCAGGTTTTAATTGTGTGAGTGTCTTTTAATAAACTGGTAAATCATAATGGCTCAAAGAAATTACTGTCTTATCGTATTGCATGCAGATGTCCTATAGATAGATAGATAGATAGATAGAGATACCTGTCTATATCTGTCTATATCTATATATATATAACATCTACTTTGATATTGCCTGGGAACTGAACTGTGGATTTTGCTATTAACGATGATAATAAAAAGTGAATTACTGTATAGAATGTGGCCTTTCATGAGACAGTATTATTTGTTTTTTCTCATTCCTGTAGTGCATAGATTAAGGGTGTAAAATTATGGTAGTCCTTTTTTTGGAACAGAATTACTAGTAGTAACAAAATGGTTACCTTCTCCAGTCAGGATAAATCGCTCAGAGGGGATGTCTGAATTAAATTTAAGACACTGAAGCTCCCTGTAGGGCCAGTCCAGGTACCAGCGTGCATCCCTGAGCCCTTCATCTTTGAGAGATTGCTTAAGAAAATCCTGTGTTTAAAGGATTTAGTTGGGGGACAAAAGAGGGTGTGGTCTTTCCATTGACGTTGTAGTGATTGAAGTGTTACGCTCCCAAGGAGTATGACTCAGTCTTCTGTCTTTTTATTAATGACACGTGGCATTTGTCAAATGCTTTCCTGTTTTCAGTCAAGGGTTTTCATATATGTGATCTCATTTGGGCCTCACAAATCCTATGAAGTAGTTCAGCAAGAGAGATGAGCCTCCTTCTGTAGTGAGATTAAGTGATTCGCTGGGGGTGATTGAGCTGCAATGTGTCTTTGGAGCCCTGCTCCTTTCCACCTGGTCCCTGCTGCTTTTCCTCCTCTCTCTCCCGTTGCTCCTCAAAGAACCTTGAGTCCCGTTCTCCTCCTGCTAATAGCATCACTGTGGACAAGCTGCCCCTCTTCTCTGACCCTGTGCAAAAGAGGAAATGATTGTCCACTCCTCCTAGATTTTTGTGATGATTAAGGGAACAATGTCTGCCAGGGGCTCATCTAGTGCCTGGCCCTTAGTCAGCTCTCAGAAGTGGGAAGTTCTCTTGCTGCTGTGGCTGCATACGGATGAAGTTCACAGGCAGAGCTGGTTAGTGGCGAGAGCTAAGGGCCATGCAGGAGGAAGCACTGTGACCATGTTTCCTGCTGAACTTTAACATGTGATGTAATTTACTAACTGTACCATTGGTCCAGTCAAGAGAGGGACAGGCGAACAGTCCCAATCCGTGATCTGTTCTTCTGAATGATTGGGGAATCTATTTCCTAATCCTAACCTAACTCAGAATTTTCTCAAAGGGAAAACATTGTACTTTTTACCTCTATTCCGGGACAAGTGTATAGAACGGCTGAGTTGAACATGACATGAGTGCTCCAGAAGGTGACAGTGGCATGTCGATGGCATCCTTGTAGATGTCTGGCAACCATGTTCCCTTCACTAAAAAAGATCAATTACAGGTCAACAAAGAGTTCAAAAGGATGGTCTGCTGGCCTCATCAGCTCTCATTTTCCATTTTGTAGATCAGCCATTAATTCATTGTCTTGTAAAATTCTCAGACTTTGGCCCCATGACTGCACTAGTGATAGACTGTCTCCTGCGGCATCTTCCACATTGACTGTCATTCTGAATCTTGGACTTGTTACGTCGCTCTTTGTTCCCCTGAGCTTGCTAACAGAGAGTTGCTTTGGCTTTTGTTCTCATCACATTTATGGCCAAGGGCGTATGGCTGGGCTCTGCTGCATCTGACTAGATGGCATTTCAGAAATGGGTCTGATGATTAGCTAGTTCATCTTCCCACTGTTTGCTTGGAATCGGAATCCGTCATGCACAAAGGCACTTTGGTGCTCTATCACTGGCTGCCAGGGCCAGTAGAGAGCTCTGACTTGCTGCCCTTAATGAGCAGGGTGTCTCCCCCATCACATGGCAGCCGCAGCTGCTGGGTCTGTGCACATTCTTGCAGAAGATTTGCAGAATGCCAGAAACAGAACATCTAAGTCACTACCTCATCTCTGCCTCTGGCTGTGGAGAGTGATGCCAAATGGCATTTGCCTGCCTCCCAGGAGAATCGGGTAGGTGACGTGCCTGCAAGGAGCCCACATGTTTTTGCCTGGTAGAAGATTCTACGGTTCCAGAGGCTGCCTACTTCCAAACAGAATTCTGAACGAGTATAGGGCAGTGGCAGAACATTTGCAAGCACCGTCCAGAAAAATGGGAAGTCTTGCTCCACTTTGCTTCGGGGTGCACATGCGTGTACATTCATGAGTATGCTCTCTTACTTTTTTTAAAAACTAGAACTTTTAGGAAGTTTTTCTCAGTACAAAATAGTGCATTCCCATTAGAGCAGTTTAGAAAATACCAGTTAGCAAGAATAAAAAAATAAAAATTACCCCTACCCCATCTTCCAAAGATAACCACTAGGATACTCCAGTTTTAGTCTCTATCCCCAGTTACTTTCCTATGGCTGCATATGCTTTTTATAATGAAAATGAGATTGTATCAAAGCAACCGTAACTATAAGACATAGTTAAAGGATACACAAAATTAAAAGATGTAGGTATCCATAATCCCAGTTTTCAAAATATACTACAAAGCTATAGTAGTCAGAAGTATGGTACTGGCACAAAAATAGACACATGGCTCAATGGAACAGAATGCAGAGCCCAGAAACAAACCCATGCATTTATGGTCAATTAATCTATAAGGGAAGAGACAAGAATATATAATGGGGAAAAGACAGTCTCTTCAACAAATGATGCTGGTAAAACTGGACAGTTATATACAAAGGGATGAACCTGGATCACTCACACCATTCACAAAAATCATCTCAAAATGGATTAAGGAACTAAATGTGAGACCTAAAACAAAAAAAAGCTCCTAAAAGAAGACATAGGCAGTAATCTCTCAGCCATCACCCTTAGTAATATATTTATGGATATGTTTCCTCAGACAAGGGAAACAAAAGCAAAAATAAACTACTGAGACTAAAGTAAAAAGCTTCTGCACAGCAAAAGAAGCCATCAACAAGATGAAAAGGCAACCTACTGAATGGGAGAAAATAGTTGCAAAAGATATATCTGATAAGGAGTTAATATCCCAAATACATAAAGAACGTATATAACTCAACACCAGA
The DNA here is from genome assembly GCA_003697995.1 of Taxidea taxus jeffersonii. Lineage (NCBI taxonomy): Eukaryota > Metazoa > Chordata > Mammalia > Carnivora > Mustelidae > Taxidea > Taxidea taxus. Next base: position 14,858 of record ML105543.1, on the reverse strand, counting down.
AAAACAAATAATCCAATTAAAAAATGGGCAGAAGACCTTAATAGACATTTTTCCAGAGAAGACAGGCAGATGGCCAACAGACACATGAAAAGATGCTCAACATCACTCATTATTGGGGAGATGCAAATCAAAACCACAGTGAGATGCCGCTGCACACTGTCAGAGTGGCTAAAATCAGAAAGACAAGAAGTAAGTGTTGGTGAGTATGTGGAGAAGAGGGAACCCTTGTGCACTGTTGGTGGGAATGAAAATTGGTGCAGCCGCTATGGAAAACAGTATGGAGAGTCCTCAAAAAAACAGAAATAGAACTACCATACAATCCAGTAATTCCGCTTCTGGAAATTTACCCAGAGAAAATGAAAACACTAGTTTGAAAAGCTGTCTACACCTCTATGTTTACTGCAGCATTATTTACCATAGCCAAGAGACGGAAGCAACCTAAGTGTCCATCGATGGATGAATGGATAAAGAAGAAGTGGCATACGTATGCAATGGAATTTTCCTCAGTCATAAAAAAGAATGAAATCTTGCCATTTGTGACAACATAGATGCAATTTTAGGATATTAGGCCAAGTGAAATAAACCAGACAGAAAAAGACAAGTGCCATAGAATTTCACTTATATGGGGTATCTAAAAAACAAAACAAATGAACAAACAAAACGAACAGGCTAATATGTACAGAAAAGAAAATGTTGGTTATGGGGTGTGGGGAGGGGATAGGTTGGGAGGGCAGGTGAAATAGATTAATGGGATCACAAGGTATAAACTTCCATTTATAAAATAAATAACTCATGAAGATGCAATGCACAGCATCAGGAACATGATATTGTAGGAACTTTGCATAATGACACATGTTAACTGGATTTATCATGAAGATCATTTCACAATGTATAAAAACATTGAATCACTATGATGTGCACCTGAAATGAATAGGATGTATATGTCAATTATACTTTAATAAAAAAATGGGATTGTATTGTATCTGGTGTTTAACAATTGGCTTCTTTTATTTAACACATAGCTGTCTTTGCATGTCATTAAAGATTTTTCTATACCAGTGATTTTCATTGTCCTTTGTGTTTGGAGCACACTTTCAAGTCCTATAATTTTCGGCAACATGTTTGAAGAAATTAAAAAGACTCTAGCTATTGAATGTAAGAACGTCTTTCACCGTCAGAACATCCGCCATTTTCCCACTATTTGTCTGACCCCCCTTTAGAGCCATGTCCTTTCTTGAGTAGACCTTTTGGCTTCTCCCACTACCATACACTCATATCCTGAAAAAGCAAAATTGAGCACTTTCCCATAAACATTCTGGGCTTAATCTGAACTTTTTATTTATTCCTCGCAGCAAGAAGCCCTCTCCTCTGCTCTGTGCGACCCCCTCCGCTCCGTGTTCCATTTGTACATGCGTGTGCGTTCCGTGGCCGATCAGAATCGTGTGTGTGGCTGTTGTTCTCCACCGTCAGGTTTAGCAGTGGCGTGCTGGCCCGCGTAGGCGTGCGTCATCACTTGTTAACCACTCCCCTATGACGTGAAAGGGACCTGTAGGTGGTTTTTGCTCTGTCACTTTTACAAGCAGTGATGTGATGCAAGGGAGTTCCTCGTTGTTAAATGTTTACATCCAGCAGAAGCTACAATGAGCTGGATCCCTCTTTTGTTTAGCTCCAGACATATTTAAATTTTATTATCAATTAGTTTTATTATATAGCAAACCGCCCCACCACGTGTTGACTTAAAACATAAATCCTGGCTTAAACTTAAGTTCACAATTCAGGGAGCCAGTTGGACTGTCTCTGCTGGACCCAGGCATCTGTGGTCAGCGGGTGGGCTGGCCGAGGCTGGATGATCCCGGATGGCCTCACTTGCACACCTGGCAAGTAGCTCGCTGCTGCCTGCAGCAACAGAGGTGTCTTGGTCACACCTCTCTACCCATGAGGTTTGCCCTGCCTCCTTCAATTGGCAGTGGTGGCCAGGGTCCCTCGGGCAGCAGGAGGCAAACCTTAGCAGGCAAGCACTTTTTAAGCCTCTGTTTGCCTCCATTTTGCTAGTAATTCTGTTGGCTGAAGCAAGTCCTAAAGCCAGCCCAGAGTCAAAGTGGGAGGGCTCTATGGAAGGGCATTGGGAGAGGGAGGGCCATAATTTGGGTCCATTTTTTGCAATCGACTACAGTCATTATTTTAAAGTTGAGATTTCTCGGCCCTATCGACAGAGTTTGGCCACCCTGGATCCCGTTATCCCATTGCAATAATGGGCAGGCCCCTTTGCAGAGTGCTGCCGTCCTTGCCTTGGACAGGATGTACACTTCTTACCCAGCTCCTCTGCCTGCTGTGTTACCTGCTCAGCCCCCACAGACGTTTACACCTGCGGCCTCTAGCCATAAAGCCAGGAAGATTCTTAGGATATACTCCCAGAAGTAGAATTGCCCAGTTTGAAGTTGCACATATTTCTAAAAATGACTTTGACTTTTTAAACTTTATAAAAATTATTTTTAGGGGCCCCTGGGTGGCTCAGTGGGTTAAAGCCTCAGCCTTTGTCTCAGGTCATGATCCCAGGGTCCTGGGATGGAGCCCTGCATCAGGCTCTCTGCTCAGCGGGGAGCCTGCTTCCCCCTCTCTCTCTGCCTGCCTCTCTGCCTACTTCTGGTCTCTGTCTGTCAAATAAATAAAATCTTAAAAAAAATTATTTTTAAAAACTACTCTTGCTTGGGCAGAGCAATGGGGTTGGCTTTAAATGCCAGTTAATCTCCCCAAACTTCAGTGGTCCCTGAGGAAGTTCTCACTGGGGCACATACACGTGCATGTACACACACCCACGTACTGCCCCCGCCACCACACGCATGCATGTACACACACGCAACTGAGGCAGTAGAATGAGTCTGTCTGCATCCCTTCCTCTGGAGAATTCCCCAGAAGTGGCAGTATTGAAGAGACTCCCCTCATTCAGTTATTCAGCAGAATTATGGAGAAGCTACTATAAACCAGGCCCTCTGCTAGGTGGGGAAGCCAAAAGATGACCAGTAAGTACACTGTCCTCCAGGAACTCACTATTTGGCCAATGAGACCAGCATGGATTGGACTGTAATCACAACATGGTACAATAAGGTCCACACATGAGTGCCTAGTCTCTGGGAACACAGAGGAGAAATAATTCATCCTGCCTTGATTCAGAGGTGGGAGGCCTGGGGCTTACTTGCATGAGGCTCCCTCACTTGGACACATCTCTGTGCCATTTTCTTCACATATAAAATGGGTCTGATAACCATACCCACCTACAGCTTCAGTGAGGATACAGAAAGCTTATAACAGTGTCAGGTACAGAAAAATGTTTTGCCAAATCGAGCTGAATTATTTTAGATATTCTTTTTTTTTTTTTTAAGATTTTATTTATTTATTTGTCAGAGAGAGAGCACAAGCAAGCAGAGTGGCAGGCAGAGGGAGAGAGAGAAGCAGGCTCCCCGCTGAGCAAGGAGCCTGATGCAGGACTTGATCCCAGGACCCTGGGATCATGACTTGAGCCAAAGGCAGCAGCTTAACCGACTGAGCCACCCAGGTACACCTATTTTAGCTATTCTTATCCACATACACTCTTCAGACTGCCAGGGCCCTCAGAAGTATGAAGGTCAGAATCACCTTTTCCTGTTGTGATTTGCAGTATGCAAATGGAAAGTGCATGGTCCTTTGGTACTTCTACCAGGAATCTGAAAATAAGGACTATGAACTGGTAAGCCACCTCAGAGCATATTCAGAAATAGGATGGGACTCTGATCTAACACGTGACTGTCATTAACTGAATCCCTACCAACATGGAGCTACAGATTTGTGTAAGCTACCAGAGATACAGGATAAAGAAGACACAGATCCTGCCCTGTAGGATCTTAGCCTGTCGGGAGACAAACAACAGTCAGTGGTTATGATACTGTTTGGCCAGCACAGAGCGGGGAGCAATTAAGTTGGCTGTAGAGTAGGTGGCACTTCAATGGAGCTTTTGTTAGTTCTGCCCAAGTTAGTATGTTGGTCCCTTTGGGGGATGTTAATGCATATGGACACCAGAATTCCACTTAATTTACTTATTTGATATCCAATTTGACAAATAGCACTTCTTGCCATGGGTCTGCAAGAGGCTTCCATGGTGCTGTCTCAAAGGAATTTAGAAATAAAGAGAATCTTATTTATAGGCTAAGTGGCCAATATTGTCCAATTCTCTATATCAAGACACAAGACGTTGAGAAACATGGTTTATTTATCCACAGTAGAGTTGGATCAGGCTTCAGATTTTAGGTATTGGGCATATTTGGGGGTTCTTTGTGTCATTCCTAGCCCTTAGTTCTTCCTCTGAAAGACCCACAGATTAAAATTAGATGTTGCTGGCATAGCGGGAATGTTTTTAATGTAATAACTGCCTGTTTACTTCTTAGAATCATAAACAGAGCTTAGAAGAACAGGAACGTCTATCTTGTTGGCATTTACTGTTTTTGTAGGAAAATTAGAGTCTCACAAAGACACAGTTCAGTGAGCCAATTAAGCCTTGTTTGTTAAAATTATGTAAAATATATGGCAATGATTCTGAAAGCTATTATTAATTCAAAATATTGGCCACAAAATCCAGGTCTGAGTACTTCAGAAGAAAAAAATAGACCCAATGTCTTGATAATATTTATATGTCTTCATTTCATTTTCATATTCTGTCTTTGGCCACTGCTATTTTTAGTGACAGATTACATTCCTAATGGAGAATATTTGTGGAAAATATTTGTTATGGTCTGAATGCTTGTTTTTCTTCTCACCCCATTTATATGTTGAAATTCTAACCTCCAAAGTTGAGGGTCTCAGGAGAAGGGGACTTTGGGTGGTGATTAGGTCACCAGGGTGGAGCCCTCCTGAAGAGACCCCACAGAACTTCCTAGCTCCTTTCTCTGAACAAGGATACAGTGAGAAAACCCCAGCTCTGACCAGAAGAGGTCCTAAAACATGACCATACTGGTGCCTTGCTCTTGAACTTCCCAGCTTCCAGAATTGTGAGCAATAATTTTTTGCTGTTTATAAGCTACTCAGTCTGTGGTATTTTGTTATAGCAGCATGAACAGACTGAGACGATATAAAATGAATTAGATAAATAATTATTATTCTTTCCTTTGGTGGCATATAACCTTCTCCTTGTCAGCTTCTAGGAGATGAATTGGTTTAATCAGGACTTTGCTGATACCACAGTCTTTGGCAGGACTCCATGGCTCATTGCCGATCCCAGGAAAAGACCGAGAGCCTACAAATGAAGTAAGTCAGTCCATTCATACACTAGTGGTGTGCTTTAGTGCCTCAGGAATGCGGGGGATCTGGCTAGGGAATAGTTCTTTGAAGGCTCAGACATCGTCTTCTAATAGATCTTGTAATAGGTCGTGGTTCTTAGCCATTTAGGGAGGCACAGATCCCTCTAAGAATGTGAAGAGGCTGTGGAATCTGCAGGAATAATGCAGACATTTTTTGTGGAATCATTCTTTTAAAAAATGCACACGTATACTCACATACACACTCAACACTTGGCATCCAATTTTTAGGAAATTCCCACTACACCAAATCCAGTTCACTTATCCCAAGAACCCTGAGTCTGTAGAGTCCCTAGCATCAGACTTCATCAGCATCTAGGCCTGACTAGTCATTCCTTGGTTTTGTAGAGTATTTGGAAGACTTGTGTCCAACAGAATGAAGCTAAATGTTTCTGCTGGATTCACTAGCATATAATTCCTAGTATGAAGGGCTAACCATGGTTTGGAAGAAAGGTGAAACCATTTGTCTAAACCCTGATCTTTATACAGCTGGTCACAGCTCTTCTGTTCTATGGCAAGACAGACAGGTGGTTCTCCTGGACCCACTTCTTGGAAAGGTAAGAGCTTGCAGACATGTAGTGTATGACAGTCTCTAACTTCTAGCAGCTTTCTGCCTTCACCCCATCTCTATAGCACCAGGGATCCTAGTCAGGAAAGGACTGAGACTTTTGTGCCCAGCACATTGGGAATAATTTATTTCAGGGGCAAGTTTTATAGAACCTCATCTACTTTATATACTCGGAAATTATTTCCAACAATATCTTTTTGTCCAGCCATCTCTTTGAATCAAGTTTCTGCCAGCCTCTGGAAGAAGTAATTATTCCCTGCTCTGAAACTCAACTCCATGCTGGCTTTCTGCTGAGGGAGTGGACCCTCTGGTTGTCTGTTTTCTATTGTCAAGAGTTCTTTTGTCACTTACTATTGTCGGCTGCTGATTTTTCAACAAACACTATCTTTGAGGCTAAAAATAAACCCTCCTAACACAAGTCCTCTCTTTATGATAGTGTGAAAGACAAAATAGAACTGTCAACTGTGGATATAATTTTATTCAGACTATTGCAATAGAGGGAACATTTATTAATGAGAAATGTCTCAAAGAAAAGGAAAGAGGCCTGAGTTTTATAGAGGCAAGTAAACAAGGGAGTCATCCCCAAGTCTTATGGGAATCATGAGGAAGAATGGAGTTGGGCCTTATCTCAGAACAGGGAAAGCCTGGGTCGTCCTTTGTGGTGGTTAGCTCTTTCTTGGAACACAAAAGTGTGGGGGATTTTTCAACCATCACTGCTTTCAGGGAGCACAGAGTTCAGACAAAGTTCAACATTGTCAAAAGTCACATCTTTTTAACTTTAAGAACCTAAATCAAATTTGGAAGAAAAAAAAATGTTTCTGTAAGATGTGGGTGTGAGGTGAAATCAGAATTCTGGCATCTTGACTGCCTGTTCTATCAAAGACATGTAAGCTATCTCCTCATTTAATTTGGCTAAAGAAAAATGAATGGCCTGCATGACCAAAGCTTAACAAAAGGAAAAGAAACAAAGCTATTATGACTTTCCTAGAGACATGGAGAACCCAGGGAACAATTTTCAATGTGTACCAGTCATGGGAACTCTGTGACTTACAAAAATTTATTCAGCATACATGTTTTGAGCACCTTTTGTATGCCAGGCATGGGTATATGTACTGGGCATAGAGGAGTCAGTGTACCAGTTCAAAACTTCTTCCCTCATGGAGTTCCCTGCTACAGAGAAAAAGAATGTGCAAAGAGACAATGAGAGCCAGAGGAAGGAGCTGTGCAGTTTTTAAAAAGTTTGGTCAGAGAATGTTTCCATAAGAAGGTAACAGGAGTAAAGGCCTGAGGAACTGAGGGAAGGAGCCCCTGCTGAGGTCTGAGGGAATCTTTTGGGTGGAGGGAAGAGCAAAGTGTGAAGGCCTGAGATGGGAACTTACCAAACGTTTTCAAGGAATAGCAAGGAGGCCAGAGTAGCTAGAGTGCAGTGGGCAAGAGAGAAGTAGTTGGGGTTGAGGCCGGAGAATCGTGGGAATTAGAGGCTAGGCAGTCCAATGGGCCATGGCAATGATGTTGGCTTTCACTCAGGGTAACATGGGAAGTCACTGGTTGGCTTTAGGCAGAGGCATGACATCATCTAATTTATATTTTCAAAGGATCAGTCTAGCTAACATTTTAAGAGGGCTGAAGGGAAATAGTAAAAAGGCTACTGCACCATTCTCGAGAAGACATGGGCTCGGATCAAGATGGTCATGGTAAAGGGTAATGAATGTGTGATATACTACTCGACTCCCCTTCAGGAATGAAAAATTGATTCCTACAGCACCTGGGAGGTCCCCAGCAAATGGCCTTTGGCTGTCAGCCCTCTTCAAGAATTGCCTTCTCTGAAGAGAGCCGTTTTGCCCAAAGGCATTCCCCCTTCCCAGGGTGGCCTGCATCCAGTGATGGGTCAGTAAGGCCTATAAAGGCCTGGGTCCTCATCTCAGTTCAAGACAGTTCCCAAGGGCTGTCCCAGCTCAGAGCTCCTTGTGGAGGCAGTTCTGGCCTTTATTGTGACCAAATCACAGCCCAACTTTTCCTCCTGCCCAAACCTGTTTGCTTTCCTCCTCAGGCATTGTTGATCCCAGGAACACTCCCGGATAACCTTCCTGCCCACTGAGCTCCATCTCAGAATCAGCTTCCAGGAGATCACAACCTGTGACATGGGGAGGGGAGCAGTGATCAGAAATATATTCCAAATATATTTTGAAGGTAGAGCCAAGTGGATTTGCTGGTGGATTTGATGTGATCTTAAATTAAAAAAAAAAAAATCAATGATGACACAGTAAGATTTTTGGCCCAAACAAACAGAAGGATGGTATTGTTATTAACTGACATGAGAAAGACCATGGGAAAGGCAAGGGTTTGGGGGTTGGTGAGGAAGGTAGGGAATATAATAGGAATAAAAATAAACTCTTAAGATTCATGTAGGTAAAAGGTCAAATTCCATTTCCAGAAGGACATTCTTAACTTTGACTTTGAATACTCCCAACATTATACAGTTTTAGATAGAATCTGTTGTAGTAGACGTTTCATTTAGTTTGAGGAATGTGAGAGCAATTAAACATAAAAAATGTGAATACATATTTTCAGCCATTACACAATGGTTGCTAATTCATAAAGACAGAGAGAGTCGAAGTAGTTTTATAAGGGAACAAAGCCAGCCATTGGCACATCCACCAGGATATGTATCAAGAAGGTGTTTTTTCTTTTTTTCTTTAAGGCCCTTAAAATTCATAATACAGCAACAGCTCCCATGAGAAGTTGAAGCAAAACTGGTTACAAACTTGATATATCACACACCCAGACAATAATCCCAAGGCAACATGGCAGTAATCACAATGATATGACACCACCTCCTACAGATAAAGCTCTAAAAAAATTCACAGTAAAGAGAAAGTCTACTGGAGAGCACAGTAGGTAGAAAATGAATCTTGAGCTAGGGTTTGACAGTAGAGAGTAAGTAGAAAGGTTCAGGAGGGATGTTTCTAGAGGAAGGAGGAATGTGAGAGAAGGCCCAGAAGGGAGGATAGGTAAGACAGAGACTAGGAACAGTTGTGATGGATCTGCCTCCCAAGAAGATTACATCAATTGGGTAAAGTGGGGGCAAGTTAGCTGACTTTTAAAACCAGGCAAGGAGTTTGGAGTTCTCCTTTTAATTCCCAAAGGGAGAGAAGATATTTTCTCAAAACTTTTAAGGTGCAAACATGCACTGTGACTCTCCAAAATGGAAATGGGCGATGTTTCCCAAACTTAATGGACATGGGAAGCTTTTTTCCTATGATGGCATTTGTTACCATCTTTGGGAAGATTGATTCTACAGGCACATGGAGGCAGATGACACTCAAACATGGAGTGTGCTAGGAAAACGAGTGGCTCCAAGCTACCAAAAGTAACCAAGATTTTTAGAGTGCACCGACAGTGACCTGGGTGGTGTACAAACAGCATTCATTCATTCTCATGCTCTGGTGATTCCTCTGCCCTGTTCGCAGCATATTATGGGCCACCTGGAAAGAGACGTATGGTTCTCCAGGACCTTTTTTTCCTGCCGTAGTGATTGATAAGTCTGTCGATGTTTTTTAGTCTTAACGATCCTTGTATTCGCCCAAGGTGCCTTCCTGGCTTGCTGGCACTGCCTCTAGTTCAGGCAGGAAGTGGTGCTGCCTGTTCTTCAGCAGGCCGTGGGCACTCTCTCTGGTCATTGTCTGATGCCAGATGGCACCTGTAAGACAAGCAGGAAGGAACTGCTCTTGCCCCAAAACAGCTGCCCCAAGCCAGAAGGCTCTGTCTATAGCCCCAGGCCTCCGCGCTCTGTCCTCACTCTTGCCAGGACTTTCTGTGTGTTTCTCTTCCCATTTGGGTTCTCCTTTGCTTACTCTACTGCCTCTTGCTGTAAGCTGCTTAGAAATTGAACTTGGCTTTTTCTTCTCTTCCCTCTATAGTTCAAAAATATCCGAAAATAGCTTACTTTTGTTTGTTTGGTTTGTTTTATTTTGTTTCTAATGGAGCCTCCAGCCAGCAAGTCTAGAGGAGTAGTTCCCAGCTGGGGTCGGGGGGTGGCACCGCATCCCGCCCCCCCGCCCTTTACCAGGTGCCATTTGGAAATGTTCAGAGGCATTCGGGGGGGGCTTGTCCACAGTCATGGGGGGTGCTGCTGCCATGTCGTGGGGAAGGGCTGTGCATAGTATGGGAGGTCACCCTATACCAGGCAGAGCTGCCTTGCCTGAAATGTCAGTGACATTCCCAACGGGAGACACTGTAAGCTTCCCAAACAGCAGGCATTTGAGTGCCCCTTGGATAATATTTGGTACTGAATGTACCCCCCATGCTATTCTTAGTTTAATATTTTTCCTTTGAATTAACTTACTTATAGAAATCTTTCGGCAATAGTATGTTTGAAATAATAGGTCGATATTATTGTCTATATATTTTTCAGTACGCATAGAAATAAATACCTAACATCTCATACAAAATATTCCTCATTAGTAACGCACACATGAAGTCTGGGAAATAGTGGGCCCTTCTTATACACTATTGGGTGTTTTTTGGGAGCATTAGCCCTACACTCCTTCTCTCTTCTGAACTATGGAGGTTTAGGCAAGTACAACTATCCCGTGTTTAATGCCCTCTAAAGGTCATTTGTTTTATAAAAAGAAGTCTGTTCCACTGGCAATGACAGCACTTTTGACCCAAGCCCGCTGTTGCTTTGCTGATTGCAAAGTCATAGGATAAATGTTAGGCTTTGTTGGCATTTGCCTCCTCAGACCGTCAGCTCTGTCAGGGCAGACCTGCCTCATGTGACTCCACCTTCCCTAATGCAGAGTCTGGCACAGGCTTCGTGAAGATTAATGAGTCTCATTGAATAAATGAAAACGTGACCAAATGAATGTATGCTTACCCATTAGCACTAGACAAACCATGGGGCACTGTAAATGTTACTGCCAAAGAGTAAAAAAAAGCCTTATGCACATGTTTCTTCGGCAAGTTCCATAACTTCTCTGCTTCAGGTTCCTTACCCCCGAAATAGGGATAATGGTACCAACCTCAGAGTACTGACATGAGGAGTCACTGAGATCATACCTGTGAAGTACCTAGAACAGCGTCAGGCATAGAATAAATGTTACAGAAATATTCGAAGACGAATGAATGATGTCTGTCTTCTACGTAGGTTTTCAATATTCGTGGAAAGAGAATCAACAAATGCTGAGTCACAATGTTCCTGCACTCCACATCCTTGCTGCTGAGCCGTTCCCGCAGGCAGCAACGGCTGCTGAGGCAGAACATGCCAGGCTCTGGTGAGGGCTTCTGCTGCAGTCCTCAGCACAGAAAGAGCTCTCCAGAACAGGTAACCTGGGGTGATGCACCCCCTGCCTCCACCTCATGACAGGCGGCACAGAAGCGGTGTCCTGGTATTTACTGCAGGCGATGCTAGAACATAGCCAATGAACTAAATTTCGGCTCTGTCTCAATGGGCTCATTCTGCAGGAATGTCATATTCACCTGTCCTGAGCCCAGAAGTGGAAGGGGAGACAAGAGAGAGAGGGGTCGGCGTGCTGAGAGAGTTTCTGTGGTAAACCAGCCACAGGGAACGTGATCTTGAGTGTTTTGTGTCACTTCATCCTCTGACAACCTTAGGAGCCAGGATTTTAGCCCAACTTCCCTTATTTCGTAGGTCAGAAGCCTGGTGCTCCAGGCAGTTAACTAACCTGGCCGACATCATTCACTACAACACACACCAGTGGCAAAATTTGAACTCAGTCTTACCTGAGTTTGTCTGTCTGTCTGTCTTTCTTTATCCCTTTCTTTCTTTCTCCTCTCCTCTCCTCTCCCCTCATCTCTCTCTTTTTCTTTCTTCCCTCCCTCCCTCCCTCCCTCCTTTCTTTCTTTCTTCTTCTTTTTTTTAAAGATTTTATTTATTCATTTGATAGACAGAAATCACAAGTAGGCAGAGAGGCAGAGAGAGAGGAAGAAGCAGGCTGTCCGCAGAGCAGAGAGCCCGATGCGGGGCTCGATCCCACGACCCTGGGATCATGACTTGAGCCGAAGGCAGAGGCTTTAACCCACTGAGCCACCCAGGTGCCCCTCTTCTTCTTCTTTTAATAAACCCCCAAGGTATAGCCAAGGACCCAGAATGGCCATGTCAGCCTCATACTAAAATACTTCTAGCCCACCTGCTGGATCTTCAGTGTCGGCACCTTTCTCCCGTCATTAGGACAGAGATTAAGTGAGCGGTGTTCATGAAATAGGCGTGCCTTAACAGCTTCCACTGCGCCAGCCCTCCGGTCACGTGATGGAGCAGCAAAGGGAGGTTGTAGTTACTGCCCATGGGATTTCATCAAAAGCCAAGATAATCCTGGCTGAGACAGTCTGCAGGCAGGGCATGGCTCGGGTGTGAATAGAGCATTTGTCTCATTCGCAGAAGGAAAAGGACTCCATTCATAACCTTCCCCTGATAGCTTTCCATATGAGAAAGTGTAGGAAAAGCCAGATTCTCTGCAAGAAGGGGCCTGTTCCTGTTCTCTAAGCATGGGGATCCCACATTCCATTCCTGACAACCCTGCTTTTAGATAAATGGCTTACATTTTCTTTCTCCCACAGTGACAGGGCAGCACTAAGATTTTGTCTTAATTTCTAAGTGTATGGGGGAGCAGTCTGACTTGATCTAACTAAATGGAATCCAAGCTCCTCCTTGACTTCACTAAAGAATCTCTTTGCTCTCTGTCTTCATCCCAAGGCCTTCCTTCTGTCTCTAGGGAGTAGACTCCAAAACTGTTTCCCAAGTGAAATGTCATTAGTCTCCTCTACCCTCTGAGGAGTCATCCTCCTGCCCACTATAGCTGACTGTGACTGCATCCGGCTTTCTAAAGAGCTTACCTAGTTAAATCACCCACAGGATTGGGAAGTGACCTATCATCTGAATTTGTTAATTCAAGCAAAGATTATGTGAAGTTGATGTTGGTCAATCTCAAGTTTGGGTTCCATATAACAATCTGAGGCATACCCTTCACGGCTCTATTGACCGTGAGCTAAACAGATCTCCAGCCGTGGTGGCCTCCCTTGCTGTGCAGGGCTTGCTCAAGCAGCAATGACCCCAATATTCAAGGCTCAGAGTGAGTGCTTCAGCCACACGTATGCATCTTCACTGCTCCAGTCTCCTCATGGAGCTTACAATCTAGTGAAAAGTTATAAGCTACAACAAATGGTAAGAAGGAAAAGATCAGTGAGTTATGGGAGCATACTGAAAGGAGGCCCACTCTCACCTGTGGGTCGAAGGTTCCTGAGAGGACGCTCTGGTTCCCCACTCTCTGCCTCAGTACCTCAGGCCTGGTCCTGGAGTTTGCTCCTTGGTTAGCCTTCCATTTTGATGGCCCAGTTGCACCATTTATTTCACTTTTGTGTTCTTCTCTCCAAGATACCACCTCTCGGTAATGCCCCTTTAGTCTATGAACCACAGCCAAAGATGACAGGGTGAAGGCTATCAAAGGTTATTTTACAAATGTTAGTCAGTGACTATGGAAATGGGGAGAAAGAGGTTGACATGACACACGATAGCTTGTAAACTGGAAACATTACTGTAAATTCAATGTGCCAGTTCTAGAACACTGGTAACGAGGTGCCATTTCTTGCACCCTGGCCCTCCACCATACTTGGTCAGTACATACTGTCCCAGCCTCTACATCCAGGACCCCAATATTCTATCTAAGAGGTGGTGTCATATAATATTATTGCATTTGCCTCTAGTTTGCCTAGGACTTAGTTTAGATGTGTTGTTTCATTTATTTACAAATTCAAAAAAAGTATTTAAGCCAGTGGGTCAGGTGCTATGCAAGGCAATGGAGGGGGCTGTGGTGACAAGACATGAACAGCACCTTGCTCAATGCAGCTTGTGTTCATTGTCCCAAAGTTAAATAAGGATATCAGGACATCAGTGGAGGGGATGCCATACTGAAGGGGCATCATGTTGAGGCCAACTTACATGGTCCAGACTTTACAAAAGCCACAGTCCACGCTGCCAGCATAGGATATTGGCAGGAACTTCCAGAACTTTCCACCTGCTCTTCAGTCACTGTTTATTTCATTTTTACTTTCATTGAGGTAATGCGATCCTATTAAGAGTCAAATAGTCTTACACAACTGAGTACACAGAACATCCCTTGACTATCCACTTTCCTCATTTAAAAGTCCACCAGGGAAACCACTTCAATTTATTTAGCTGTTTCATTTTGGATTTGCCATATCTCTTAATAGCTACCACCCCTTGATTTTTTTTGTGACAATTATATTGAGATATACATCATGTATCATGAAATTCACTCTTTTAAATAATGGACAACCCACTGATTTTTTTAGGATATTCACAGTTATGCCACCATTCCTACTATGTAATAGAATATTTTCAATACCCCAAACACATTAGCAGTCACTCCCCATTCCCTCTGCCCCAGTCTCAAAAACACTAATCTACCTACTTTCTCTGTGGATCTGCCTATTATGGACGTTTCATGTAATGGGATCATGCAGTATGTGGCCTTTGTGTCTGGCTTCTTTCACTTAATGTTTTCAGAAGTCATCCATGTTGTAGCGAATGCCAGTAATTCATTCTTTTTTGTAGTTGAGGGATAGTCCATTGTATGGATATACCATTTTTTGTTTATCCATTTAATAGTTGATGGGCATTTGGGTTGTTTCTATTTTTTGGCTATTATGAAGAAAGCTGCTACAAGCCTCTGTGTGCAAATTTAATTCTCTTGTATATACACCTAAGAATTGAATTGCTGGGCCCCTGATTTTTCAAGCTTTGGGCATAATCTCTTGGCTTATCACTGTGAAGTCACTATGGAGACATCTTATCTTCCATTACTATCTCTCCCCCACATACACACTTCCTATTCTTCATTCTCCCAGTATTTATAGCATTATTTTGATTGGATCGATATTAATATGATAATATAAATGTTGAAATATGGTTATTTTTCCTTAAGGAACTT
>ML105542.1:11492-23847 GCA_003697995.1 Taxidea taxus jeffersonii | reverse complement strand
GAGCCCTTCCTGTTGCTACCCTGTCTGTTCTCATCAGTCTTTGACATTTTCATTTAATCCTTTAACTCTAGTCTGCCAAACATTTGTTGAGGTACAGTGTCATGCACTCTTACAATTGTCAAAGATAATTAGAATCTTGTTCTGGATGGCTTTCTACTTTCTTTCAGTTCATTACTGCTTGGACTATCAACTCTAAGCTACCAAAGGTCTAGATTTACTTTGTGTTTCTCAAGCTTCAGTTTCTTGGGGCACCTGGGTGGCTCAGTGGGTTAAGCTTCTGCTTTCAGCTCAGGTCATGATCTCAGGGTCCTGGGATCGAGCCCCGTGTTGGGGGTCTCCGCTCAGTGGGGAGCTTGCTTCCCCCTCTCTCTCTGCCTGCCTCTCTGCCTACTTGTGATCTCTCTCTCTCTCTCTCTGTCAAATGAATTAAAAAAAAATCTTTAATAATAAAAAAAAGCCTCAGTTTCTTCAGAAGTACGATGGGGATCATCTCCAGCTTACAATGCTGTGTAAGAATGGTGGTAACCGATGGAAAGGGCCTTCTATTGACTTGAGCAAGCAGAGGTACTCAACAACCGGTGGACATTATTATCATGGTCACATATGTCATTTGTAGTGTCTTATTCTTTACAATTTATTTTGTAGCCCAAGCATCTTTGATCCTAAAAAAAAAAAAAAAAAAAGGTCCAAGCCACTGCTGTGCCTTTTCTCCTAGCTGGGGATACAAAATAGGAGGAGCAAGAGAGAAGGGAGCTAGGAGCCATCCTCAGGGAAGAAAAAAAATGAGTGAATTCTAGGTCCATATTACTAGCCCACCTAGCTGCTTTTTTTTTTTTTTAATATGTCATACTTATTCCAAAATCCTTTCTTAACTCCATTTACTTTCTTTTCTTTTTTCCTCTCCCTCTTCCTCATTCTCTGCTCTGCTCCAGGAGTTGTCACAGTTATAATTTCTTCTCTATGCTCCCAGCCTAAAAAACGTTAGTCAAGCACCTGAGGAGAGAGCTACCTGAACCGCAAGCACAGAAGGATAAGCAGGCCTGGTGGAGGTACACTTGCCTGCATTGCCTTCCCAGGGACCCCTGGCCAGGAGTTCCACTATCCAGATGCCACTCGTGCATCCTCTGGCCCACCCTCTCCCTTATGCCTCCCTCCAAAAGTCTTATTTGATAAAAGAAAGCACATCACTGATCTATCACATGCCAAGCCAAAAATAAAAGAAAATGGACAAAGACTATTTGGAAATAATCTCCCACTGCTGTCGTTATGAATCCTTGAAGGGAACTCTAGTTGCTGGTGAGGTTTTCACTCGTTCAAGTTTCTCTTCATACTCTAAAGTCTCTCCCTGTACAACATCATCCATCCATCCATCCTTCCATCCATCCCTTCAATACTTCCTCATCAATTACCTCCCCTGTGCCAGGTACCATTGTAGGCTTTGGAGACATGACAATGCTGACAAAGCCCGTGTCCCCATTGGATTTACACTCTAACAGGAAGTGGGGGCAAATCATAAGCAAACATATAAATTCTGTAAATTAAGGAGTAGCAGGTCAGGGACGGGGGTGACAGTGAAGGAATGCTCAGTAAAAAGGGGAAACAGGGATGTTACCAACAAAGATGATGGCACTTGAGAAAAGACATCAAAGAAAGGCAAGATGAGATAGGTGAACTTCTGAAGGAAGACCATCACAGCAAAGTAAACATTGAATGCAAATGTCTGACATGAAAAAAAAGGCTTCAAGTGTTCAAATGACAAGGGGAAGAAAATGAGATTGCAGCAGGGAGGGTAAGAATGAGAAGAGCAGCAAGGAGCCAAGGACCTGCCAAGTGGGGACACGTCGGCCATGATTAGGAAAGTGGGTTTTTTTTAAAGGAAATGGATGCTATTATAGCATATAATATATAATATATTGCCCTCAGGGTGCTGCGAAGGAGAAAGACAAAGACAGGGCCTCCTCCAGAGGAGTGAGATAACCCGCCCTCCCTGTCCCTGGGTTTCCTAAGCACTTCCCTGGTGAAGAAGCAGAAAGATGTGGAGTCTCAGTTAGTCACCATATGCACTCAGCGTGTATCTGCTGACCTTATCTTTATGATAATTTCACAGTAACAGCTGGGAAGGTAGATACCCACTCCTGCCCCACCCCCATCTCCTTTGCTAGAGTGCAGGAGAAAAGACACCAGTAGGGAGGGAAAAGGAGACTAACTGATCTGGGCTTCACTCCCTAGTGAGGAGATCCAGATCCTGTGAGAAGTAAAAAGAAAAAGATTCCCCTCTGATTGAGCACAGAGCAGGTACACCAAGGTAAACAAAGTTTCCAGCCTTTTGGTTTACAGATCGTTTCTTTCCAGTTCAGAGTCACGCAGCCCCGTCTGGCAAGCTGGGCCCTCGGCTGAACGAAGGGTGAGACTAGGATAGCAAATACTGTCTGTGGCCTCCTTGAGCTAATTTAATAAATTCTCTGCTCATGAATCACACCTGGGACACGCCTAGTGCTGAGTTCCTGAGCCCCGTAGAAGCAAGTCACTAGGCACTGCCTTTCACCCATTTGTGCTTCTTTGCACAGGCTGACCTCTTCATCTGAGATGGGTTTCTCCTCTTTAGCTTAAAGTGTCTAAGAGGACTTTAGTCCTAATAGTAACCCAGCTGGGAGGCAGATATGTGAAGGTGTGACTACGAGCTGGGGGGGGGGGGGGGGTCCTACTTCCAGGTGGGTTTGGAACCAGGTGTGCTTTCCAGATACATACCTGTGGCTGGGATCTAGTCATGCCCTGTCCTTACCCCTGGTTCAACCAGAACTCTTAAGACTCTGGTCATATTAAGAGTTCTAAATCTCCCAAACCCAGGATAGCTACAGGAAAAAAAAAATCAAATGAAAATTTAAGGAGAAAAAAATTAAAAAGATTACCAAAAAAGATGAAGAAATTGTATTCCATCCGTTCATGAGGTTTTCATAATTTATGAGTCTGAAAAGCTTTTTAAAGGAAAACTAAAAGCTGCTGGGACTCTCTTGTACAGTGCAGAGCACAGATATACATGCCCACACATACACACATAATTTATTTAAATCATTTGAATCAGAATATATTTAAAAAACATTTCCTCACTGACTATTCAAGCCTCAGCGAAAAAGCCTCAGGACTCAAGCATGGTTATAAATCATCCATCCAAATATTTGCATCAGACAACTAGAGCAAAAATAATAAAAATAAATGCCAGTAACCCACATCGGTCTAACTTGTAGTACTTCCTTGTCTGGGTAAATTGGTTGTAAGTCTTGCATCTTGTCCCCAAAGTGATTTTGGAAGGTATAATTTTCTACTGATAATTGCTTAAAAAAATACTGAGTTTCATATATAAATTTTTTAAAGATCGATTTATTTGAGAGAGAGAGAGTGAGAGAGGAAGCAGACTCCTGAATAAGCACGGAGCCCAAGGCAGGGCTCGATCTCACCATCCTGAGATCATGATCTGAGCAGAAGCCAAGAGTAGGATGTTTAACTGACTGAGCCACCTAGGAGCTCCAAATTAAATTTATGCATCAAGACTATGGCATACTCAATTCTCTCACTTTATCTTTTCAGACTTTTAAACCCAATTTGAGGCCATGTTTTCAAAATAGCCATCGTGAACATGACTTTGGTGACTCAGGGTTGTGTGCTTTTCTGTGGAGCATATGCTGGGAAGGATCCTGCAGAGGCAAAGACCATCCAGTCCTCACTGTGTTACCCCAGGGCTGAGCACAGTGTCCCATGGCAGTGGCCAGTCACAGATGTAGAAATGGAAGGATGGCTTTGAAAGAATATCCAAAGTAAATGAATTGGTGGCTGAACTAGCTAACTTCAAAAAGCAGAACATCGCCACATTAATTTTGGGGACACACATTTCAAATGTCCTCGCCCTTTGACAAGGACTGGGGGACTCAGGGAGAGGCTTTGTAAAAGAGTCCTACCAGATACCAGGTGGCACCAAAACTTCTCTTTCAGCCACATATCATTCAGCAGACATTTATTCCGAAGACTACCATGGTAAGTCACTGGGACAGGAGATGGGGCAGCAGAAGGCACTGCCTTCCCAGGATTAGGAAGATAATACATATATTCTTCCTTTCCCTTCCATTCCTTTGTTATTGGCTTGCTACCAGAATTTGTTGGTGTTGTTGTTGTTGATGATGATGATGATGAAGGAGGAGGAGGAGGAAAAGGAGAAGGAGAAGAAGAGGAAGAAGAAGGAGTAGGAGGAGGAGAGGAAGAAGAAGGAGGAGAGGAAGAAAGAGAAGAAGAAGGAGGAGAAGACTGAACCTGCCTGTGGGTATTTCTTCATATTCCCTTAGAAGAGGGTTTTTCAATTTCAGCACCATTAACATTTTGGACCAGATAATGCTTTGTTGTTGAGGGTTGTCCTACTCATTGTTGGATGTTTAACAGCATCCCCAGTTTCCACCCACTGTATACCAATAGCACTCTCTCTCCAGTTATAACAATCAGAAGTGTCCCCTGGGGGGTGCAGGGAGCAAGAGCATCTTAATGGAGAGCCACAGACTTATCAGAGGCGAGCAACAGGAAGTAATGTGGATGGCTGAGTGGGGCAAGAGTTAAGAGAAATTAGGGAATGGACAGAGTGTGTGTGTGTGTGTGTGTGTGTGTGTGTGTTTTAATGGATGGTATAGAATTTCAGTTACCTAGTGATTTTTTTAACACCACTTTTAAACATTTGCTTCCTGTTAGAATATAAAAAGGAGTAAAAGATCATTGTAAAAACACATTCAGACAAGCTACATAATTATAAAGAAACCGAGAGCAAGGTTTAAAGAACTGTAGAGCAAGAAAATCAAAATGAGATGAATTTTGGGAGAGAGAGGCCCATAATTGCTTCAAGCCCTGGCTGAGGGTGGGTGGGTTATGGAAGAGCCTTCTGCAGATGGGATGAGAAGTCAGTTGAACTTCTGATGGACTTTGGAAGCCCACTGGTTGGCTGGATGGTGGACTGGAGGCTAAGGAGCCCTAGTAACCTATCAAGTCTGCTGCACTCTCTCTCTAGTTCTTGCCTATGGGCTGTCAGCTGCACACAAGGTGATTCACAGAAGGCTGGGGGCAAGCAAATCCTGGGAGATATGAGATATATGGCCCCTTTGGTAAGAGCAAGGCAGAAGGTGTCAAAGGCTGCAGAAGGGGCTAGAAAGCTGATGGAAATCTGACAAGGGTCTCTAGGCTTCTGCTGAAGGCAGAGTAGAAGATCTGCAAGGTGTACCCCTGAGATACGCTAGGACTTCACTAAGAGGCGAAGGCTGGGATCAGGACAGAAGGACTAAAGTAACAATAGGGTCTCAGACAACTTCCACTACAAAGTTTACTGATCAAAGCTCTACACTAAAAGTTTGACAGAAGAGGAGACATGCCCTCTTCTCGGTGTAAAAGAATTGGTCTGTGTCTCCAGTGTTCTTATTAATGCATGCGTCTGGCATTAAATCTCAAATTAAGAAACACTGAAAATCTAAAATTAAGAAACATATGAAAAAGCATGAAAGCAAACCCACAAAAGAATTATCAAAGAAAAATAGCTAATAAAAGCAGAGCTCAAGACATATTGGTATTTTCAGAAAGGGTCTTTAAAATTATATATATATATATATATATATATATATATATATATATATACACACACACACATATATATTCCTTAATGAGATATTAGCAGTTAAAATCCAACAACACACAAAAAGTCATGGTTAATAAATAAAAATCATGACCAAGTATGATTTATGCAGAAAGGCAAGATTAGTTTAATGTATGAAAATGAATTGATGTAATTTGAATGAGTGAATTTATTAGAACAAAGAAGAAAACAACTATTTCAATAAATGCAGAAAGTGCACTAGACGAAACTCAACACCCATTCATGACAAAAACTATCAGCAAATGGAAATAGAAGAAACCCTTTTCCATTCCATCTAATTACAAGCTATTCTTCAAACTAATGACACCGGATGCTTTTCCTCTAGGATGGAGATTAAGGCAAGAAAGTCGACTCTTCTATTTTGTAATATTCTAGAAGTTGTGGCAATTCTGTAACAGAAGTAAATGCAATAAAAAGCGTAAAGATTCTAGAGGAGGGAATCAAACTGTTATCAACGAAAACAATTTTGTGCATAGAAAACGCTATGGAATCTGCACAAATATTAAAACTAAAAAGTAAATTTAGCTACGCTTCAGGATACAAAGTCACTATAACCTAGGTTATAGGGCATGCCCTACAACCTAGCAATAGAAAATTGGCAAATGTAATTTTAAGACATTACTCATGATAGCATTGCCAAAAAGTTAAATAACCAGGAATACACATAGTGAAAGGTGTGCCAGATCTCTACACTTGGAAAACTAAGAAATATTGTCAAGACAAATGAAACCTATATAAATGAGAAGAAATATTATTTTTATAAACTGGAAGACTCAACATATGAAGTTGTCCGTTCTCCCTAAATTGATGATAAATTCAATCTAATTTTAATAAAAAATCCAGCTGACTCTTTTAAAGAAAATGACAAGCCAAATCTAAAATAAATATAGAAATCCAGGGGATTTGGAATAACGAAAACAATTTTGATAAAGAAAGAAAAGTTGGAAGACTTACATTAACCAATTTTTTAAAAATATTTTATTTATTTATTTTTGAGGGAGAGCAAGACAATCTAAAAGTGGGGGGAGGGACAAAAAGAAACGCAGACTCCCCAGTGAGTGGAGAGCCCTGTGTAGGACTCAATTCCAGGACCCTGGGATTCATGACCTGAGCCCAAGGCCGACATTTAACCAACTGAACCATTCAGGTGCCCCTACATTAGTCAATTTTAAGACTTACTCTGAAGCTATAGGAAATGAGATCATAGTCTGTGGAACTGAAGGGGGTCCAGAAATAGATCAGTAGAACAGAACAGAAGACTGATTTACTCTATATGCCAACTGATTTTCAACCAAAGGACCAAGCCATTCTAATAAGAAAATTAAAGACTTTGAATGCAACTTTTGAACTGCTGGGACACCTGAGTGTTTTGGGGAAAAATTAATCTTGACTTTCTATTTCATACCATACAAAATTAATTGACTTTCCATTTCATACTATACACAAAAATTAATTTTTTTTAAGATTTTATTTATTTATTTGACAGAGAGAGATCACAAGTAGGCAGAGAGGCAGGCAGAGAGAGAGAGGAGGAAGCAGGCTCCCTGCTGAGCAGAGAGCCCGACGTGGGACTCAATCCCAGGACCCCGAGATCATGACCCGAGCCGAAGGCAGCGGCTTAACCCACTGAGCCACCCAGGCACCCCCAAAATTAATTTTTTAAAAGATTTTATTTATTTATTTGACAGACAGAGATTACAAGTAGACAGGCAGAGAGAGAGAGAGAGAGAGAAGGAGAGGGAAGCAGGCTCACCACTGAGTAGAGAGCCCGATGTGGGGCTCGATCCCAGGACCCTGAGATCATGACCTGAGCCAAAGGCAGAGGCTTTAACCCACTGAGCCACCCAGGCGCCCCCACAAAAATTAATTTGATATGGATCATAGACCTGAATGTCAAAACAAAATATAAAACTTCTTTGAGAAAACGTATGAGGATATCATCATCATTGGAAAGGCAAAGCATTTCTTAAACAAGATATAACAAGCACTAATCATAAAAGGAGAAATTGCTAAGTCAAACTGCATGAAAATTAACAATTTCTATTTACCAGAGGTCATGATAAAAAAATGAATTATCAAACCACAGACTGAAAAAACATCTATGTAATACATACATTCGATAAAGAATTATATCCAGAACATATATAAAATTCTTAAAAACCCAAAATTAAAAAACAGCCCAATTTATAAAAATAGTCAAAGATTTGAACAGACATGTAACAAAAGAAAAAATTGCCAATAAGCTCGAGAAAAAGCACTCAGCATCACAGATTATCAGGGGCCTGCCCACTGACACCACAAAAGGATATGGTTTCACATAAATCAAGAGAGCTGAAATAATAAAAAGTGAAAATACCAATATGGGCCTAAGTAAAATTAAAATATTGGCGATTCCATATGTGAAGCAATTGGAACTCTTAGGTATTGCTAATAAATGTGTAAAATGGTAAGAACACTTGGAAAAAAGTTACCACATATAAAGTTATATACCACATATAAAGTTACCACATATCTGCTTATGGTCCTACAAGTCTACTTACACAAGAGAAATGGAAAAAAAAATGAGCGCACAAAGACTTTTACAACAGGGTCCATAGCCGTCTTAATAATATCTGTAGACTGGGACGCCTGGGTGGCTCAGTTGGTTAAGCAGCTGCCTTCGGCTCAGGTCATGATCCCAGCGTCCTGGGATCGAGTCCCACATCGGGCTCCTTGCTCGGCAGGGAGTCTGCTTCTCCCTCTGCCTGCCTCTCTGTCTGCCTGTTCTCATTCACTCTCTCTCCCTCTCTCTCTGACAAATAAATAAATAAAATCTAAAAAAAAAAAAAAACAAAACAAAAAACAAAAACAAAAAACCTTAAAAAAAATAATATCTGTAGACTGAAGGCAGTCCAATAGTACCCACAGAGGAGAGCTGATGAGCTTATGATGTATTTATACAATGGAATACTACAGAGGAATAATGTGGAGCAAATTTCTGATGCCAACAATGACACGGACAACCCTGAAAATACATCATGTTGAACGAAATTACCCAGACCCAGAAGAAGACATATCGTATGCCTCCAATTTATAAAGGCAAAACTAATTTATGATGAGACAAATCAGAATAATAATTTCCTCTATGTTCCTTTGGAAGGTAGGGTGGAGTGAGAAAAAGTGTGTGCATTTGTGGCAGGGGTGGGAGGTTTATGTGGCTGCTAAAGGACATGATTTATTTTTCCAGGGGATGTTCTACACCTTGGTTTGGATAAGTCTATAGAGTTGTCCAATCCCACCATGCAGCAGAATTAAAGTCTACACATTTTATGGCATAAAAATTAGACTTTATAAGATTTTTTAAGTATAAAAGATGCAAAATTTATAAAGCTTCTTGAAAAATGAAAGGTAAAATCTCTGAAGATATTTTTTGGAGGAACACAAAACAAAACCTTCCTGAAACCAATTGACCGCGACACTGTTACAAACCAATGAAAGGGTGATTCTTTGCATCTACTCCCTCTACCTTTTGGCACAAGCCTTTTGGTACTACAGTTGTGTCTAGTTGAGTAGAGATGCTAGTTGCTTGGGCCCTGGATCAGAGTCATGAAACTGACCCAGTGGAAAGACCAGTGGAATTAACCAAGAGCGTGTGAATGCTCAGCTGGTCTTGCAGTCAAGTGTCAATCAACAAACACATACTGCCCATTGAGGCTCATCATCGCCTTTAGTTCTAGGTCAAAAGTGGAGGGAAACATACTCACAGGGCACCTACTTCTGTCAAAGAGTTCAGGGAGTCAAATTCTCCAAGCTGCTCAAGGCCAATCAGCAACAAAGAATTGCTTACACCCAGGCCAGTCTTTCTTCATGCTCTCTCTTTCCCTGGATGTATTTGTTGAAGGGCATGAGCAAGGAAAGAAAGCTTCAAGTGAAACCCAAGCATTAGTAAGAAATTAGAGTTGACACATCGGTGTGGAGTGGGTGGGGAAGGAGGGAGTGGGGACAGCATCTCCCATGTCAAGCATATTTCCCACTAGCTACAATGCTCTGTATTCTCTGATGTGTCTTTTCCCATGGAGGAAGTTCTTTGTGAAAGAGGGGGAGGTGAGCTAGCTCGTGGGAAAAAACGTCTCTCAGGCTGTGAGCAGTAAATTGGCTTGTGCCCAAGTAATGTCCTCAAGGTGTGCCATGAGAGATGAAATCACTTGGCTCATTTTACCATCTTCAGGATGGCGTCAAGACCTGACAAAGCCAAGCAACGTGCACAAGGAAGAGAATCCGAGGCAGGACCGTGGCTCTGGAGAAGCCTTCCGTATGCAGCCAAGATGGGGACCTTACGTGGGAAAAGTGCACAGAAGGCCTTGGCCCTGAAAAGGAAAGATAGGTTTTGGAACAATGAAGTGAACTGTGGGGAGTAAAAAATGTACACTTGATGCCCAGGCCGGACTAAGTCATATACGGCTCCTCGAGGCGTGTTATAATTCTGGCACTCCTTCAGACGATTATTCTCTACATATTTGTTTAACATTTATTTAGTGAAGGAAGGGAACAAAAATGCTCTTTGGGAGGAGGAGGTAAACTTTCTTGAAATATAGCACACACACAACATATATCATAATGCACATCTCCAAGAATTCCAACAGAGTGAACACACCCATGTTTTCAGCACCCGGACCAGGAAATGGAGCATCAGAAGTCCCTCAGGCTCTGCTAGTTGTGGCCACCCCCTGCCCCCCTGCAACCAAAGGGAGTGACTTTCTTGACTCCTAGCATTGAAACTCCTCTTTTAAATTCATGAGCTTGTAAAGCTCCTTATACTCGGAATAATCTTTCATTTCATGGTTTCTTTTGTTGCCCAGAGTTGGAGAGCAATTTTTATTCACATGCTTCACCAGAGGTCTGCGACACGTGTGTAATGATGAAGCAGTGTTCCCTGGAAAGAGCCCCTCGTTGTGCCTTCTTTGGGTTCAGAATGTTGGCTGCCTGTCACTGCCGACCTCGGGTGATTGCCAGGTGGCGGGACTCAGGTCATTAGCGAACTGTCATTGCCCAAGGAACATATTTCATGCACAAAAATAGCAGAGATAGGTTGAGCCTAGGAAGGTCTTTATTTCCACCGAAGGGCACTATCTACTTTAGCAGAAACAGAGCAAAGTTCTGTTTTGCCAGTGATGAAAGGAGAGGCTGGTGGGAACCTGAGTTAACGAGCGCTGTTTTTCTGGTTGATTGCAGTGATGTGTTAGCACCGGTGTTCTTAGAGACCCCACAGAGATGCCCAGTCTTTTATCTCATATATTTATTGCAAAAAAAATTATTTTCCATTCTGCAGCTTGACAGACCTTACTGTCTTCTGGACTGAACCTTTGTATGATTCTCCGTTCAGGCTTATAGGTGAGTTTAAAGTCAAGGGTAGGAGAGATTCCAGTCATTCTCCCCAAAATACGGGGTTGGGATTATCATCTCAATTACCAGACACTGAAAGAGTGCCTTTTCTACATGTTGAAGACACAGAGATAAATAACACCCAGTCCCTCCCCTATAAGAATTCACTGTCAAGTGGGGAATGAGACGTATAAACAAATACCAGAGTAGAGACAGCAAAGCCCTTTTGCCTTGAAGAGTCCAGGAAGACTTCATACAATAGAAAACATTTGAAGGGAGTCTTGAAGAATAAATAAAAATTTCACCAGCAGAACCGTGAAGAAAGGCCATTCCGCTCTGAGGAAGCAGTATCTGAAAACCCAGGATGGAGAGAAAGCTCAAAGTCAGAGTGAAAAACAGCTAACATAACCTTTTTTTCAATTATAACGTGAAGGACACCTACATTGGAGCCACTCGGACACTTGCTCAAATAAAGCTTTCTGGATCCCGCCATGTACTAGATCATCATTTCTGGGGTTTGTGGCCTCGGGATGTTCATTTTTGGCAAACTATACAGGTAATTCTGTTGCACATAAAATTGGAGAAGCGTTGCCCTAAAATAGGAGGTAAATGTCAGAGGGTGAAGATAAAAACAGGAGAGGTTGGAGGCATACAGTGAAAGTTTTGAGTCAAGTACTAAAAGCTGGTCTCTGGAGTGTTCTTGTATGTGGCATGCTAATCTTTGCAATCACACTATGTGGTAGGTACACCTCTAATGTTATGTATGAAAAGATGGAGACTTGGGAAGGTAAAATTGCTTTCCAAAGGTCACATAAGTGGTGGATCCATGATTTAAATCCCGGTGTGACCATGCTCTTGGTCATCTCACGGAATTTGGGCCAATTTCCTTCAGACATTTGTGCTGACTTGGTCCCCTTTCTTTCCATATTCTCCCTGTAAACAAGGACTCTCCCAGTTGGGTGCAATGATTGAGTAGAATTAGACCTCACCTGCAGGTCCCCGTTCCACCCCAGGAATAAGCCAGCTGAAGCCCTTTGCGCTCCTGACTGATTCTGTGAGCCCAACTCCCATGCCCCAGACCCTTATCTATAGGTAGCACCATCAAGATTTGATTTGGATTCCTTCAGAACACTTGTTTGATTTCTAGAGTTGCCTTCTTTTGGTTTCCTGTCCTGACCATTTGATGATCTCTGTAAAAAGCTGCTGGTTTATAGACATCTTGTCTCTGTTGGGTGAAAGGTACTGAGGGTTTGGTCA
The DNA here is from genome assembly GCA_003697995.1 of Taxidea taxus jeffersonii. Lineage (NCBI taxonomy): Eukaryota > Metazoa > Chordata > Mammalia > Carnivora > Mustelidae > Taxidea > Taxidea taxus. The sequence continues at coordinate 11,552 of ML105542.1, read as the reverse complement.
GTGTCTTCTCTTTGTCTGTTTTGAGCTCAAATCAACTAAGAATTTAATGCCAACCAGGAA
>ML105541.1:36669-50918 GCA_003697995.1 Taxidea taxus jeffersonii | reverse complement strand
TAGAACGAAATATACAGTGTTCGTTGCACTAGGTTTGCAGAATGACTATATGGGGAGAGTAAAAGTCATCAAGATAGTTTATTTAGAAACAGAGGTGGAGGGGCGCCTGGGTGGTACAGCTGGTTAAACATCTGAGTCCTGGTTGTGATTTCAAGGTGGTGAGACTGAGCCCTGAGTCGGGCTCCCCACTTAGTATGGAGTCAGCTTAAGACTCTCCCTCTATCCACCTCCCTCCCACACGCACGTGCGCTCTCTCTCTCTCCCTCAAATAATCTTAAAAAGAAAAAAAATGTAGAGGTAGAATATTGCCTCAGATTCTCATAAAGTGAACTTTCACTTTCCTCCTAAGAAACTTCTCTATTAATGAAAACACTCCCTTTAATTCCTTAAGAACATATATAAATCATCTACTAAGAGGAAATTCTCCATTAAAGTTAATACTAATCCAGACTTCAAAATAGTGTTGCCCTCCCAAATGCTTGCTACATAAATCTTTGACATTTTCATACCATTCTCTATGCCTATTTTCTACCTTTTGCCTTTTATGTATCTCTTCTGACTTAACATTTTATCAGGTTCAATTCTCCAATTTACTCTACTTCTCATTTAAATGGAGACTTAGTTTTGAGTGTGATTATGTTGCCTGGTGCACTAACAAACTATTCCAAATCAGCTCATTAAAAGCTTGTCTATGTGACAAGGTTAATTATTAATATTTTTAATTAGTTTAAGTAGTATGAATTTAAAATCAATTTCTATGTTATACTAGAGATACAAACAAACTCACCTGGAAGCTAACAGAGTAAGTATAGGCAATTTTGATCTCCCCAGAAGCCTTGTTACTTATATCCATGGGGGGTCCAGAGCAGTCTGGTTTATCTATATGGGTATGCTTAAAGCTGTGGGAAGAAACATTTTGGCAAGATGTTGATAAAGTAGTTTTAAAAAATGAGGTAAAGACTAGAGATTCTGTACATATTTTACCATGCTACTATAGTCAAAGGCAAAATTACTCATGTCACATTTAATGGTATACTTACATCATATGAGTGAGGAACTTAGTTACAAGTATGGGTAAGAAATTTTTCAAAATTTGAAACAAACTTTTAAAAGCACTATACTTGAAAGAGCATTAAATATCTTTAAAAAGGGGGCACCTGGGTGGCTCAGCTGGTTAAGCGTCCAACGCTTGATTTTGGCTCAAATCATATTAGGGTCCTGGGATCAAATCCCGCATCTGGGCCCCTGCTCAGCATGGAGTCTACTTGTTTCCCTCTCCCTCTGTCCCTCCCCCATTTCCCACGAGTGGGCTCTCTCTGAAATCTTCATAAATAAATAAATAAATATCTTAAAAAACAAACAAACAAAAATAAACACCTAGGGAGTTTAAATTAACTGCCCTCTTATAGTGGAATGCATTTTTTTTGAGAGACCACACATGAGATGGGGGAAGGGCAGAGAGAAATTTTTTTTTTTAAGATTTTATTTATTTTATTTTGAGAGAGAGAGAGTGCGTGCTATGAGAGCAGGAGGAGGGGGAGAGGGAGAGATGGAATCTCTAGCAGGCTCAGCGCTGAGCATGGAGCCCCACGCAGAGCTGGATCCCATGACCCTGAGACCATGCTTGAGCTGAAATCAGGAATCCCAGGCTCAACCAACTGAAACATGCAGGCACCGCAGTATGCATTTCTTTCCCAGCAGTGGCATGGGAAAAAGGTTAGTTCAATGGCAGGGTTGGGGTGCTGAGGGGAAAACTTAAAAATAATGGAATACTCAATCAAAAAAAGATCTCACAAAAAACTGACAGGTACTTTCATACTAAAAATACTGACAACTTGAAGAGACGCAATTTCAATGACTTGTCACACAAAGGCATCTAATAGTGCATGGAGATTTTAGAAATGATAGCACCCATCATCTCACTTAGGGAGGCACCTGGCTGGCTCAGTCAGTAGAGCGTGGGACTCTTGATCTCAGGGTTGTAAGTTCGAGCCCCACGCTGAGTGTAGAGATTACTTAAAAAAAAAAAAAGAATCACCTTATTTGGGCCTTTGGTGAGAGATCAAGTTGCAAATATTAGAGGCAATGCTTTTCTTTTTATTTTCCTTTTTTAAGATTTTATTTATTTATTTGATAGACAGAGATCACAAGGAGTCGCAGAGAGAGAGGAGGAAGCAGGCTGTCGGCAGAGCAGAGAGCCCGATGCAGGGCTCAATCCCACGACTCTGGGATCATGACCCGAGCCGAAGGCAGTGGCTTTAACCCACTTGAGCCACCCAGGCGCCCTAGAGGCAATGCTTTTCTACTGTAAAATAAACACTGTCCCAACCACTTACATTCTCCACTCCCAAGGTGACAAAGAAAAGCTGTCAAAACTTTCTGATTAAAAAACAAAAGAAAAAGGCACTTTGGTTTGACCACTTACCATAATAGGAAAAAAAATATCTGTTATGATTTCTCTGGACAACCCACAACTCAATAACAAACCACACTAAAGAGAATTTTAGTACAATCAATCCTGATATGCCAGATTATATGTCAGAATACTGATAAAAGAAAAAAGTTAACTGGGCCCCAATATTTAGTCTTTGGAAATAATTTCACTTACGTTTACTTACTTTTTAATTTCTTTTTATTTAATTTTTTTTTTAAGTAAGCTGTATTCCCAAAATGGGGGTTGAACTCAGGACCCTGAGAATCAAGAGTTGCATGCTCCACTGAGCCAGCCACATGCCCCCCTTTACTTTAAGTAACTTCTAAACCCAGTGTGGGGCTCAAACTCCCAACCTCGAGATCAAGAGCCATATGCTCTTCCAACTGAACCAGACAGGCATGCCTACAGTTTTTAAGTTTTTACCTGTTTGTATAGTTACCTTTTTGGTTCAAGTTTGGCAGCCACTAATCTTGCTCCCATGGACCCAGTCTCAACAACATGATAGTATATTTTGATGTCAACGTGGTTGAAGATGTAAAACGTATCTCTTTCATGGAATTCTGACTGTGGAACAGAACTTAAAGGTAGAAAACTGGCTATACAGGAGTCAAAACAAAACTTTAAAACCAGGCACAAAAGTAGGAAATTTTGAGATTAGAGTTTTAATTCTTCCCCATAAAAACATTTAAGATTTAAGCTTAAACTCTATAAACCAAAAATAACTGGCAGAGTACAAATTATGTTTCTTTAATGCTTTAATTCTTACATAAAAGTAGGTACCTCTTAAAAAGAACATATCTAATATTTTCTATTTTTCCCCTTATGATAAAACAAAATAAATTTTAAAATATTACATGTTATGAGCATGCTAAATCTTATACATTTCAACACTTTTCTTCCTTGGAAGTTTTGTAACTTCAGATTAAACCAAAACTTAAATTATTCAAGTGTTTCTGGTCAACTCTCCCAAAAGCATTAGCCAATGTAACCAGGTTCATGATCAAGCTTATGCTAACTTCTACCATCAAGTCATATTAAGAGATTAAATCTGACTGACCTGATTACACAACATTTAATATATACTCCTAATAATTTTAATACTTTCTGTATTAACATCCTCACTTTGCTACCACTTTTAAATATAAAAGAAGGGTCATAAAGGCATTTGCCTTTTAAAAACAGGTATAATACCATGCTTTTGTAATATAATGTTTTATGGACTTAAATTTATAATATAAACTTCATGAACTTATAATGAGGTCTTTCTGGTACTCCACTAATCTACTTACTAAAAAATATATGTAAGATTTATGAATGTGACTTTTAATAGCATCAGAACATACAAAGTCCCAGCCCTTAGCATAGTGCTTAGCATATAACAGATACTCTCAGTGAATACTGAACTAAATCTGAATTAGTTTAGTTCTAGAATTAAATTTATACACTGTTAATCGGGTCAAAGTTTAAGATCTAAGTAGCTGTGCTTCAGAACATCTGAACTATACTCATCCAATGAATATAACAAATTTTGTCCAGGTAAAGACTGAATCCTTAAAAAAACCATTTTTAAAAAGTAACATAGAGTTTTTCACGAACTTACATTAATAACACAGGCATCTTTTGCATGGCCTTTATCTGTAATATAACAGCCAATGGGAAATCCAGGATTGCAGAACCTTTGACCATCTTCAACATCATAACACCATGTTACAGGCATATTATCCACAATCCTATGCACAGAATAAGTCAAGTTAGAGATCGTCAAACATGACCAAGAAATAGTGCCCGAAACTGTTACCTGTTCATAAAATTTAAAATGTCTCTAAATGCCTTAAGATGTCAAAACTACAATAAGAGTTTTGATAATATATAGGCTATTTCATAAGCACCAGCATTATGTCAATATTTGATACACTATAGTGAAGAAAAAAAATGAAACTATAAATGTATACAGAAAAGGGAATTTAATAAATTAATTTACTGCAGTTGCTCATTTAATAATATCATTATCTAGATACAGAGGTATAATTTACCTTTAGCAAAATACTCAAAGCTCTAAGTTGGGTGCAAAGCAATGTATCTCGTTCCTTGGGAACAATTTGATGGAACAGTATAAAAGCAAATGTCCTTTTATTACTTGGTAATTCAATAAAAAGGAGAAGAACATAACTGTAAGATGGGAAAATATTCAACTTAAGGGCCAGGTAAAAAAGTGAAAATTATAGTATTATCTATTAAAGCTGCATAAGTCCACATTATGTCTAAAAGAAATGCTGCTATAAAACTTGAGAAACACAATTTAAAAGTTCTATAGTGAAAAAGAACTTTAACAAAAGGGATAAAAATAAAGAATAAGTAAAGAATAAGGTTCTGTAGCATTGTCTAACTACTATCAAAGTCCAAGCATGTGGTCCCCTATGCCGAGAGCACACTACATGATACAAATTTTTAAAAATTACTAAAAATATACTAGCTATATTACAGTCATACGACGACACTCCAGGGCATGTTTTATTTGTTAATTAATGTATGCCTTAGGAAGTAAAATTATGATTCTATATGCACCAAAGGTGTACATTAATGACCTAATAAAACATGTCCCTTAACATTTAAATGCTATTTAATAGTACCCAATATCCCAAATTTTAGAATCACCTACACTATTAAATTGCTTATTATTATAACCAGCAGGCTAGTAGTTCCCATGAAAAAGGCTATAAAACATTAGGAGCATAAAAGCAATGCTATGTAAAATAAATCAGATTTTTTTGGAGGCTTAAACAATCATTCTAATTGCTTTAATTTTTTACATAAAGAATGAAGTTCAATCAATGAATAGATGCTAGCAATATATTAATTATAATATCTTTAAGTTATCATAGTTGAGAAAGTACTCCCTAAAAATTATAGTGTTACAAAATGAGAAATTTAGGAGCAATTTAGATTTTCTAAAAGCAAGCATCTTGGGGCACCTGGGTGGCTCAGTGGGTTAAAGCCTCTGCCTTCAGCTTGGGTCATGATCTCAGGGTCCTGGGATCGAGCCCCGCATGGGGCTCTCTGCTCAGCAGGGAGCCTGCTTCCTCCCCTCTCTCTATCTGCCTCTCTGCCTACTTGTGATCTCTGTCAAATAAATCTTAAAAAACAAAAAAGTGCAAAAGCAAGCATCTTTTTTTTTTTTTAAAGATTTTATTTATTTATTTATTTGACAGACAGAGATCACAAGTAGGCAGAGAGGCAGGCAGAGACAGAGAGAGAGGGAAGCAGGCTCCTGGCTGAGCAGAGAGCCAGATGCGGGGCTCGATCCCAGGACCCTGGGATCATGACCCGAGCCAAAGGCAGAGGCTTTAACCCACTGAGCCACCCAGGCGCCCCCAAAAGCAAGCATCTTAAGCTTATCATTTATATAATGCCTTGACACAATAACCTTCTCCTTGTAATAGGAAGATTAAAAAAAAACTTGGAAATAAATGTAAGAAAATTTAAAGAATATAATTTTCTATTACCGTGTTGCTAGTAAGTCAGGGAGTAATTAAAAATTGTATTCTTTAAATTTTGATAGTAAGTTAGCAATAGTAGTTATTTGAATTTGTAACACCAAAAATACTAAAAATCTTATTTTCTATCTGATACAGTGGGGTGGGGGGGACAAGGACTCAAAGGATAAAGGTTAAATGACTGGGCCCCCCATTTTTTTTTTTTTTTACCATCAAGGACTCCTTTCCATTTTTCTCTATCTTCCATGGACCCCATTTGAAACACTTCTATTAATGAAACCTCATCTATTAGTAACTCATTTCCCCAATAAATTCCCAGAGTTTCCGATCAGAATGGAATAATCCATGTTACCACAATGCATTCAGGAAATTGCAGCCAAAAGCAAGGAAACCTGGCATTTAGGTTACTCTCTGTAGTTTTAACAAGAGTACATTTACACTGTTAGCATTTTGAATTTTTGAAAAGAGCATATCATTCATTCCCCTCCCCTGCTAGCTTGCTAAGATCCAGGACTAGAACTCACTAAAGTATCTTTAAAGACCCCTCTCTGAGTATGAACCTAAAAATTTTAAATACTGTGATAACTAGCTTTATAATGATATTTTTATAAATAAAATGTCACGAACATCTAGAAACTTAGGCAAGACGTATAATTACAAACCATGCAGAGTAGAGTTGAAGGGAGTTCAAGAATCTGGTGCTAAGATCAAAGCATCAGTCAGCCTCAAAAATCAAGAAGCAGCTTAGGTTATTGACAGAGTAAGCCAAGAAGATCCTCAAATTGTATTCTAACATTCCAAATAAGAATTTGAAGTATTCATTAATTTAGATAAGAAATTAACTTTTTAATTAACTGTTCTCTATAATGGGTTGGTGTATCGGCTAATATTCAGTCATTCTAATCATTTGAAAGGTAATATGGTTAAAAATGTCATGGCAAAAACCCTAGCAAGCTTCAAGTTTTCTAGGTGGAATATAGTTTCAGTTTGCAACTGACATAGCCATCACAAATTACTGAATCAGTTTCACTATCAAATGCTTTGTAACTTCAGAAACTATTTTAAATGATTTATTCTTGTTATTATATGCATTCTGGCATCGCAACAGTACCTGTGTTAACTGTATCATCAATCAGGTAAAAATATTTCTAAGTACTTTACTGTGAGGAAGCTACTGAAGAAGAGGTGCGTCTGTTACCTTCAGGAGCAAGCCTCTCCGCAGTCTACACATTATACTCCGTTATACTCATTCCGCAGTTATGTAGTATTCGCCCAGTACCTTAGAGGAAAAAACTCTTGGCTTACTAGAAACCAAAGAAATGAGGAGATTTCAAGTTCCTATTTGCGCTGAGGGTCACATGAGGAAGAAGCTGACACAAGCGTAATCAGGCAAGTTTCCTTCCTTATTCTAATGGTGCCCTGCCATGAGAAACTTGTTCCTATGGTTTAGTAGACTGACCCAGATTCTACCCATCCGGCCAATCAGGGTGAATCCCCCTAATCACAGACTAGTTCATGGAGGGGAAAGTGACCCAAGGTTGCCCCTCCTTGGTACTTTTTTGTTCAGTGTATATGGAAGGGAGAAGGGACAGAATGACAGGCTCCAAGCATAGTTTTGAACCATAGGATCTGGGCATGTCAGACTAAGATCAGTGGTTCCTAACCAGAGGAAGTACAGGAAGACAGTCTTTCTGTTCGCTACCTCCGGCACCTTGTACTTTTTAGAAGAGGCAACACATATGTAAATTAGGACCCCACATAGAATAAAGGCATTTGCTAGCGGAATTGTCTGGAAGAATAATAATGATTATGCTTGAAAAGCTGGCTCTTTAGACCCTTTTCTAAATAGTCTACATGTGAATTCTGTAAAATGACTCAATACTACTTTTATTTTTTTGAGTCGATACTACTTTAGAAGCAAAAATAAAATAGGTTTAAATGCTTTTTGATTACAACACAAACTGGTAAAGACCTAGTTAATGTAACACCATTTGTATAAAATAAAAAACAGGTTACTCAAAATATAAGTGTTTTACTTGAAGTAGATGCTATTTATCAAACATCAAATATAGTTTAAGTTTGTTTTCCCGTGATCTTTTTCATGGCTTACAAGTATAAAATAACAGTACTTTTTTAGATGACTGACCCAGATCCTTTTCTCAAAGCATAAGTATGCTTTTGTTAACTACATGTGAAAAAGAGAAGTGCTCTGGGTACCAGGTCTATACCAAAAGAAGTACCAAATATTACAGTAATCTAAACAGTTGATATTTTACTTATTTTTAGCTATTCTACCCTATGTTCTTGGGATACTGCGGAGAGGCTTGCTCCTGAAGGTAACAGACGCACCTCTTCTTCAGTAGCTTCCTCACAGTAAAGTACTTAGAAATATTTTTACCTGATTGATGATACAGTTAACACAGGTACTGTTGCGATGCCAGAATGCATATAATAACAAGAATAAATCATTTAAAATAGTTTCTGAAGTTACAAAGCATTTGATAGTGAAACTGATTCAGTAATTTGTGATGGCTATGTCAGTTGCAAACTGAAACTATATTCCACCTAGAAAACTTGAAGCTTGCTAGGGTTTTTGCCATGACATTTTTAACCATATTACCTTTCAAATGATTAGAATGACCAAATATTAGCCGATATACCAACCCATTATAGAGAACAGTTAATTAAAAAGTTAATTTCTTGGGACGCCTGGGTGGCTCAGTTGGTTAAGCAGCTGCCTTTGGCTCAGGTCATGATCCCAGCGTCCTGGGATCGAGTCCCACATCGGGCTCCTTGCTCGGCAGGGAGCCTGCTTCTCCCTCTGCCTCTGCCTACCACTCTGTCTGCCTGTGCTCGTGCTCTCTAACAAATAAATAAATAAAATCTTTAAAAAAAAAAAGTTAATTTCTTATCTAAATTAATGAATACTTCAAATTCTTATTTGGGATGTTAGAACATAATCTGAGGATCTTCTTGGCTTACTCTGTCAATAACCTAAGCTGCTTCTTGATTTTTGAGGCTGACTGATGTTTTGATCTTAGCACCAGATTCTTGAATTCCCTTCAACTCTATTCTGCATGGTTTGTAATTATAGGTCTTGCCTAAGTTTCTAGATGTTCGTGACATTTTATAAAAGTGCCATTATAAAGCTAGTTATCACAGTATTACAGATGATACTGTAAGCCATCAACCTGAGTAATCCTTGGCTAGTAAAAGTCACACTTCATGCTATTACTAGCAACAAAAAGGGAAATCAATTGATTTGTTATATTTTATAGAGTTAATCAAGTAATTTATACATTCAATGAAACAGAGGTGCCATCTAGGAAAGGAAAATAATAAAAGTCCAAAATTTCCATGTCTTACCAGTGATGTTGATAATTCAGTAACATGCTTTTTTTCAAGAATTCTAACTTTTGTTTGTCTTCGGCTTTCTCTGTATGGTACGTTTTTGTACAGACAAGCTTGCAGGTCTCCTCCTTATTAAATGTAAACTGTATTAAAATAAAGTGAAAAGCAAATTAAAAAATACCTAGGCCCTTCACACCTATGCTACGAGTAGGAATACTGCTCTCACTAAACTACTTTAGTGCATTAATAATGATAATAAATATTTTTAAATTTCTCATTGCTCAATCACATTTAAATTTCAATCTTACTGTTTCTCTAAAAATTTCAATTTTTCTTTTGATAAATAATAGTTTTTATTTTTATTCTTGATAATTTCAGTCTACCCACCTTTTAAATGTAACTGAATCCTAGAAGGGGAAAAAAACTACACATAGAACAAAACAGAACATCAGTTTTTTTTAGTAATAAGCAGACATGTTTTTATGTCCATATATTCATTTGATGGATATTTGTTAAGTGCCCTATGTGCCAGGTAAGAGATTCAGCATTGAGTAATAGACTGTAATGATACAAGAAAAAGTCAGGCTTGGATGTCTAAAAATCAGGGTAAACATGATTCTTTTTGCTCACACTTGAAAAGGCTGTCAATTTTCAGGATCTTTTTTTTTTCTTTAATTAGAAAACTGTAGGTAATTTTAATAAAATCACTTCAAGAATATAATCTGGTTGTAAAGCCAATACAATGAGCTCTAAAATAATTCTGTATTCAGTTGATTTTCAGGATCTTATTTAACAATAAAATTGAAACAAAATGTGAGGCTTAAAAAACTGATAATTTAAAAGTTAACAAATGAAGGATTCCTCCAATTTTGGAGTCTAGGACTTATTTCAGGTGTGTAAAAATAATGGTTTTCATAACACAAGTTTATTTCACCAGGATCCATTTATGGCTTCATTTTAAGAATGTATTTCCTAGTTTTCTAAAGGCTGTAATTCACTTTATAAACTAACTACAGTCCATAATTGTGTACCATTCAATATGCTCAAACTTTATTACAGGTGGTTAAAAAAAACTTGTGTATGTTTCACTTTTTAGTCCATTGTTTTGTACATTATTAAAATACCTAAACCGGTTTCTGTGTATCAGCTGACAAGCGAATGCTTCAAGTGTGGCCCACTGCTGCCACCTATTAGCCAAGAGTTCAGTTTTGGCTGCATTGCGACTTATGTAAATGTAGCACATTTGGTCAATTAATTTAATATTCTTTTTTTCCCCAAAGGTTTTATTTATTTGACAGAGAGATCACAAGTAGGCAGAGAGGCAGGCAGAGAGAGAGAAAGAGGAGGAAGCAGGCTCCCCGCTGAGCAGAGCGCCTGATGTGGGGCTCGTTCCCAGGACCCTGAGATCATGACCTGAGCTGAAGGCAGAGGCCTAACCCATTGAGCCACCCAGGCGCCCTAATTTAATATTCTTAACCTTATATGCATCTCGTAGGTACCTTGGAAAATGAAAAAAAAAGTACACGTACTAAGGAATCAAAAGGATAGGTGCCCAAATTTAAATTAAGCAGAGATAGACATTACTAGTTATACGAAAAGTGGCAAATCAATCCAATGCTTCTGGGTTTAGGCAATTGTGTTCAACTGTGAAGGAAAATAGCAAAAATAGAGAGGATGTTTAATCATAATAATAAACATTAAGTCATGTAGTCCTCCCAACTTTGAAGGAGTCTCCATTGCTGAATCTTCATCTCGTGACCTAGTAAACCAAGTGCCCCAAGGCTCAATCCTTGGACTCCTTCTCTTTATTATCTATACCCACTCTCCCCTTGGGGATCTCATCAATTCCTGGCTTAAATACCACTTATACACTGATGATGATTCTCAAACGTATGTACCTAGCCTGAACCCCTCCTCCAAATTCCAGACACATATATTCAAGTGTTTACTTCCCATCCTTAATTAAATGCCTAATTTCCCATTCCCCCCAAACCTGCTCTTCCCAGAGACTGTCCTGTTCTAGAAAACAAAGTCCACACCCCACACCCTAGCCCTCAGCAAATTCTGTTGCACTGACACCAACTTCAAAATGTAACCAGTTTTGGAGATTCTGACCACTTCACAACACCCACCTATCTACCCCCGGGGTTTGAGCTACTATCAGGTCATACATATCTCAATGATTTCGGGAGCCTCCTCACCAGTCTCCCCTCTTCTTTCCTTGCTCTCCCTTCCATGATCCATCCTCAACACACCAGCCTTAGTTAGAGATCCTATCAAAAGGTCAGCCTACTCAAAACCCTTCAGTGCTAGCCATCTTGCTCAGATACACAGGCCAAGTCTTTACAGTGGCCTATCAGTTACTATGTGATATGGTCCCACTGCTTCTTTGCCCTCATTCCCTGCTATTCTCTATCCTGCTCACTTGCTCGAGTTACACCAAATTTTTTCTGTACCTTGAGCACACCAGGCAAGCGGACACCTTAGGACCACTGCATTTGCTGCTTTCTTCACAGAGAACATTTTCCCAGATATTCACGTGGCTCACCACCTTGCTTGCTTTGCTCAAATGTCACAGCAAGACCTTCGCTGGCTCATCTAAAACTGCCAATTCTCCAACCACCTTCCTGGATTTATTTTTTGATAGTTTTCCCACCATCAACTGATACACTATATATTTTAGTAATTCATGTGTTTCCTTCTCCTCATCAGAATATAAGATCCACGAGGGCAGAGACTTTTGTCTCTGGTCTCTGCTGTACACCACACCTACCACGATGCCTACAACAAACGTGTTAACTTAGTAAATGAATGAGTATGATTGGTTAGATTTGAGACGAGATTCTATGACCCTGGGAATAAGTATGTTTGGTTAGATTTGTGATGAAATGTGGCTCCAGCTTCACATAACACATACAACCTGGCACTGCTGTTTTTCTGACCTCAACAGAATTCATAAGTAAAAGACAGCAAAGCGGATTTGGGGTTTTGTTTTGTTTCTGGTTTTTACTATTTTTTTACTGCAGATCGAGGCAAAATTCTGTGAAAACAAAGGACAAAGAATCAATACTGAAAAATATGGGTCAAAACATTTATGGTTGGCTTGGACAAAAATCTAATGTCTCAGCCCCATATTTCTGTTTACCTATGCCTTGGTCTTAAGAAATGCCTGTTCTGTCACTTTAAGCTTGGGCACCAAAAGATTTCGTTTTCGATCCTAAAAAATTCTAGGAAACTCATAGAAAATGTGAGATGTACAACTTTCTTCATTTTGAAGCACTCCTGTTCTCCTATTTTACCTCAACTCCTGAGTCAAAATTAAATCTGCACAGCAGTAGGCCTAAAAGAAGGATCCTTTGCATAAGCAAGGCTGTCTTTCCCTGTAAATAAATATACCCTGGATGGAAGTAATTTGCCTTTAAATTCTACCCCAAAGGGACAAAACTTCTCCAGGACTTTGAATATTTTATTGGCCTTCCCTCTGTTTATCGGCCATCTGTTATGGGCTGTTTACTGCAAGAAACTCCTGCTGTCCCTCAAGCTCACTGAAGATGTTACTGATACTCTTCCCTTCCATCATTTCTCAAGGCAAAGGCATTACTGAACAGAATGATGGGGCTGAGACACCACAGGAATATCGTTAAGTTGATTGTATAATTTAATAAATCTGCTTGAAAAATCACCCTCTGCTATAAAAGCAATGCAATAACTTCCAAAGAAATCCTTCAAAATATCACATCAGGGAGTGGTACACAATTAAGCTGTTAGATAATCAGTATGTTTGCCCAGTTCAGTTAATACCCATGTCTATATACTTCGGGGACCTTTTTCCCCCAATAACTTCACTCCATATGCCTTCCATTCTGTCCTTGAAAATTAAAAAAAATTTTTTGAAGACTTCATTTATTTGAGAGAGTGTGAGAGCAAGAAAGCAAGAGAGCACAAGCAGGGTGAGGGGCACAGGAAGAAGCAGACTCCCCACAGAGCAGGGGGCCCCATGCAGGGTCCTGACCTGAGCCAAGGCAAATGCTTAACTGACAGAGCCACCCAGGCGCCCCTAACTTTGCAAATATTTTAAATTACTGGCATCTTTAGGGTAGAAAATTTTAAATTGCAATATTTAAAGAGGACTTATGGTTGAAAACTGTAAACTTGTACAATCACGTGGATTTAACTTGCACACTCTGTCTTTTCCCAGTGCTTCACAGTGCAGTATAGTGCTAGAGGGACTAAGATGGGTAGTGGAACCACTCTAGGTGTGTGGATTTGCTGGACAGATGCTCAGTGCAAAGAAGCGCCAAGAGAAATAGATGGCAGTGTTTAGTGAGAAAGCAAAGAAGGCAGCTAACCATGGGATCTAAGTCACAGAAGATAAGGCCGAAACTCTGAGAGAGGGATCAGGCTGGGAAATAAAATTTGGGAGTCAAGTTACAGCGATTAAAATAAATGTGTTCCTGTAGACAGAAGCCCACAGCAGAGTTAAAGGAAAAATGTACAATACAGAATATGTTAAACCATAAATTAGTAAATCTAATTCTATTTATATATGCTTGTAAGTGCATGGAAAATGTCAAGAAAGATTAACAAAAAATTGTGATGTGAAACTGAGGGAAAAATAGCCTTACTCTTCACTTTATATTATTCTGTCCCATTTAAGTTTTTATATGGCGTTACACTGTTATTATAAACAACTTTAATTTTTGTAAATGAAAGTATTATTCTTTGTGTAGCAGGAGAGCAGATATAAAATAAACAAGGGACCATGCAATGTGGAAGGAAAACAGGCCTAAGTGTTGAGAGATTTAAAAGGCAGAATAATTCTGGGTGATGATGAAGTATGATGATGAAGTAAAGAGAGTATCTTACACTGTACTTAGTTTGGTTTAACGGATGTCTTAAAAATGTACTGAGAACTTTCTAAACCTAATTTCAACAGGTCAAAAGAGAAAGGCTAGCACCCCAAAACCCAA
>ML105541.1:17492-36269 GCA_003697995.1 Taxidea taxus jeffersonii | reverse complement strand
GGGGGAGCCTAAGTAGTGCTGTACTTGTTCGGAGGCAATATGTAAAATATGTATGAATCCTGTTTGAAAAGGGGGTAAGGAAGAGAGGAACTGCTGGGGCCACTTTTCATGACTTCTGGTCCCTCTGAAGGTAAGGCAGGGGGTCAGAGGGGGTCATTTATAAGGCTGGTATTAATGTGTGTCACGACAAACTTATCCATGACATATCGTGAGGAGAAGGATCCTTCCAAACTGTTGAGTTTAAAATATTATTTCCAGGGGCGCCTGGGTGGCTTAGTGGGTTAAAGCTTCTGCCTTTGGCTCAGGTCATGATCCCAGGGTCCTGGGATTGAGCCCTGCATCGGGCTCTCTGTTCAGCGGGGAGCCTGCTTGCTCTTCTCTCTGCCTGCTTCTCTGCCTACTTGTGATCTCTATCATATAAATAAATAAAATCTTAAAAAAAAAATTATTTCCAGAGGTAAAAGAGAAATGAAATCCTCCTTAGCCATGAGAGTTAAGTTATCTCAGGTTTTTCTGTAAGAAAAAAATAAGGAAAAAAAAAAGAAAAGACAAAATAAAGGAACGAAAGAGAAAGAGGCAACTAAATAACTTCTATGTAACACTGAATACAAACCTTATATGGCGAAGGTTCAATTCTTTCCCCGAATAATACCTGACCAAGATTTTCAGATGGGCGTTTTCCTTCTGATGCTTGGCAAAAATCAAACCTGGGTGAGGGGAGGGGAGAGTATTTAAGCTTTTACACATAAAAGGAAACAATGAAGAATCAAACTCCTACCCAATCTAGAGGGCAGATTAAGTACTGATCATTCTAGTAGCACTAGTCAATGAATGAGAAATACAGATATACTCCAAGTTCCATGTACATTTCCCCAAAACAAAAAACAAAAACATTAGAAAATTAGGCCCAAGAATACTTTGATGTCTATCTTTTTGAAGATGTAAGTTACAGAATTTTAAAAACTGACACATTATTTTTGTTCATTTCAATAATAAAAGTATTTACAATCTTATTTCAAGTGAATTTCACTAACTTATCTCCTTTTGTTGTAACTTCCTAATCTAAAGTGTTACATAATTATGACATTTCAGGAAGATGTGCCAAAGTTGCCTGGGTTTCTGCCTCATCCCCACACACTGGCCAACACATCCCAACATGGGAAGCATGGCAAGAGAGACCCTAGAGACCATGAAATTGTGGAGAAACCATCCTCAGTCAGCTGCAAGGTTCTCTGTAATTCCTTGTATTATTAACCAGATTTTAATAAAGTTTTCTTTAAATACTAGAGCCAAATTTCAGCTTTGCTACAGAAGATTAAAGGATAGTTCTGTGTTCATTTTAGAATGGTATGGGAGTACTTGGGACCCATGCAGTAATGGCTACAGACGAGATTCCCCAGAGAAAGATGAATCTCACATAATAAAAAACTGGTGCTGGGAAACCCTCAAATGAAGACTTTCCATGTACTGGCTGTAAGAGATCACTGAGTTTTCCCAAGAATATCCACAAAGATTTAAGTAGATACATTTATTTAACAAAACAAAAGAAATAAAAACTAGAGCATTTAAGTCTCTAATAGTTACTTAATGGATGGTCCATCCATTCATGAATATTCATGAATGTTATACTCTCTTCTGACAGATGCTTAGCCCTATGGATTCTTAAAGCACTGTCTTACTTTTTAGTGTGTGCTTTTCTCTACAGTAAACACCTATTTTCTTTTGAAACTTCTAGATACCACAGAAATTTAGAAGCCAACTAAAATTTAAGAACTTTGCTTTATACTCAACATGGTATATAGTGGTCAAAGCATACTTATGCTGCATATTTATGCAGCATTTTTTATAATATCAAAAAATGAAAATAATCAAACGTTCATAGACAAAAACTTAGTGAAACAAATCATACACGACTCTATATAATCTCTACAAAGAAATAATAAACAGGGGCACCTCGCTGGCTCAGTTGGTAGAGCATGTGACTCTTGGTCTCTCCTCAGGGTCATGAGTTCAAGCCACAGTGGGTGACAGCTTACTTAAAAAAAAAAAAAAAAAAACAAAGAAAACAAAAAAGAGGGGCACCTGTGTAGTGCAGTTGGTTAAGTGTCTGACTCTTGGTTTTGGCACAGGTCATGGTCTCAGGGTTGTGGGATCGAGCCCTGAGTCAGGCTCTGCGCTCAGCACAAAGTCTGCTTGGGATTCTCTCTCCTTCTCCCTCTGCCCCTCCTGCTCCTGCTCATGCTCTCTCTAAAAGAAATAAGTAAATCTTTAAAAAAAGAAAGAAGGAAAGAATAAACAGCTACAAAAAAGACTAAGGTAACTGTAGCTGTGTATTAACATGTAAAGATGCCAACAATAGATTCAGTGAGAAAAAGATGCAAAACCACTTTTTGTTTAAAACAAAAATGTACAGATGTGGTTACATACATTAGAATATGCAGAGAAAAAATGTGGAGGAGCAGAAAACAAAGGAATTGTTTCTGGGGATTATGTGGGATATAAGAATTCTGTTTACAACTGTGTGGGGTTTTTTATCATTAAAAAACGTAAAGAAACGGGACGCCTGGGTGGCTCAGTTGGTTAAACAGCTGCCTTCGGCTCAGGTCATGATCCCAGCGTCCTGGGATCGAGTCCCACATCGGGCTCCTTGCTCGGCAGGGAGCCTGCTTCTCCCTCTGCCTCTGCCTGCCTCTCTGTCTGCCTGTGCTCGCTCTCTCTCTCTCTCTGAAAAATAAATAAATTAAATCTTAAAAAAAAAAAAAAAAACGTAAAGAAAGCACAATGCCTTCTTGTTCATTCAGATAAAAAACGAAATCCAGGGACGCCTGGGTGGCTCAGTTGGTTGGGCAGCTGCCTTAGGCTTGGGTAATGATCCCGGTGTCCTGGGACTGAGTCCCGCATCGGGCTCCTTGCTCGGCGGGGAGCCTGCTTCTCCCTCTGCCTGCCTCTCGGTCTGCCCGTGCTCATGCTCTCTCTCTCTCTAACAAGTAAATAAATAAACTCTTTAAAAAAAAAACAAAAAAAACGAAATCCATCGTTTTAGTTGATGCTTCTACTGTACTAAAAAAGATTGTATTTCACATTTTAACTCTACCTTGAAAATAAAGACTATCCCTTAAAAAACGTTTTCAGGCCCTGTACATACTTAAAATACATATGAATTCGTCCGTAACTGTAAAGAAAATAAATTTTTAAAAGTACAAAACTCTGATGAGTCAATATGATTTTATATAAAAACTAAGCTGAAAAACTTACGCCGTATACTCATAAGGAAGAACAGATTCCACTGAATCAAGCCTGTTCACGAATAGTTCTATTTCAGCCTGAAAATGAAGAAACACAGAATCAGAATGTAAACAAATAGAGATCAAAACTTAAGTCATGCTTAGAACTGAAAAAGAATTTGACGTTTGAAATGTAGAACTTTGTAATAAACATTTCTCTTATAAATCTATTCACTGAGTAGACTTATATGCAATTAAATTACAACAAAATATTTTTAATAGTTGCAATAATTGCTTTAAAGATTTATTTATTTGAGAGAGAAAGAGACAGAGAGGAGGAGAGTGTGTGCAAGCGGGGAAGGGGCAGAAGGACAGACTCTTCAGGCAGACTCCTCACAGAGTGCGAAGCCCCATGCAGGGCTCATCTCACAACCCATGAGATCATTACCTGAGCTGAAACCAAGAATCAGAAACAACTGACTGAGCCACCCAGGAGCCTCTCTAATTGTTCCCCCCAATTTTTATTTATTCATTTATTTACTTATTTATTATTTTGGAGAGATAGAGAGAGAAGTACACGAGAATTAAATGAGTTAACATTTATCAAGAACTTCAGTGACTAAAACGAGAAGTGCTAATATATTTGTTAAATGAATAAAGGCAAATGAATTTAATGATATTCAGAATAGGTAATGCCTAAACTACACTGCTCACCTGCTACAATACATCCTCACCCAATACTGCTGATATACAGTGTAAGATAAAGACACCAGCCTCTATACACAGTAGTAAGAACAGTACAATCCCTAAAATTGTAAGCAAATGAAATTACTCAGTGGCAACACTGTCTCAAACATATACAAAAATTAAACTGTGTCTCCTTGCATAACATATTCTTTGTTATGAGTTATTTTAGCTAAAAAGATAATGGGACACAACATTTAGGCATTACAGAATGCTTGAATAACAATCACAAATGTAAGTAACTGTTGTGAAGGCAAAATTCCCAGTTGATGGCTTACTCTGCCAAAATAATTTTCACTAATTATAAGGGGTCAACACTGTTATGAAGACACTTCAGAATCTAAACCCCCTATTTAATATATCTTCACGAAGACTGAAAGGTCCCTAAAAAGCTAATCCAGTTCACATCTCTAGATTTCTTTCTAGGAAGGAACACAGCTATTATATTCTATGGAACTTTCTAGGTTTTGAGTTTCAAAATCTGTAAGTGCCACATTTTCATCACAGAAGTTAAATCCCTTGTGCCACAATTAAGCCTATCCTTCCTCTTAATCTCAAAGTGATCAAGAACAAAGACTTTTTTTTTAAAAGATTTTATTTATTTATTTGACACACAGAGAGAGATTACAAGTAGGCAGAGAGGCAGGTGGAGAGAGAGGGGGAAGCAGGTCCCCTGCTGAGCAGAGAGCCCGACTCGGGACTCTATCCCAGGACCCTGAGATCATGACCTGAGCCGAAGGCAGAGGCTTAACCCAGTGAGCCACCCAGGCGCCCCAAGAACAAAGACTTTGAAGCTAGGCTGCCTGAGTTTAAATCCTGACTATGACATTTACTAGATGTGTGATCCTGGGTAAGTTTCTTCACTCAGTTTTTTCCTATGTAGAATGGAATAATAACCCCTGCTTCAAGTGGTTTTGAGAAGATTCAAGAGCAGTGCTTGGTACAAAGTACTAAGTATTTACTGTTATGCAACAATGAAGCAATGATGGACATGTTCTTATCTACACTGTCAAATACCCACATGGCCATTAGTCACTTAAGATGTGGTTAGAGGGACGCCTGGGTGGCTCAGTTGGTTAAGCGGCTGCCTTCGGCTCAGGTCATGATCCCAGCGTCCTGGGATCGAGTCCCACATCCGGCTCCTTGCTCGGCAGGGAGCCTGCTTCTCCCTCTGTCTGCCTCTCTGTCTGCCTGTGCTCGCTCTCTCTGTCTAACTAATAAATAAATAAAATCTTAAAAAAAAAAAATTAAAAAAAAAATGTGGTTAGAGCTACGGGTGCTGGGGTGACTCAGTCAGTTGAGCGTCCAACTCTTGATTTCGGCTCAAGTCATGATCTCAGGGTTCTGGGATCAAGCCCCATGTGGGGCTCCACAGTCAGTAGGGAGTGTGCTTCTCCCTCTCTCTCTCTGCCCCTTCCCCTGCTCAACTTTCCCTCTCTCTCTCCTTTAATATCAAATTCCCATTAAATTTCCCTTATCTGGGGCACCTGGGTGGCTCAGTGGGTTAAAGCCTCTGCCTTCGGTTCAGGTCATGATCTCAGGGTCCTGGGATCGAGCCCCACACTGGGCTCTCTGCTCAGCAGGAAGCCTGCTTCCTCCTCTCTCTCTGCCTGCCTCTCCACCTACTTGTGATCTCTCTCTGTCAAATAAATAAATAAAATCTTAAAAAAAATTTTTTTCCCGGGGCGCCTGGGTGGCTCGGTGGGTTAAAAGCCTCTGCCTTCGGCTCAGGTCATGATCCCAGGGTCCTGGGATGGAGCCCCGCATCGGGCTCTCTGCTCCGTGGGGAGCCTGCTTCCTCCTCTCTCTGTCTGCCTCTCTGCCTACTTGTGATCTCTGTCTATCAAATAAATAAATAAAATCTTTAAAAAAATTTTTTTTTTCCCTTATCTGTCCACTTTTCCTAATCTGGTGAAGTAGCTTCACATTCCACTCCTAACAACAAAGGTGTTAACAAGCATATGTTTTAGCCTTGCTTTATGATTTATAAGGATGTCATAGTATCAGGGGCTGTCCACAAATTTTTCCAAAACAGCCAACTCCAAACAACAATTCTCCTTACAAATCTTTCACCTAAAAACAAAATTCGTTTTTACATGCAACACATAAACAAGTAGGGAACACAACTTCAGTCTGGAGGCAGCATGGCACCAGATTACTCAATTCGTTTCAAATCCTAAATTTACTCTTAATAAATATGTGCTTTTGGTCAAGTAACAATTTTGAATGTGAGAAATGTATGAGGTGATAATAAAACAGTTAAGAATATAGAGGCCGGTCCATAGCTGGTACATAACAACTATAAGGTAAATGACTAAATAAACACGGCTACTATTACTATTTCAGAGAAAACGGACATTCCTGAATCTGAATATTTATCAGCGTAAGGATAACCTTGAGGGTCCCCTATCCCCGCTCCCATAAAAGGACATTAAGACAACCGTCTTCTGATCTACTGTTTATGCCTATTCATTACTCTTCTCTAGCTATTAGTCTAGGGAAGAGGAAGATGGTAATTATCAAGCACAATTCTCATAATAACCTTATGAGCTAGGGATTCTTGCTCTAAGACAAGGAAGTAAGTTCAAAAGCTGGACTGCTAACTCAAAAAAAAGAGTGAGGAAACTCAAGTGCCACTACCATCACTTCCAATATCTGCTGCTCTCAGTACTCTACTTCTCTTCCTTCTTGTCTCTTCTGACATTTTCCACACTTACTTTTACAAAAAAGTCAGTCCATCAAAAATATCACCACTAAGTTATGGACCTGTTTCCACTATTCAGTGAACTAATCAAAACACACCTTGGATATTCAATTCATCCTGACTATTTTTGTAGCACTTTCATTCTTCCTTAAATTGTGAGAATCTGAAAATTTAAGAATTGTCTCACAACATGCTAAGGAATGCAAATTACAACTAACAACATCCTTAACAAAGAATAGAGCAATTTATAATGTATTTGTAAATATGCTACATTTATAATACTCTATATTTTAAATATCAACTCTTATACTGAAACAAGGAAATTTCAATGATATTTTAAGAATGAGATCCTTGTGGCTCTGTTAAGCATCTGACTCTTGGTTTCAGCTCAGGTCATGATCTCAGGGTTGTGTGATCGTGAAGCCTGCTTGAGATTCTCTCTCCCTCTCCTGCAGCGCCCCCACTCACTTATGTATGCACATGCGCGCTCGCTCGCGCGCTCTCTCTCATAAATAAATAAATAAAACTGCTTTAAAGAACAAGATCCTTGTAATATGGCAGTAGAGAAAATGTTAAAAATTGGAAGGAGAAAGGAAATGAGACCGCTAGTGAGTTTATGTGGTTTAACGAAAGGCAAAAGTATGCTACAGACATCATGACATTCATCCCTAAAAATATAAACACATACACAGATAAAACATACAGGAAAAATATAATCAACTGCTGGCTCTAGAGGTCTAGATGGATACATAGGTGATCATTATACTATTCCGTCAACTTTACTGAATTTTGAAGACCATCATAATTAAAAGTTGGAAAAAGAAAGGGCTTTAAAAAGCAACAGAAGCCAAATCAAAGCAGTAAGAAATAAAGACAAAAGAGTAAAATTTAGTGTGGAAAGCTGTTCTAGAGTGGAAAGGTGACTTCAAAATAAGTATTAAGTAGGAGGAAACAGAATATGCAATGTACATGAAAACTGAAAAACATTCCCAAAGAACAAAAAATCCTGAACGACCACGAGAAAATCACTCACTCAACACATTTACTTAATGGCCACAATACTAGACATTATGAAGTGATATAATAATACAAAAGACACGAACACTTGCCTTTGAAGAATGTCTAATCCAGATGGAGAGACAAGACATACATTCAAAAAAGTAAAAGAAGAAAGTGACAAAGCTATTTATAGGTTCTTGGGTAGTTACTGAATCCCAAGGGATTTAGGGTTTTTTAAATAATTAAAATAGCAATGTGCTATAAAAGGACATATTTGTTTTTACGGTCACTTTCCACCCAAATATCTTTATTTCTCATCCAAAAATTAATTAAGTACATCTCTTTCTGGAAATTTGCCTTAAATAGAGTCAGCCAACTCCAAAATATCACTGACACAACTAAAAAGAACTTTAAAGGTTACTTACTTCACATTCCTGCCTTCAAAGTGCCCCAAACTGAGTTATTACAAGCATGGAAAGTTGTTAGCAACATTAAGCTTTTTAAGGAAGTTACAGATAAATCCTAAAGCAAGACTGGAAATTCTAAAGCAAGATTTACACAACGGAAGACTAATTAAATCCCACCCTAAGAAATGTTTGTATGGAAATGGTTTACTTAATTTGGAGCGTCATGGTCTCCCTTCTAAATCCTTCTCCTCCCAGATGCACAATTTTTTTCTGGTCCTAACCTAACCACTCTACATCTGATCCCAGCTTCGGTCACAACTACACTTTGTTTTACTGCTTTAAGCCATGTGTGCCATGCCACAGGGCTGCATTTTTTCCCCTATTTCCTTGTTCCTTTGTTTCTGCTTTTATTCCACTTTACCTGCCATCACATTGGTTCCCACCAAAACCACAACTGGTTTTCGAGGTAGAAAGAAATAGAGAAGAAATGCGACTCTGAACAAGAATCAAAGCAAGTGACTAGTCACAAAAGGCTCTAAGATACTAAGGCACAGCCATAGAAAAGGAAAACTATGGACATTTCAACTGCTTAATACTGGAGAAGTCCACTGTGGGAAAAATTCCAAAGAAGGAAATCTTAACTCAGACACAATAAAACAATCCCAATGGAAATGCTGGGAACTCATAAATGGATGTTCATGAACTCTAAGTTATCTGACCAGCAATGCCCAGAAGCTGATCTCCTGGATACTTAGGTTCTTCCTTCTATCCCCATCTCACTGAAAAACAAAATTTCAACTTAGATTGTATCAAAGAAAGGAATAAATACAAAATCTGACTACTTATTGGGAAGGGTATGTGCTATGGTGAGTGCTGTGAATTGTGTAAGACTGAGGATTCACAGACCTGCACCCCTGGAGCAAGTAATACATTATATGTTAATAAAAAAAAACCTGACTACTTAAAAATTGGTTACAAAGGTGAAAACTGCATCAATTGTGGACGTGAAGGATCACCAGCAGCCAGGGACCTCCAGGGCGAGGCAGAAGAGGCAGAGAGTATGCAGAACGGAAGACACAGCAGTACCCCAATGGGGTCTGAGGAGCTCAGCCTTCAGAATCAGACACTCTAGAGGCTGCATCTCTGCGTCACCACTTACCAGTACATACAGTTGAGAGAGTGACTACATCTCATTCAGCTTCAGTTTCCCAACTGACACATCACAGGATTGTTTTGAGGCTTAGCTAAGGCACCCACAAGGTATACAAACTGCAGTCTTTATCATTATTATTACCGTTAGCACAGGAGATAAATAGGTTTGAAAGTTGAGAATAAGAGCAAAGAAAATATATTTCAAAAGGTTCCTCCAAAGCCTTTCATCAACACTTAGTTAATTTTAATGGCAACAGAGGAAGACCTTGTAACCTCATAGAGCACATTTAAAGTAACTACAATTAACTACAACACTTACTAAGAGGACACTGATTTAAAAAGTACAAAGAAGAGTAAGAATTAAGAGCTTCAAGAACTGGACTCTAAGGCCCAGAGAGCACAGACCAGTCTCTAGAATTTATGTGTTGGGGGGATAAAGCACGTGTCCGTGGCTTTGTTTCAGATGTTCAAAAATACACCTCTGGAAGGGCTCCCCTTTGTGGACAGCCAACAGCAGCAAGACGGTTATTTTATCCATATTGACCTTGCCAGCTTTCCCAATCCTAGCTCTCAGATCCACTATAATGAACAATCTCAGTTTTAAAATAATTTTATTCAAAAAATTTAATTTCTGAAAGCAAACTTTCTAAGCTCCATGTACTTTTTTTCACAGCAAAGAACAAACAATTGTTGGAATGTGAATTTATCATCATTAAAGTCATTCCAATGCCAAATTTCATATTTGAAACATTATCAGTAACCCACATACACTGATTAGTTTCCAGAAGCTAAGACTCAATCTCTTATTCCAGAGAAAACTCTGGTAATATGAAACTAAACACCACTTAAGTAAATATGTATCAATTCTATCAATAAGTTCAAATGTAATTGTATTTTCGTATATATTTCAAAATCTTGACACTATATATATGGTCAAATTAAAACAAGTAAAATACACTGTTCAAAGCAATATTTAGAAATGGGTTTTCTTAAATTTTACTTTTTCCATATTTAGAGGCAACTGCTCCCAAAATAACAGACACATTATTTATTAAACATTTCTAAACATAATTAGCAAGAAAGAACATTTGGTAAAACTGTCACTATAACAGATGACATGATACTATACCTAAAGCCGTATGGACTCCACCAAAATACTATTAGAAGTAATAAATGAATTCAGTAAAGTTGCAGGACACAATATACAGAAATCTGTCACATTTCTATTCACTAATAACGAAGTAGCAGAAAGAAAATTAAGAAAACAATGCCATTTACAGATTACACCCCAAAGAATAAAATACCTAGAAATAATCTTAACAAAGGACGTGAAAGACTTATACTCTGAAAACTATGGAGCGCTGGTAGAAGCAACCCAAGAGGACACAAACAAATGGTAAGATATATCATGCTCATGGATTAGAAGAATATTGTTAAAAAGTCCGTATCACCTAAAGCAACCTACAGATTCAACTTAACCCCTATCAAAAAAACAGTAGTATTTTTACAGAACTAGAACAAATAAACCTTAAATTCATATGGAACCACAAAAGACCCTGAAGAGCCAAAGTAATCTGGAGAAAGCACAAAGCTAAAGGATTCAACAATCCCAGATTTCAAGATATACTACAAAGCTATCGTAATAAAAACAGTATGATCCTGGGACAAAAACAGACACACAGCTCAATGCAGCAGGATAGAGACCTCAGAAATAAACCCACATCTATATGGTGAATTAATCTACAACAAAGGAGGCAGGAATTTACAATGGGGAAAAAGACAGTCTCTTCAATAAATGGTGCTTGGAAGACTGGACCACTTTCTTATGCCATACATAAAAAGAAACTCAAAATAAATTAAAGATCTAAATGTGAGACCCGAAACCACAAAACTAGAAGAAAATATAGGCACTGATCTCTTTGATGTCAGCCTTAGCAATATATTTACGGATATGTTCCCTCAGGCAAGGGAAACAAAAGCAAAAATAAACTAATGGGACTACACTGAACTACAAAACTTTTGCACAGCAAAAGAAACCATCAACAAAATGAAAAGAAAACCTACCGAATGGGAGAAGACAGATCCGATCAAGGGTTAATATCCAAAATATACAGACTCATAGGGTGCACAGGTGGCTCAGTCAGTTAATCATCTGCCTTTGGCTCAAGCCAGGATCCCAGGGTCCTGGATCAAGTCCCCCATCAAGCTCCCTGCTCAGCAGGGAGTGTGCTTCTCCCTGTCTAACCCCCATCGCCCCCGCTCACCCTTACACTTGCTCTTTCTCTCAAAAATAAATATTTTAAAAAGAAAAATGGGCATCATACAAGGTAATACTAAAAAACAAAATAACCCCATTAAAAAATGGCCAAAAGACCGGAACAGACATTTTCCCAAAGATATCCAGATGGCCAACAGACACAGGAAAAGATGCTCAACATCACTCACCATCAGGGAAATGCAATCAAAACCACAATGAGATACCACCTCACACCTGCTGGAATGGCTAAAATCAAGAAGACAAGAAACAAGTGTTGGCAAGGACGTGGAGAAAAAGGAGCCCTTGTGCATGTTGTGGAGTACAAACTGGTGCAGCCACTGTGGAAAACAAGAGAGATGTTCCCCCAAAAATGAAAAACGAAAATACCTTACAATCCAGTAATTCCACTACTTGGCATCTGCCCAAAGAAAATGAAAATGCTTATCTGAAAATACATATGCACTCTATGTTTATTGTAGCATTATTTACAATAGCCAAGATATGGAAGCAACCTAAGTGTCCACTGACAGGTGGACAAAGAAAATGTGGTATACACACACACACAAACAGAAATACTACTCAGCCATAAAAAAAGAGTAAGAGCTTGCCATTTGCAACACTATAGACGAACTTAGAGGGTATGATACTAAGAGGGTAAATGAAATAAGTCAGACAAAGATAAACATTGCATGATTTCATTCACATGTGTAATCTAAAAAGCAAAACAAAGGAAAAAACAACAACAAAAAAAGCAGAAACAGATCCATAAATAAAAAGAACAAATCGGTGGTTGCCAGAGGGGAAGGGGATGTGGTGTTGGACAAAATGGATGAAGGGGAGTGGAAAGCACAGGCTTTCAATTATGGAATGAATAAGTTACAGGGATGAAAAGTACAGCATAGAGAATATAGTCAATACTATTGTAATAGTGTTGTGTGAGAGATGTAAAGTTGTCCAATAACTATGTTGCACACTTAAAACTAATGTAACATTGTGTGTCAACTACACAACTTTTTAAAAAGTATGATTCTGATTAAGTTTCCTTTTTTTTTAAACACTTTATTTTTTTTTTCTTTAGAGATTTTATTTATTTGTTATAGAGAGAGAGCGCGAGCACAGGCAGACAGAGAGGCAGGCAGAGGCAGAGGGAGAAGCAGGCTCCCTGCCGAGCAAGGAGCCCGATGTGGGACTCGATCCCAGGACGCTGGGATCATGACCTGAGCCGAAGGCAGCTGCTTAACCAACTGAGCCACCCAGGCGTCCTGATTAAGTTTCCTTTTTATTAAAAAACTGTTACACATTCATTTAAACATTTTTTTTTAAACACCAGGGGGTATATCTGGTCATTTTTCCTTACTGGACAGGAAAGAATTTTTTTTTTTTTTACGATTTCATTTATTTATTTGACAGAGAGACACAGCGAGGAGAGGGAACACAAGCAGGGGGAGTGAGAGAGTCTGATGCGGGTTTGATCACAGGACCCCGGGATCATGACCTGAGCGGAAGACAGAAGCCCAACGACTGAGCCACCCAGGCACCCCCATAAAGAAATTCTTAATCTTTCATCCAAGAACAAATCTATACGCCAAACAGTAAAAAAGTGGCAGATGTTCTGGACAGTTTAGTTGTTAGATCTGAATTCATGTTGACAAGCCAACAATGAATTAAAAGTTAAAGGCAGCAACGGTAAATGCACTATTTGGCACCACAATGCCACTCAGCACGCTGAAGACCAGTCTAAAGCTAAAAGCATTCAGCCGCTAACTGAAACGATCAAAACTCTTACAAGGTAGATTAGAACTGCACATTTTACTCTGTGAAGATCTATTAACTTCTAATCAGGGCTTTATTCTATTTATTGCAGTCAACACACTGTCCCTTGATTTTAAGGAAGTTAAATGGATTCTAGAGGAAAACACCACCACAGTTCAATCCTTTTATTACTATGGTTTCAAAAACTAATAACACAAGATATGTAACAGAAAAAAATTAAAAGAGAAACCTTAATAGCAACAAAAATTTAAAAACTGTTAATGTTTTCCATACCACCATACAATAAAAATTATAAAATACTCTGGAGACACAGGGTATCATATAGCTTAAGGCATTATAAATCAAACCTAGCTTTTTTGAAAGAAGCTTGGCAATATTAAATAGAGCTATAAAATTGCTTCTTGCTTCTAACCTAGCAATTTTATATTTGGGAATATGTAAGTAATTCCTGCTAAATATATTCTAGCAAAATTATTCATAACAGAAAAAAACTGGGACCAATCTCAATGCCCTATAGGCAAGAAACTGTCTACATGTGGTTAAACAAACCACAGGACGGTAACAGAATAAAATGCTATATGGCCAATAAAACCAGTAATCAACTATGTTGATATTCATAAGCATGTACCTGTAGTGATAGTAAGTTTAAGAAAAAAAGGAACCCACAGAACAGTCATAGTATTTACAAAGGCTAATAAATATCATAAATCAGAAGTTAGAGCAATATAAATGGTATTTTATGTTCACTGGACTCCTATTTCTCTGCCAATAATTTGAACATAAAACAATTTTGAGAGGAGAAAATGACCAAATCCTCAGGGTTCTTTTGACTGTCCTTCAATAATATACATAGTGAGCTAAATGCAGGACACTGTACATGTAATGCCTACATTATAAAAATTACACAAGCTGATGACATACTTGTTTTATTTCTTTACTAATAAATGTTTTATAATATCACAACTGACAAATATTGTGCTTCTTCGCTAATAAATGCAAAAAACACTTTTCAAGGGGAGTAAATAATAAGCAAATAGGATTATCCCTATCTTACAGATGGAAAAACTGATGGAAACAGTATCAGTATCCTACCCAATTCATCCAACTTCTGATTTCCTATGCTAACAGCAGCTTCTGGAAATAATTTTTCCTATTCATAACATTTTACTTCTCATTATTTAGTTTAAAAATAATTCCCTTCAGCTCTTCTAAACAGTATATACATGACTGTCCTCCCTAAATATGAAATATGAGGAAAAAATTAACACCCTGACTGAAGTAATGAAAATTTGAACTATTTACTGTTTTTCTCCTCTGAGAGGCAACAAGATACACTAAAGTTTACTTTAAATTCTCTATCCCAAGTTAGTCAAATTGTAGGGAAAAAAATGCTAAAGGTACATCTTTCTGCTCTTCTAAGAGTTGTTTCCATTGACCAAGAGGTGAGAGCAGCTAGCAACAAAGATGAAATCCAAGCATTTCAGAAAAAAAACGTTTTACCTCGCTGTTTTATCGCCATAGCTTTGAAAATTAAAAATCCCAAAGGACTCCCCCAAATTAACCAACTTAACTTAAAAGTAGCTACTTAAAGGCCCTGTTGAGAAACCAAAAATGATCTAAGAGGCAGATCACCTGTGAATTTCACTCATACTCATTTTCCAAAGTCCATTCCAAATGTTACTTCCTTTCTGCAGCTTTCCCCTAAAGACTCCAATCCACAGATGTTTCCTCATTTGTGTTTTAAAGCACTTTGGACATACATCTTTTGTAACGTATCAGATTTCAGTAATCTGTTCATAAGCTTATGTCCTTTGAGGTCCCCAGAAGACAGGGACACATTTTTTTTTTAAATCTCTAAGGCACCAGGAATACAATACAAGGTTGTCGTTAAACTTAAATTTAAAGACAAAACACTAGGTTTTAAAGGTTGGTTACTAAAATATTTAACAGAAAACCCAATGTGCTTTCAAGATCAGCTCTCTCTTCCACTTGTAAGCACTATACATTCTTTCAATCATAACTCTCAAAGAGTGAACGCTTCTTGCACTGCAGGGTATGAGAGTTACAGTATGCAAGTGGTAACTGCTGACCTGAGTAAACCTTAAAGATCCTTAGACGTTTTGAGAGATCCAAGATTTTAAAACAACTGTAAAATGCTATGAAAAATTTAATAGCTTATTTAATGCCCTAAAATAAGCTTGAAATTCATAGCTACAGTAAAGTTAGCAGTAATAAAATAAACGCCAGCTTTTAAAAATAAATCAAACTTAGTAAATAAACCTATTTATAGACTGTAAAAGTTTGCCGAACGATTATTTGAATTGTTAAAATTATTAATGGTTTCAAAGAAATCCTCATGCCCCAATGCCAAGTGTTAGCAACTTAAAATAATTCTGTAAACCATGATGCTCTATAACGAATAACCTAAAAGCAAGTGGCTTATGACTCTTCACGAGCAGTTAAACTGAAAACCTTGCGTGTAAAGATTGTAAGAGATCAAAGTTTTCAAAATTTACCCTAGGAAGAAAACGCGTTTCTCCTGTCATCTGCTCCTTCTAAGTGTTT
The DNA here is from genome assembly GCA_003697995.1 of Taxidea taxus jeffersonii. Lineage (NCBI taxonomy): Eukaryota > Metazoa > Chordata > Mammalia > Carnivora > Mustelidae > Taxidea > Taxidea taxus. Next base: position 20,444 of record ML105541.1, on the reverse strand, counting down.
AAAACACTCTCTGAAAAACTAACCGGTGGGATCTTGTGCATTTTTTGCATGTTAAAAAAATCTTTCTAAATAAAAAAAAAATCTTTCTAACCTAAATGATAGAAATTAACGGTCTCAACCATTACAGCAATTTTTTTAAACTAATGCAGTTTATGCGGTTCTGAGTGTTATAATTCACAAATAAAGGACGAACTGCTAAGCGTTAAGCTAAAATACCAATGTCCCAGAAAGAAACAAGCTCTCAAAATCAACCAGGAGTTCCAAGAAAGTAGAAGAGGACGGGAAGCAATTAAATAAAAAGTAACTGGAAGACGGGGTCGTCCACTTCTCGGAGTGCGTGACACAGGGCTGTGAGCGAACACTCAGCCGTGGAATGCTTGCTGACCTGCACGCACCCAACTCCAACACAGCGCCATACATACATAGTCCCTGTTTCCAGGCAAACTAAATACAGCTGCTCGTGCTACCCGGACCTCTAGACTGGAGACGAGCCTGAGGCCCACCGAGTCCCGCAGAATCTACCCTCAAAGGCCGTTCCAGAACCTCCGACTCACGGCCGGGCCGAACCCAAGCACTCCTCGGGACACCGGACCGATCCCAGCTACGCCCCCTTCCCCTCGGACCTCAGCTCCCCGGGTAAGGGGAAGTTCCCCTTCGGTTAGAGCACTCAAGGTCCGCCAGGCCTCACCCACCTTACACTCGTCACTCTTTTTTTCTTCTTCGCAGAAGTTGACGGGCGCCAGGCCGGGGAGGTAGAAGGCGGCGCCCGGACGCGGGCCTGGGGCCGCCTCCAGCAGGAGCAGCACCAGCAGCAGCGGCCCCGGCCACCGAGGTTGCGACAACGCCGGCAGCCTCGCGCTCATGACTGCTGTTTCGGGGAAAGGGCAGCCGAGCCCAGGGGCTGAAGACGGAAGGAGGGACGGGGAGCCTTGAAGACGACTGACTACAAGACCGCGGCAGCTGAGGAAGGACTGCTCAGCCACGGACAGTTCCGGTTGCGCTAGGAGACACCGCGGGTCCCGCAACAGAAACCGAAGCGGAGCTCGACAGAGCATGCGCAAAGCCGCCTGCACATGCTCAGTGAGAGGGGCCGCTAGCCCCGGGAGGAGTTTCCGGGAGGGAGCGTGGAGGAAATCCACTTTCCAGGTTTTCAGCCGGCCGACTAGGTGGTTGCCCGCTTCCGCGTTCGCGGTCCAGTTCCAAATTCGATCTAGAGTTCCCTGGGGGCGTCGGGGAGCATCCCACGGCCCGGCTGGCGCCCGGAGCTGGTCGCTTTGGTTCAGGTTTCCATAACAACCGTGAGGTTTCCTCCCCACACTGCCCGCAGCACTTCAACCGTTGTTATAGAGTTGGTGTTCCACAAAGTACCTGCTGATGGAAGCGGCGTCTGCGACGGGAAGTTCGGGAGACACCTTGTTGCGAGCAGGATACGGAAAAAAAGGGGAAAGAACTAGCCTGAAAGCATCAAATACTCAGGTGTTTTTACGGATGGGTTCCAAGTATTGGATACCATGGAACATTCTTGAGCGACACGGTGATTGTTTGCACAGAATAAACAAGATCTCTTTAAGGATGAGTGAAAGTGAGGTGGGGAGAAAAACGGGAGTAGGCGAGCGGAAATAAAATGTTGACATTTCTTTGCAAAGGAAGACAGGCAAGGGTTCAGTGACGGAAGTAGTTCTCGTGAAATACCAATCTGGTATGGTCCCCTTTGAGCAAGTTTGTGCCGCTTTCCTTATTGAAATGACGCGATGACCGTGTTTGTACGTGCCCTTAGGCATTTGTATTTGTGTTGGTGTGAGTGAATTTTGTTGAGTCCTTTTCAGGGAGTAACTTGCTTTTGGTGACATAAAGGCAATTCAGTGGAGCTGAAGGATAAAATACTTGCAACTACTATCTAGTTAATGTGACCTCGAGCAACTTAATTAATCAAGTCCGTGGTGGTAGAACTGGAAAGAAGAGGGGAAAGAATGTTCGTCTTCTTAAGGTTGTGAAAATTTAAAAAAAAAAAAAAGTATGTTAAGCGCTCAGCACACGGCTTGGCACAGAGAGATCGCAGCCATTTTTATAACAAAAGCCAAGCTACTAGGGGCATGAGTGTGGCCATTCTTCCTCTCTGAACCCTCTTCCTCCAGCAATTTAATTAACATACCTGCTGTACGTCCACTTTAACTTAAGGAGAAGGGTTTATTGTGTACTTGAAGTTACGGAAATTTCCAACATAAGAGGAAGCAGATGGTCTCCATTTAGAAAGGAGAGGGAAGGACAAATAACATTTTTGTTGACTATCTTTTATTCTTCCTTGGCCTTCACTATCTCACTGCCCACCCCCAACCTTTCTTTGCCCAGTTTTCCCCATCTCAGGAAATGGGTCCCGCAAACTGCTGCCCCTTGCTGAAGAACCCGAACCTGGAAGGTTATCTAAATGTCTCGTTCTCTCTCTCAACCTACAGTCCAACAAGGTCTGCTCGCTGGGCGCTGAACAAGACTAACTCCTTTCCAGCCGCACTCTAGTCCAAGCCAAAATCTTAGATCTCCTGAACTACTTACTGCCTTTCAATTTCCACTCTTGCCAAGAGCGATCTTACAAAATCTTTAAGTCCCTCGAAACCATTTGCTTAAACCCGACACCCCACGCAGCTTGTCACTACCTGGAATTAATGTGGTTATGTTTACAGCCTCACTCCCGGTTTTTATGTAAACTCTGTGGGAGTTAGGACTTTGTCTCTACATCCTACATCTCTACATCCCCAGAGCCTAGAGCAGCGTGTGGCACATAAAGGAGAGAAGAGGAGCACGTAGCTGGAAAGCACTACAGGACTAGAACTGGCCGACCACAGAAATTCTAAATCTGAATTTACAATCGCAGACTTTCAGAGCTGAAATAAATCTAAGGTTTTCCAGATACATTTAACCTTTTATAGAACAAAGGGGGCTGACTGCCCGCAGCCA
>ML105541.1:0-12492 GCA_003697995.1 Taxidea taxus jeffersonii | reverse complement strand
ATGAATAGAACCATGTGATTCCTTTATAATATGTTGGATTGGAAATTAGCACATAAAGAGAAAATTCATGTGCTTAGATGGTATTAGCCAACAAAAGCAATGTAACTAATATGTAAAAGAACAATCTAAGTGAACCTTTATATATGTGTGTATATATACATCTCTTAAATGTATATATTTATAGAAATATATTGAATATTATATGTATATTATGAAATAGAAATATATGGAAGAGAATACAAGCAATATGACAGAACCTTTTATTACAAACCAAATCCTATTCAAAATGAACTTAGGCTAGGATTACAATTTTTTATTTCATGGGAATGTTTCAAATATGCTAGAAATACATAAGATTTGAATGTCATTCATGAATTGTTTCTGAAAAATGAATATATCTTTCCATACATTTTGCTTTGGACTCCTGGCTAATGATTGATTTGAAACTTCTGAGTATCAGTAGATATATTTCACTAAAATAAAATGTTGGACAAAGTTTTTAGAAAAACATCCATAAAAAGAAATAAAGACAAAGGGTGCCTAAAACAGCACATGATTGCGTAACAGGCATTGTAAGGCCCATCGCCATGATTACACTTAAGCAGCTGCTGAATGGGCCAAAATATACATGTTCCCCCAGAAGAAAAATATTTGAGTAATTTGGGGTCAGAATGTTTATTGAACATACAATTTGGACTGAGGGAGTTGGGGAGCATGGGCTGAAGGGTAACCATATAAAAATAATCCGATGGAGTCACAGCCTGGTCATGTTTTCCTTGAGAGCTAATTTTAGAACATAACGCTCATGTGAGATGAAATTTGCTACTACATCTGAATTACAACCACCAATAAATACTTGTTAAACATTTTAGAAGCTGATATACACCGGAAAAACCTTGTAGGCAAACAGGAACACTTGAACTTCCTCACCTTTTTCCTCTCACACCTATTTACACAGAGTGAAGTGGTTTGAATGACCAGATATCTGCCTAGGGACTTTCCTACAGTTCTGAGAGGATCTTAACTTCACTGAGCAAAAGAATTACCATATAAGGGGGGGGGCGCCTGGGTGGCTTAGTCAGTTAATTCCAACTCTTGGTTTAGGCTCAGGTCCTGATCTCAGAGTCGTGAGATGGAGCACCTTGTTGGGCTCCCATGCTCACTGCTGAGATTCTCTCTCTCCCTCTCCCTCTGCCCCTCCTCCCCACTCTAAAAAAAAAAAAATAATAAATGAATTACTATATAAGATAGAATACAGAACTTCATAGGGGCCGATCTTCGAAAGCTTCTTAAAGGACTTTATTTATTTATTTATTTATTTATTTTTAAAATTTATTTACTTGACAGAGAGATCATAAGTAGGCAGAGAGGCAGGCAGAGAGAGAGGAGGAAGCAGGCTCCCCGCTGAGCAGAGAGCCTGATGCGGGGCTTGATCAATCCCAAGACCCTGGGATCATGACCTGAGCGAAGGCAGAGGCTTTAACTCACTGAGCCATCCAGGCACCCTTATTTTTTATTTTATTTTTAAGATTTTATTTATTTATTTGAGAGACAGAGAGAGAGCACAGGCAGGGGGAGGGGGAGAGGTGGAGGGAGAAGCAGACTCCCCTGCTGAGCAGGAAGCCCTCACAAGGCTCCATCCCAGGACCCTGGGATCATGACCTGAGCTGAAGGCAGATGCTTAACCTACTGAGCCACCCAGGTGCCCCTTTAAAGGACTTTTAAAGGCACTTTTGTCCTTACACAATTTTCACTGAATGTGCTGAGTTTGGAACTGAACAGCCAATTCAGCCATACATCCCGCAGTTGTGATCTTGGCTGGGTTGCCAGATAAGATACAGGATACCCAGTTACATTTACATCTCAGATAAACAAAGAATAATATTTTCAAGCATAATTATTAAAAACTATTTGTTGTTTGTTTGTTTATTAAGTAGGTTCCACACCCAGCATATAGCCAGCCCAAGGTGGGGCTTGAACACACAACCCTGAGATCAAGACCTAAGGTCGGGAGTCAGACACTCAGGGGATGCCTGGGTGGCTCAGTTGGTTAAGCATCTGCCTTTAGCTCAGGTCATGTTCTCAGGATCCTGAGACAGAGTTCCACATGGGGCTTTTGCTCAGTGAGGAGTCTGCTTCTCCCTCCCTCTCTGTCCCTCTCCCCTGATTGTGCAAACTCTCTCTCTTTTAAATAAATAAAATCTTTTTTTTAAAAAACTCAGATGCTTAACCGACTGAGCCACACATGCACCCCTATTATTTTTATTTGCTAAATCTGGCAACCCTCACACTAAGAGATCCTTCACTTACAAAAATTCAAATGAGGCCTCAAGAGGGGCCGGCACCATTAAGGAAGATTGAAATGAAATGCTGGGAGAAAACATTTGCAATAAAGAGTTATTATAGAATAATAAGGAAAAGATGAACCTCTGCTATGTAAAAATGCACAAAAGATCTTGAAAACAGAAACAAGGAAGGTGCTCAAGAATACACAAAGAGCACAAAGAGATAATTCACACACACAAATATGCAAATGGCAAAAGGCACTTAAATAAATATTCAGCCCTATTTGTAATGAAATAATGGCATATTTTTTAAGATTAATTATTTTTAGAGAGAGAGAGAGAGAGCAGGATCAGGAAAGGCAGAGGGAGAGGGGGAGAAAAATCATCAACCGACCCCACGCTGAGCACGGAGTCTGCCATTGGGCTTGATCTCACCACCCCAAGATCAGGAACCAAGCAGAAAGCAAGGGTCAGACACTTAACTGACTGCACCACCCAGGCTCCCCAAGAAGGGTATATTTTTAAAAATCAATAAGATATTTTTTAAAAGCTACCTAGGAAGCACAGTTAAAAAGCAACAATAGTACCCAGTGTTATTTCATACCCTGATGATTTGACTTAAATAGCCTTTCTGGAGGACAGTTTGGCATTACGTATTTTTTTAAAAGCCTTGAAAATGTGGATAATCTGAAAAAACAATTCCACTTCTCAGGATCCAATCCTAGGAAAATATTTAGAAAGTGTGAAAAGATTTATCTCTAAGGATGTTAACAGTAAAAGATAGAAAAAAACATCAGTGTTCAACAGATGAGTTTGTTAAATATATTATGATTCTATATCCACACAATGGAGGAGTTGGCAGAAAAATGTCTAAGATACATCGCTAAGTGAAAGAGATACATTATAAAATAACATGCTTTTTCTAATTTCAGTTTTTTAAAAATTTATTTGACAGAGAGAAATCACAAGTAGGCAGAGAGGCAAGCAGAGAGAGAGGGGGAAACAGGCTCCCCACCGATCAGAGAGCCCGATAGGGGGCTTGATCCCAGGACCCTGAGATCATGACCTGAGCCGGAGGCAGAGGCTTAACCCACTGAGCCACCCAAGCGCCCCTTCGGTTTTGTTTTTAAAACATGTATACCCATTGTTACAAGAATACAAAGATAAACTATGGATGGGAAGAAAGTATTTGTAAATGGTCTAGCCAACAAAGGACTTGATTTCAATATATAAAGAACTCTCAAAACTCAACAGTAAGAAAACAAATTTTTTAAATGGTGAAAGACGTGAACAGACACTTTATCTAAGAGGATATGCAGATAACAAATGAAGACATCATTTAACATCATCAGGCAATAAGACAACGCAAATTGAAGCCATGCTGAGATACCACTATGTCCCATTAGGGTGTCTAAGATTAGATGCAGGGACAATAACAAGTGCTGACAAGGATATAGGGCACCTGGAAGGCTCAGGCATTGCTGTTGAGAATGTAACAAGGTATGATGTAACAAACTGGAGAACAGTTTGGCAGTTTCTTACAGAGTAAACATAGAGTTATCATAAAACCCAGTAACTTCACTCCTGGGCATTTAAACTCTAGAAAAATGAAAGATTGGGTTCACATAAACATTTATATACAAATATTTATAGCGGCTCCACTCACAATTACCAGAATGGGAGACAGCCCAGGTGCCTTTTCACCTGTAAATGTATAAACCATGATACATTCGTACAGAATATTCCACAATAAAAAGTAATGAACTATTGATACACACCGCACCTTGGATGAACTTCATACACACTGATGGAAAAAAGTCAGTCTCAAAGGATTACACACTCTCTGATTCCGTTTATATGAAATTTTTAAAACCTAAATCCATGGAGACAGGAAAGTGTTTGCTAGTGTCAGGGAGTAGGGGTAAAAGAAGATATGACTACAAGGGGATAACAAGAGGAATTTGGGGGTGGTGACAAAACTGTTGTATATGCTGATTTTGGTGGATGTAACATAAATCTACATGTGTGTTAAAACTCATAGAAAGAAGTGCTTAAAAATGGAAAAAATATATATAAACATAGAAAAAAGAGTGAAAGGACGCACACATTTTTTTGGAGTAACTATATATTTTATTGGGTTTTAATTTTATTTTTTAAATTTAATTTAATTTTATTTACATTCAGTTAATTAACATATAGTGTATTATTAGTTTCAGAGGTAGAGTTCAGTGATTCATCATTTGTAAATAATACCCAGTGCTCATTATATCATGTGCCCTGCTTAATGCCCATCACTCAGTTACCCCATCCCCCTCCTCCTCCCCTCAGCAACCCATAGTTTCCTATGTTTAAGACTCTCTTTTGGTTTGTCTCCCTCTCTGATTTCATCTTGTTTTATTTTTTCCTCCTTTCCTCTATGCTTCTGTTTTGTTTCTTAACTTCCACATATGAGTGAAATCATACGATAATTGTCTTTCTCTGATTGGCTTGTTTCACTTAGCATAATACCCTCTAGTTCTATCCACATTGTTGCAAATGGCAAGATTTCGTTTTTTGATGGTTGAGTAATATTCCAGTGTGTGTGTGTGTGTGTGTGTGTGTGTGTGTGTGTGTGTGTGTGTATGTGTGCCACATCTTCTTTACTGATTCATCTGTCAATGGACATCTGGGCTCTTTCCATAGTTTGGCTATTGTGGACATTGCTGCTACAAACATTGAGGTGCAGGTGCCCCTTCAGATCAGTACATTTATATCTTTGGGGTAAACACCTAGAAGTGTAATTGCTGGGTCATAGCATAGCTCCAGTTTTAACATCTTTGAGGAACCTCCATACTGTTTTCCAGAGTGGCTGCACCAGCTTGCATTCCCATCAGTGCATAAGACGGTTCTTCTTTCTCTGCATCCTTGCCAACATTTGTTATTTCCTGGTTTATTAATTTTGGCCATTCTGACTGGTGTGAGGTGGTATCTCGTGGTTTGATTGGTATTTCCCTGATGTTGAGCATTTTTTCACGTGTCCATTGGCCATTTGTATGTCTTCTTTGGAGAAATGTCTGTTAATGTCTTCTTCCTATTTCTTGACTGGATTATTGTTCTTTGGGTGTTAAGTTTGATAAGTTCCTTATAGATTTTTGACACTAACTCTTTAACTGATAAAACATTTGCAAATATCTTCCCCATTCTGTAGGTTGTCTTTGGTTTTATCAACTGTTTCCTTTGCTGTGCAAAAGCTTTTTATCTTGCTGAAGTCCCAATAGCTCATTTTTGCCTTTGTTCCCCTTGCCTTCAGAGACACTAGAACACCACACTGTTTAGTCAGAACACTGCAGCCGAGCTCACAGCGGTTGCTGCCTGTGTTCTGTTCTAGGATTTGGATGGATTTCTGTCTCACATTTGGGTCTTTCATCCATTTTGAGTTTATGTTTGCATGTGGTGTAAGAATATAGTCCAGTTTCATTCTTCTGCATGTGGCTGTCCAATTTTCCCAACACCATGTGTTGAAGGGGGACTGTCTTTTCTCCATTGGATATTATTTCCTGCTTTGTCGAAGATTTATTGAGCATAGAGTTGAGGGTCCATTTCTGAGTTCTCTATTCTGTTCCATTGATCTACACATATACAAATTTTACCATGGTTTATTCCGTGCAGCAAACACAGGTGATTCCCTCTTGATTATGGTGTATTTCCAGTTTTAAAAGTAATGAACAGATGTTTCATTTATGAAGAGATTTTCTTTAAATATGTATTATATATGTAAATAAATCTTGTTATTGGAAAACTTGAGTGATGCCAGCCATTATTTCCTATTGGTTCAGCCTTCGGAGGGCAAAGAAACTTCACTGAGTTATTGGGCAAAATATCTTTTGGATAAGATGTTTCTTTTACTTATGAGAGAACTGGCAGTGCTGTCTCCATTCCACAAATCTTGTGCTTTGCCACGGGCCACAGCACAAGGTGTCCTGGCCTTCTGCTGTACCATTAGGTCTCCCATTAGCATCCATTAACCAATAGATTCCACTTCATGGCATGTAGCCAGACTTTCTTGTGAAATGGAAAATGTAGAGGTAATGATGGAATACCATAGATCAAGTATTTGCTTCTTGTTCTCATCATTTCTGTTTGTCTTATAAACAGATCAGTTTTTTTGTTTTTTGTTTGTTTGTTTGTTTGTTTTTACCAGCTAAGAAGCATCAGTAAACCACTTGTCCCAACAGCACTTGGCTTATATGATTTTGCTTTATGACTCTAACCAAAGTTATGCTAGGTGAAATTTTTCAATGGTTTTATCCAAAAATCTAGAAAGAAAAACTTACATGAAGTTCCAGGTAGGCATTTGGCTTACTTACCCATTATTTGCCCCCTCCATGACAGAAGTCTGAGATTCTGACAGAGAGCCGGCTCTGAGAGCAGACCCCTAGTGGACCATGGCAACCAACACTTTCAACCACTCCCTGGGGGGCCCCAGCCTCCCTCATCTCTGTCCCCCGTGGCTACTGGCAGGAAGTGAGGCTACATGCATCCTCCAGGACAACTTGTTTCTTGAAAAACCACAGTTATTATCAAGTACTATGCTTTCCCTTGGCAGTTTGATGGTGAGCAACTGGCTGCCTTGAGTGCTATACCACACGGGGCACGGATATTACAAAAGGCTAGAACAGACATGTTGTAATTTCTTAAGGGTTTGGCCTTGACTCCCATGAATAGTTTTGCAACTCAAACAAAACCAAAAATGTTATCTGTTTCCACAGCTGCCCAAACATATATGTACATGCATAGGAAATGTCTCGAAGGCTTCATGCCAGCCCGATGACAATAGTGAAGATTGGAAGTGGGGCACTTTAAATTTGTCTGGAATTATTGAAATTTTTACTTTTTTTTTTGTTTGTTTGTTTGTTTGACAGGCAGAGACCACAAGTAGGCAGAGAGGCAGGCAGAGAGAGAGGAAGGGAAGCAGGCTCCCCGCTGAGCAGAGAGCCCGACTCGGGGCTCGATCCCATAACCCTGGGACCATGACCCGAGCTGAAGGCAGAGGCTTTAACACACTGAGCCACCCAGGTGCCCTGAAATTTTTACATATTATATTATCTGTATACTTTAAAATTAAATCTTAGGATCCTTTTTTGGGGGGGAGAAAGATGGATAAATTCACTGTTTTGTCATTTTATAAGAGCAGATGTTCTAAAGGAGTTAAAGACAGTTGAATTTGGGAGGAATGAGGGTTGTCTTCCATTCTTTCCTTAACTATGGAAGTCCAGAGAACTATATGAAACACCAGAAGAAGGAACCAGGATTTGAACAGCACTGAACAAGGGAGGTGTTTTTATAGCTGGGAAAAGAAGCTTAGAGCAATTATACAATAGGATTTGATGGTCTAGTAATACTCAAACAGTTCTCAGATTGGGTTATTTCTGTTTTTACTGTTGAGTGAATGTGAAGTGTTAGGATATCCAGAAACAGGGATGCCTGGGTGGCTCAGTCGGTTAAGCATCTGCCTTTAGCTCAGGTTATGATCTTGGGTTCCTGGGATCAAGTCCTGCATCGGGCCCCCTGCTCTGTGGGGAGTCTGCTTCTCCTTACCCCTGGCTCATGCTCTCTCTCTCATCTGCCTCTCAAATAAATAAGTAAAATCTTAAAAAAAAAAAAAAAGAATACCCAGAAACAAAGTAAATACATGACAAAAGAAAAGAGATCTAGAGGGGAACAGATGGTGGACAGCTTATGGAGACAGGAGAGCAATCTGGGGATGAGGGCAGAAGGAACAAGTTCCGAATCATCCACAGCCACATGAATGTCTAACGGGCGATGAGACGCCAGGTGAGGCCTTTGGAGAAAGAGCCTAACTGAACCCATGTGTCAGCTTAAGAGGAAGGTGGCAACATTTTCCTGGGTAGAAAGTGAAAAGAAAGGTAGGCTTTCATCGACTCCCCACTGAGGGTAAATTTCAAAGGTTCCTGTTGCTGAGGGGCTTCCTGTTCAATGAGGAAGCCAGACAAAAGAATGGTGATAATTCAGGGTGACAAATTACTCATTACTGGGGAGCTGAAAGGAGGTTGTAACCAGAGTATCTGGGGAGGGTTTTTGGAGGACTTGGTACCTGGGCAGGACCGGCAGGGTTCCTATGACTGGGGCACAGAGGACACAGCCTGAGGAGGAGGAGAACCAGGACTACTAGGACCAGAAAATCAGACCTGGGGAGTAGAGGAGGTTTTAGAGGATTAGCATAATGAAGAATGGTCCAAGGCCTGCCTGGAGGAACATCACAGAGGAAAAAGAGATGTTGTATATGGTATTAATAACTCCCACAGGAGAGAGAAGACTGAAGGAAAGAGTAAATCTTAAGAAAAAGCTGAAAGGGGAACAGCACAGGGAAGACAGTCAATGGTATTGTAATAGCGTTATATGGTGACAGATGGCAGCTACATTTGTGGTGAGCTCGTGGTGTGACAACCCATACCGTGGTTGAGTCACTGTTTGTACAACTGAAACTAATGTAACACTGTGTGTCAACTATACTTCAGTAATAATTTAATAAAAACCCAGATACTGCAACAGATTGAATGCAGAAACAGATAATTGAGTTTTCCGTTAAACCAGACATTGAAGAGACCTACAAAAAGTATTTTTAAAAAGAATAAGAAAAAGCTAGAGTGGAGTCACTGTTTAGTTTTTTGAGACACTCACTTCTGAATCTCATTCAGTGATCACTAACAGCAGAAAGGAAGCAGAAGGCTCTTTCTTCTTTTCCTCCCTCCCTTCACTCTTCCCTCCCTCCTTCCTTCTTACCATCATTAAGGAATTCTTCTGCAGGAGAATCAAGAATGAGGATGTTTCAAGGGGACCATAACAGATAATATAATGACCTTTTATTAGGAAATTACAGTATGTGATTCAGTACAAGAAAATGAGTCACCATGTTAGATCAAAAGCAATAGAAGTTCACAGAAGTTACAGTGATAAATGTTCTATTAGGGAGGGAACAAGCCACTAAAATAAAATACCACAGTTATCAAATATATCCCTCTTTTAAGTATTCAGAATTTCTAAGTAAGAAAATTAGACTTCTTGATGATTGTCCTTAAATTCCATTATTTTTTTAATTCTGCATATAGTCTGACATGTTTTAATAAGAAAATAAGTAATAGGGGCACGTGGGTGGCTCAGTGGGTTAAAGCCTCTGCCTTCGGCTCAGGTCATGATCTCAGGGTCCTGGGGTTGAGCCCCTCATCGGGCTCTCTGCTCAGCAGGGAGTCTGCTTCCCTTCCTCTCTCTCTGCCTGCCTTTCTGCCTACTTGTGATCTCTCTCTGTCAAATAAATAAATAAAATCCTAAAAAAAAGAAAAGAAGTAATAGAATAATTAATGTGGCCCTCTTTTATATATACACAATTGTACATTTCCCTTTATTAAAAACTTAAGATATCGTTGTCCAAGATATTACTAAAATCACATGTATACTCAGTGTCTCTTAGAAAACAGAATTCCAAGAATGGTGATAGGTCATTCAATATTTGAAGATAAACATGTTTGTAGAGAAAATGTTCTTTCCTAATGGATTTATTCATTTAATGAATTCATTCTTTCAGGTTCTTTGCATGGTGCTCTTTAGTAATAAACTAAAGGAAATTTACATGAAGATGAAGATTTTCTTGCTGGCTGTGTTGACATAATAAAGCTGAATAAGGACTCAGCACCTCAGTGGAACTGCAGGCACAGAGTTTAAGAGAGAGATTGTATGGTGGACTAACAGAAGAGGACAAAGCCTGCTCAGAAGAATCACTTCCCTACAATTCCCCAAAGTGAGTCTCTCCAGGTCCCTGAACTACTTTCTGTCCAATTTTAAAGGTTTCCATTCTGTTGAATGGAAACATGAATTGAGTGAGGAGCTCTGCAGGGAAGCTATGGGGTACACCAAGCAAATAGGATAGTCAATGTCTTTTAGGGGCTCATGATAAAAGGAGGAAAGAGATGTCTAATTAAGACTATAATTGGAGGGGCACCTGGGTGGCTCAGTTGGTTAAGCGTCTGACACTTGGTTTTCACTCAGGTTGTGATGTTAGGATCATGAGATCAAGCCTTGCGTAGGGCTCAGCACTGGGTGTGGAGCTTGCTTGAGATTCTCTCTCTCCCTCTGCTCCTCTCCCCTGCTCTCTCTCTCGCTCTCTCTCTCAAAAAAAAAAAAAACAAACTATAATTACAGACAAGACATGGGAAGTATAGTAATCAGGGACACAAAGTATAATGGTCATTGAATATGAGGTGATACATTCTGACCAGAAGACCTAGGAAGTCAGTGACAGTAGAATGTCAACAGTGGTTAAGATGTTGACCACTGAGGTATTGGGAGAAAAAAGGAAAGAAAAAGAAAAAAGTTCCTACACTGGACCAGGCACAGGGGCTCAAGAACATAGGATGTATTGAAATATGGCTTATCCATTATGCCCAGTCTTCGGTGCAAGATGCTGTGAAAGGGAGGAACATGTAGTAGATGGTAGTGCTAAGAAAACCAATAGGAACCATATTACAAAGTGTGTTGAAGTCTGTTTGGCTTTATTATTTATTCTATTAGGGAGCCATTGAAGGCTTCCAAGGAATGAAGCAGAATGTCATTACATGTTCATCAGAAAGCTAACTCTAGCAGTGGGATAGAGAACAAATTGGCATGATAGGGTAATTTCTTATACCATGTCAAGGACACCATTCACAGCTCAGTAGTATGAATGGTGCCTTCCGGAGGTGTGCATGAGAGGCCTTGAGAGTGGAGATGGGAGAGGCAGAGTGGTAGCAAGTAAGATGCTTTGATGGCAAGCAGCAGAAGCTGATTCTAACTTAAGGAAGAAAGGGTGAATTTATTAGAAGGATGGAGGCAGCTCAAAGAATTGAAAGAAAATACTGATAGGAGTCAGAATTATTTCATGCATTTAATGGAGAATCTTTTGAGGACGTTGTTTGAATCACTTCCCATTATTTCCAGTCTTTTTGATACTCTACTCAAGAGTCAAGTTACAGGAAGAGATGAGGTGATTGACCTAGCTTAGGTCAGGTATTTACTCATTGGCCAAGAAAGCATAGAGGCATCCTGAGTGGGAGTTCTGCCAGGACTTCAGGCAATGGGGGAGGGAGAACTGAGGTGTGGTCCCCAAAGGAAGGGGTATAGATGCTGGACCAGAGAGTCAAAGCCAAGGGCGTGAGCTATACTAGCCATGGCAGAGATGACTACTTGCCCAGCAAATAACCAATTGATTCCTTTTCTGTGTCCAGGTGACACTATACCTAGTAAAAGGATTTCTTTCCTAAGCTTCTTTATAGCTAGGGGTGGCCATGTGACTAAATTTGCCCTGAGTCCCAAAGTTGGATGGGAACTCAACAAACAAAACCTCTCTAAAAGGAGGAAGCTACGGCAGATACACTTTTCCTTCCCTCAGTCCTTCCTCTTATCTTCCTGAAAAGGAGACATGATGCCTAGAGCACTGTCAGCAGTTCTGGGATTGCAGAGCAGAAAGACAGAAGCTTGGGTCCTTGAGGACATTTGGAGCGGCCATATTGGTACTGGTTCCACTCCCACTGGACTTAATTTATAAGAGAGAGAAAACACCTTCATGTTTTCTCATTGGCCCTTCATAATGGTCTAATCAGTGTGGCCAGGGTCCCAGTGTGCTGTGACACCGCATGGTACCGAGCATGGCATAATGTAGGGAGCTCTTTAGCAGAGCTTTGTGGTCAAGGTAGGCATTCAAGGTTTTCTCAAAACTGGACAGTGTAGTTAGAAGGCCCACTAAATAGATGTAGACACAGATCCAGATATAATGGCAAGTATAAAAGGCATCAATTCCAGGATAACATATAAGCTGTGGGGTTTTTATAAAACAAGTTTCTAATAGCTTGTTTCCTTATATATTTGTTTTCTCTAAAGTCAAATGCAGAGGAGAATAGCTGAGTTAATTGGGAATTGTGCATGTTACATTCTCCAGTTCATTAAGGGTCCTTATTCTGAAAGTTTGCAGATGACTTAAGACCATATGCTGGGTAGAAAACCAAACCAAACACCACATTTCCAGAAAACTTTTGTCCATACAAACACCTGCACGCAAATGTTGATAGCACCTTTATCCCAAGTTGTCAAAACTTAGAAATAGCCAGAATGTCCTACAATAGGTGAACAGAGAAATAAACTGCCGTACATTCAGACTATGTAATGATAAAAAAAAAAA
>ML105540.1:23988-39065 GCA_003697995.1 Taxidea taxus jeffersonii | reverse complement strand
CTGTGGCCTGTCTTTGTGTCACCAGTCTTGGAAGCCTAAAACACATTCATGCTGACCAGCATTCCTAGACCCCTCCATTCACTGCCTGGCTTTGCTGTAGCTCCATGTGAGGTGTCTAATGGTGTGACTTAACCAGTAGCCTACAGAGATATGCAGGTGCTGTGAAGCTTGCTTTCCCTTTTTGATTCTGTGTTTCATTTGCTGCTAGTGCTTTGTTGGTGCACTCATTTCATTCATTAAATAACCAATGCCAGATTAAAAAACTGTGTTACAGAGTAACATCAAAGACAGAACCCAGAAAAAAAATAGAAATCAGTGCATATGCCTGAAAGGAATCTGGATCATTCTACAGTAAGGGAAAGAATAAATATGATAGTAATAATGCATAAGACTTAGAGATAACAGATAGTAAACTTGCTGAAGACGTATAATGTGTGATTCACAGAAAACAGAAACAAGAACCCCGAAATGGTTTGAAAATCAACAGAAATAGTACATAGTAACCAAATAGACCATGAATGATAGCACATTCTTTTCTTTCTACCCTGCCCCCAACTTAATCTTTTTATCGTTTATAAAGCTGTTTCTCTCCGTTTCCCACCAAACTACAATGAATGATATTAAAACTTCTTCCTTTTTTATATTTCTGTCCCAGTTCAGTTTGGAGGCCTAAAGTCCTTCTGTGAAATAGTCACAATAATGAAGAAACCCCCATGGACTCTCCTGAACACCACCCTTGGCATCACTAGACCACACTTAGATTACTGCACTTGGTTCTGGATATGTTTCTACGGGAAATCCATTGACCCATTGGATTTATTTCAGGGGATAACGTCAGAAATGATTTATGAGGAAGGATTAGAGGAGTTATTTATAGCCTGACCAAACAATGACTAAGAGAGCTGACTGTATAAGCATTCAAGGGATGGCAGCACCAAGGCGGGGAGAACCGTGTAAGGGCGGCTGGCTACGGCAGGGGGTGGAAGGGGTGTAGAATGACAGAGATGAAATTAACAAAGAGAATGGTAGCAGCTGTGAATAAGTAGGATGATTTAGAGATAGCAGGGTGCTATCTTAAAAAAACAAAACAAAACAAAACACTGGTATTTCTGTCACTTCTGTTTTTAAAAAATACGATTTTGAGAATGTAAAAATAGTCCTGGGAGAGGTCCTGTTCCTAGCACTCATTGCTATGTTTTCATTGTTAGGTGGAAGAGAGGCAGAAGTTGTGTAATGAAGGAAGGATTATTCTCAAAAAAATACTTTTAATCAGTATGTCCTTGACATTTTCAAACAAGAGTGTTCGATACCCTCCCTCATGGAGAGATACAAACATATAACTGTGGTGAGACTCTAACGAAGAGATGAATGTTTATTAACTTGTTCTTTGGAATCAGCAGGTTTTCAGATCAAGCTGCTGTTATTTTTTGGCATTCTACTTCAATATTTGGAAAGATCTCTGTGGATCTCTCCTTGTAGGGTAGAAGTTAGCAGTTTATTCTTAAGATTTAAAAACAAAGATTCTTACATTTTACAAAATGTTTTGATTTCAACATATTCATAAAGATTTATGTTTCTCATTTTTATGGAGATTTGTTTTTTGTTTGTAATCAATTTCTGAATTCCAGAAATGCAAAGATACTGCACTGAAAGAGGTGGCAGCTGACAAAATTGCTGTCTTTGACCTTCTGATGCAAGTTTAGTAACTAATCTGGAAAATAATGAACTGCAATTAATGAAATCTGTACTCATATTCAAGTGTGTTTCTCAGACAGCACATAAAATAATTGAAAGAACTTCCTGCTCTCTAATTAGTTAGATTGAATTAATTTGGCATAATAGCTTTTTTCATGTATCTAGAAGTTTGTGTTCAGATGAAGCTATTTATGTACTTCAAACTTTGGGACTCCAGATGGTGTCTTTGGTTCATCTGGAGAATTAAAGAGTTAATACTCAGATTTAATTTCCACCATCAAAAGCACAGTCATATGTCTGGCCTATCTTTGTTGTACGGCCTGTCCCTCTCCAGTGTCCTGCACTTTGCTTGGGATTGTCTTGTCAACCACAGGAACATTTTTCTCCATTTTCAATACTGCTTCCACCATGGAAGAAGGACAAAGCCTTGAGGGGAGAGAGCAGCACCTTGCACATCTCAAATGCTGATTGAAAAGATGCCTGTGTAGTCAGCGATTCCATCTTTCATGCCAGTGATCCTTCCATATTATAAAATGGGAAAAAACACACTAACTACTAGTTCTTCCCTTGTGCACAAGATTTATTGTAGGGCTGCTCAGACTTGGACTCCCTTGATAAAACGAACCATATAAATGCTTATCCTTGTTTCATTATCACCAAGGGTTTGTCACCATAACTAACAAAATAAGGAAAAAGGGCTTATGTCTTGTCTTCCAGCCTTCAGTGTTAATGTTTGGGTTCTTTAAAGAGTAATGGATATGAGCATTTCCCCCCTGTAATTTAGTAAGGAGCACAGGTAAATAAATATGTTTGGATATGTTATGCTACATTCACTTGTTCCTGAGTTAACAAAGGCAAATTTGCATAGGCTTTCTGGAGTACAGACTTTTTAAAAATTTTTTTTCCACTCAAGGAAAATGATTTCCATTCATTTGCTTTAGGATGAATTCTTAGGTACTTTTACCACTGTTAGTTTTCCAAAATCATAATGTTG
Source organism: Taxidea taxus jeffersonii (assembly GCA_003697995.1). Lineage (NCBI taxonomy): Eukaryota > Metazoa > Chordata > Mammalia > Carnivora > Mustelidae > Taxidea > Taxidea taxus. The sequence goes on along the minus strand of ML105540.1, from coordinate 36,376 downwards.
TGCCATCTCTCTTTGTCCCAGAAATGTATGGATACTGTATTGACAGATACTGACTGACAAGGTTCTCTTCACAATAAGGTATGGTTTTGATCTGAAAAATAATGAAAAATGAGAGTTTCTGAGGCAGTGCAGAAGTTGATTGAAGAGACCTTAGTCTGCTGGTCGTTTTTCAGAAATTGTCATTGTACGCTTTTGTATGTAGCTCTAGATGAGAGATTAGCCAGCTGTTTTTGTTAAGTGCCATATAGTATTATTTTAGGCTTTGCAGGCCTGTCAAAACCAGCCATAGACAATACTTAATAGTAAATAAGTACGGATGTGTTTTAAGAAAATTTTACATTTATAACCCCCAAATTTGAATTTCATAGAAATTTTTCATGTCACAAGGTATCCTTTTATTTTAGTATTTTGAAAATGTAAAAACCACCCTTAGCTTACCTGGTATACCAAACAGGTAACAGTCTAGATTTAGGCCCTATTTTATTTTATTTATTTTTAAAGATTTTATCCATCTATTTGACAGAGAGAGAGAGAGCACAAGCAGGGGGAGAAGCAGACAGAGGAAGAGGGAGAAAGCAGCCTTCCTGCCGAGCAGGGAGCCTGATGCAGGGCTCAGTCCCAGGACCCTGGGATCATGATCTGAGCCAAAGGCAGACGCTTAACCAACTAAGCCACCAGGCACCCCAGGCCCTATTTTTAAAAAATTTCATATTTTTAAGAGAGAGTGCACAAGTTGGGGGCGGGCGGTGAGAGGGAGAAAGAGAATCCCAAGCAGACCTCATGTTCAGCATGGAGCCCGACATGGGGCTCAATCTCAGGACCCTGAGATCATGACCCAAGCCAAAACCAAGGGTTGGATTGAGTTACTCAAGTGCCCCTAAAATTTTTAAAATTAGCAAATATTCTGTCTTTTAAGTAAACATCCTTTGTCTTTTATAGGTATCTGAAAAACTAATAACCATTATTTGAATGAAGTGAAATTATAGCCTTTTAAAAAAAAATGTAAGTTTTTTGGGGGCAGCTGGGTGGCTCAGTCTGTTAAGCATCTGCCTTTGGCTTAGGTCATGATCTCAAGGTCCTGGGATCGAGCCCAGAGTTGGGCTCCCTGCTCTGTGCGGAGTCTGCTTTTCTCTCCCTCCTCTTTCAAATAAGTAAATAAAATATTAAAAGTAAAATAACATAAAAATAAATAACATAAGTTTTTTTTTTTAAGATTTTATTAATTTACTTGGGAAATAGCAAGCAAGGGGGAGAGAGGGCATGAGCATGGTGGAAGGGGGGGTCAGAGGAAGAGGGAGAAGCAAACTCCCCACCGAGCAGGGAACCTGATATAGGGCTTCATCCCAGGACCCCGGGATCGTGACCTGAGCTGAAGGCAGAACTTAACCAATTGAGCCACCCTGGCACCCCATAAATTTTTTTCACATAAATATTTAAGTAACTGTTAACAATTATCATGTGGAAGTTTAAAAAGTAAACTAGATTCTATAAAAATAAACTGTGTCTTTTCTGAGAACTCCAGAAACATTAGTATTTGAAATTTTCTATAAATACTACCTCAAATAAGTTGAATTAACATGTATATAAATAATATAGTGAAATAAGTCTGTTTTGATGGTCTTATTCACTTTTACCCACTGATAAGGGAGTTTACTTGTTGATTGAAGAAATAGGCCTTTCAGGTTTTTTTTTTTATAATTAGGTTAAATAGGAATATCAGATATTAGACCCTGACTGCCTATTTTTGAGGCATGCAGGAACCCTAAGTGTGGTCTTGCTCTCACTGTATTCCCAGTTCTTGGTATAGTCTTTGGAATATAGCAGGCACCTGATACATGTTTGTGGATGGGTAAATTAATATCTAAGATTCTTCATTTGAAAGAAAATGGTCATAGAAAAGGCACACAAATGTCACACAAATGACTACACACAACATCTATGCGATGTTTTTTTTAAAATTTTTTATTTTATTTTTTTTTAATTTAAACATATAATGTAACCCCACCACCCACATGCGATGTTTTAAATTTTCTGGCAGGCACATTTAAAAAAAGTGAAATAGGTCAAACTGATTTTAGTAATACAATTTACTTAGTATAGTCATAATGTTGTCATTTCAATCTGTAATCAATCAAAATATTACTGAGATATTTCCTTCTTTTTTTTTTCCCCTGTAAAATTCTTGAAATCAGGTATGTAGTTTATATTTCTAGCACATCTCAGGTCGGATGCTAAATTTTTGTCGGAAATCCTTGATCTGCTTTTGGCAGTTGAAAAAAATAGATCCCTGTGCCCAAGGTGTTCCAAACATACTTAAAGTCACTTTAATTTTTAAATTTACATATTATTCATCGAAATTAAGCAAAATTAAAAGTTTACTTCCTCAGTCACACTGGCTTCATTTCAAGTGCTAAGTAGCTACATGGGGCTGGTGGCCACCACACTGGACCGCACAGAGTTCGAGCGTGACTCTAGATACTCTGACATTGAGGAAAATGAGATTCAGGTAGATAAAGCACCTCATCTAAGGTTCCAGAACCTACTGACTGGCATACTGAGATTAACATTCAAGAAGTAAAGTTGAATGCACAGTTGTGATATTAAGAGATTTCATTGGATCTGATTAAAAATATTACCAGTGGTTATATATATAGAATGAATGAATCTAAAGTATTTGAAGGAGGGACTGGTCAAGACATGGAAATACACTAAGTAGGACCTATATGTATTTTATTTCTTGCCCATTCCTTTCTAAAAATAATTATCTGTGTGGGTACCTAGGTGGCTTACTGGGTTGAGCATCTGACTTCCAGGTGGGTCACAATCTTGGGGTCCTGGGACTTAGCCCAGCCAAGGGCTCCTTGCTTGGTGGGAAGTCTGCTTCCCATTGCACTATACTCTTCCTCTGCCTCTCACCCTGCTTGACCTTTCTCTCTCTTTCAAATAAATAAAATATTTTAAGAAAAATTATATATGGACAATGGAGAATCATTGACTGCTTTATAGCAGGAGAATGACATGGTTAAATTTGTATTTTAGAAAGCAGTTTGGAGGGTAGATTTGAAGAGGATAAAACCAAAAGAATCTATTCAAGTGTATATAAAAACCTCATGAGGCATTGTAATATTGGGCAGAAAAATTGTCACCTTCCCATGCCTGCATTGATACTTTGCTGTCACTGATCAAAAGGGGCATGTGACAGGTAGGGTAAAAGTGTGTCTGGTAGGGACCAGCTGGTGGCCACCTGTCATCCTCTCTGGGTGGCATTGCTTAGTGAATGCATGTGGGCTGGATTACCACCTTCCAGATCTGCAGCCCCTGAGGTGATCAGGTCTACACGAACAAACGACTGATGGGTCGGGTAGAATGCTGAATTACTCATTTAAAATAAGACATATAATTGCCGGGCAGGTGGACAGAAGTGCTGGTGTTGTCACGGCTCACACACTCTTCACCAGATCACCCTGGAAAGCCAGAGTGTAAATCCTGAGCTTGCTCCATGAGTGGGGACCACCTGCGGAAACCAGATCCTGCAGGCAGCTGACATGTCTGTCTCTGGACCAGCGCGGGTGTTTCCTCCAGCTTTCCTCCTGTGACCTCACAGTGCCCCTTCTTGCAGCCCAACCACCCTGCCTCTGATTAACATAACCTTTAGAAAGTACATTTATATTATTAAGTTATTGCTGAGTCTTGGTCTTTAGGTAATTATACATGTCTGTTTTTGTCCATTGTTTATTACTTTTTTTTTAAAGATTTTTTATTTATTTGTTTGGCAGAGAAAGAGACAGTGAGAGAGGGAACATAAGCAGGGGGGTGGGAGAGGGAGAATCAGGCTTCCTGCCGAGCAGGGAGCCTGATGTGGGGCTCGATCCCAGGACCCCAGGATCATGACCTGAGCTGGAGGCAGATGCTGAACTGACTGAGCCACACAGGTGGCCCTGTCCATTCTTTATTACTTTTATCAGAACATATTTGGAGATTAGGAAGTATTTTGTTTATATGCACTCCCTCAGATTGGTTTTGTTTATTATATTTTTCTCACTTCAGCAGCGTGAAAACCAAAGGTTGTCTACTGGTTATTTATAGCAAAGGTAGATCGTACATCTCATATTCTTGTGCTTGGTTAGAATTTTTAAGAAAGGGGGGCTGTCCAGCTGTCTCAGTTGATAGAATGTGTGACTCTTGATCTCGAGGTTGTAAGTTTAAGCTCCACATTGGGTGTAGAGATTACTTAAAAAAACAAAATCTTAATAAAAAAGATCTTGAGGATCATACTTGCTTAGGAGCCATTGGAAGATGACATTTGAGGGTTTATCAAATTCAGGGTAAGAGGTGATTATTAGGAAAGATTCATTTTTCAAACAAGAAAAAATGCGTCAGAAAATTCAGTGTTTTGGAATGCTGTGATTATTTTTTGCTTTAAAATATTTCTTCTCCCTTCTACCTACCCCAGTGCCCAAATTTCAGAATGTCTATTATTTTTTATTTTTAAGATTTCATTTATTTATTTGCCAGAGAGAGAGAGAGCGAGAGAGCGCGCGGGCGCGCACAAGCAGGGGGTGTGGCAGGCAGAAGGAGAAGCAGGCTCCCTGCTCAGCAGGGAGCCTGATGAGGGACTCCATCCCAGGATCCCAGGATCATGACCTGAGCTGAAGGCAGACACTTAACCAATTGAGACACCCAGGTGTCCCGAGAATGTCTATTGTTTTTCTAAATTCTCTGTAAATGTAAAATTTGGCCTTTGTCATGTCACTTAAGTAATTAGCTTGTTCATTTACCTATGCATTTATTCAACATGAACAAACATGAAGTTATTCTTTTCTGTATGGGAATACAGAGATGAATGAGCCATAATCCCTACCCTTCAGAGAGCTAAGTAGGGTGACATTACGGATGCTGTAATATGTGTATGTCTGGGACTGGCGTGGTGAAGGCATTTTCGGGAAGAGGAGATCATGCCTAAGCTGAGACTGATGTGCATCGGTACTCACCAGGTAGCCCCTGATTCCCTAGGGAAAAGGAAGGGCTCCAGCTGAGCAGCATGGTCAGCACTACAAGCGAGGCACGAATGCAGCCTCACGGGGAGGTGAGGGTCTTTACATGTTGCCAAGGTGTTAAAACTATGCTTTGAGGCAGAGAGGTCTCCCAGTAACTCAGATGCCTGGTTGAAATTCTGAGCTGATCTGCCCTGATTTCTTCATTCATGTGGCATGTGAAAACCAGAGTTAAAAAATGATGGGCTGTGATACAAGATGTGACCCTCATCTTTTCCCTGAAATACTTCTGAGCAGCTCTCTTGCTTGGAAGCCACTCATCTGCTAAGCTTCAGTGATGGTCAGCGGACAGCATGACTGCACGTTCAGCTGATGCTTGGAGGTTGGTCCTTTTCTGTCTCTGTGACTGGCTCACCGGGCAGCCTGAATGCACGTAACCACTGGGTGAATGTCTGTGAGCCTCGGTGTCTGTAGTGCGAGATATAGATAATTATACTTCTATCCACTTGCCTCCTGGGACTTCTCCTTAATATTTATAGCTGCAAAAGACTTCGCAGTCATTTTTATTAATAGTTGCCAGATGTGTCGTAAGGATTAATGAACTTATGATCTGAAATGTTTTGAGCTCCTGGAATAGGAGGCAACTGCCTGCACCGGGATGTGTAAAAGAGGATTAAAATGCAAACAATACACATTTGGAAATTTGAGCTCTTAGGTGTGAAGGACAAATGGCACACTTGAGATTTCAGTACACTTTGTAGGTATTTTTTGTATCCTTAATGAAGCTCCTGAATTCATCACAGGCCATTGCCCAACACACAAGGCTGGGTCCCCATGCCCTTGCACATGGGCCCACACACAGGCGCACATGTGCATGGACTTGGGTTCTGCTAACACCGCCGTGACCCTTCTCCCTGTCATCCATCCTTCCTGGGCATCATCTTTGACTCTGTTTCCGCAGCCTCCGCAGCCAGTTGTTTCCAAGTGTTCAGTAGTCTCCCTCAGAGCTCTAACTTTTCACTTCCTTTTCCTCTTTCCATCCAAGTTCAGGCTCTCAGTAGCTCTCCAGCAAACCCATGATGCAACTTCTTCATTGATCTCTCCAAGTTTCGTATTTACCCTATTTAAGGGTTAATCTTCTCCAAGCGTAGCTCTTACCACCACTCATTCATTTACCTTTCATAGCTGGACTGTGGGTGAAAATCAACCATAAGCTCCCAGGACCTCCTGCACATGGTCCTAACCTACTTCCCTCTGCCTGTTGCAGATCACTCTAGATCATTCTCTCTTCCCCGAGATGTCCTGGCAGATTGAGTAGCTTTTCTGGGGGCAGAGGTGGCTGTAGAGGGAACACATCAGGCGCAAAGAGCACCATGCCTTTGCCATGTCGTTCTTCATGTTGGAAGTGTCCCTCTGCCCTGGGAAAGGCTGCTCAGTCTTCAAGGCCCGTCTCAAAGTCAGATCACCCCTGGGAGGATATTCTAGGCCTGTTTCATTTATCATCCCTTCCTCTGAATCTTCTCTGCATTTGAAGATTTCATTCTAGTATCTTTCGTTTTCCTTGATGTTTTGGTTATTTGCATACAGGTCCTTGCCAAGTCTGCTGAGAGCAAAGCCTGTGATGTTGTGATCCTTGCGTTCTTCCCGGCACCTGTTGCTATGCCTTGTACACTGTGAGACCTAAGTCTTTGTTGAACTGAATTTGTATAGTGAATCAGAGTCCCAGTTATTTCCTTCATGTAGGATAGCATTATAGAAAAATTTGAAATACATCCAAGTAGAGAGACAATGACAGTGAATCCCTGTGTGCTTGTCACCTAGCTTCAGTAAAAATCAATACAGAGCTGGTCTTGTATGCCAGTACCCTGCCCCCTTTAGCCTGCACCTTTCAGAGTCCTCGGTTGGAGAAGTATCCACCTGAGGCTCACTTGGCCAGAGCTGGCCTCTGGCAGCTGCCACCACCTCTTCCACGGAGGGAGCTGCCCAGAGCTACTAGCATGGGAGCCAGAGAAGGAGGTGTGCTGTGAGTACCTGACATTGCTCAGGTCCCACTCAGACCCAGTCCCCTCTTCTTTGCGACACTGGGTTTAGCCATTTCAGGTATATGTCATCAGCCAGTGTCCTGCTTCCCCCTTCCTCTGAGTGGTGGGCTTGGGGTGGGCCTGTTTATGAGGCAGGTATGTCGCTACATGAAGAAGTGGTCATTGAGAGCGACTAGTGGTGCAGGGAAACCTATGAGGGAGACCCCCGTCATAGGTGTGACAGCCCAGAGCCAGATTTGGGGCCCTGGGGCCTAGAAGCTCATGGATTCACTGATGCCACAGTGTCACAGGCCCATCCCTTCACTCATGGCAGCAGATATTTTTTTAAAGCATTGACTGGAGTTTTCTAATTCCCCTGAGTCCTGGGGGAAAGTGTTAGGTTATGTTTCCGTGCTCTGTTCAGGAGGGCAAGAGTCCTCTCATCTTAGAAGAGGTTCCTTTGTAGGTGGTTACATTCCACTCTTGGTGGGATTTTACGTGTTTATGCTTTAAAGTGGAATGTTTCACCCTAATCTGGTCTGTTTTAGAGCCGATCTAACTGACAAATGTTAAGTATTTTGGAGTTTGAGCTTAAGAGACCTTTTTTCTGCCTTTACGAAGGAGTATGCTGTGAACACCTTTCCGTTTGTGGGGGACTTTAGATACTATGGGAGAAAGTAAATACAAAAAGAAAGATGATGAGAGACTGTGGATTCTGAGAAACAAACTGAGGATTTTGGAGGGGAGGGGTACGGGGGGATAGGTGAGCCTGATGGTGGGTATTAAAGAGGACACGTATTGCATGGAGCACTGGGTGTGGTGCCTAAACAATGAATCTTAGAACATGAAAAAATAAAATTAAGATGTTAAAATAAAATCATATATTAAAAAAAAAAAACAGCAGCCCCTGTATTCAAGGACTGTAAGGCAGAGTGAAAGATACTTGCTTGAAAATACCTCCACCGTCACTGTCTACTGAGCTGCCAGCAGAGTGGAGGAATGGAGATTCCCACAGGTGTTGTGAGAGAGGGGAGAAGCGGTGCGTCATGCAAGTTGAGGGGACCTACTTTCCTGCTCCAGGGATCCCAGGAGAGTCTGGAAGGCCTGTGGTTCAGGCCCTCATCTCATGTAGTGGCCTTGCCCCAGCCCCCTAGGTGTCCTCCCTCATTCTCTTCCGTTGGCCTCTTACATTGTCTTCCTTAAACCTGCTACTGATCCTGGCTATCCCTGGCCCTAAGCCCCCAGTGACTCCCCAGTGTTTGCAGGGTAAAAAGTAACATTCCTTTAGTTTATCCCTAGGTCTTCCCATCTGTTTACCTGTATCTCCTACCATGTCCTACTTAATCGCCTGACCTCTATGCCTTTTCTCAAATCCCACTGCCATTCCCTAATTCAGCAGAGTTAATCGCTTATTGCTCTTTTCTCCCAAAGGCAGTTGAAAGGTGTAATTGGTTATAGTGGTGCCCTTTGCCAAAATGCAGTTATTTGGTGCTGTGAGCTCAGGCTAAACTTCTAATTGGACCGTCTTATTCCAGGTAGGCTTTTGTCCCTTCAGTAAGAGTTTGGGCTGCTCAGTAGGAAGGCGGACTTCAGCTGTCCAGCCTTAGTGCCTGCAGACTGTCTAGAGCATCCTGATGGCATAGAAGCCATTGTGGGAACTGGGAGGCCCTGAAGTACCTAGGGTCAGAAGAAAGGAAAGGGAAAGATAAGAAATCTGCCTCTTCACACAATTTAGATTAGGTAAGAGATGAGTGGTCTCAGCTACTTTTCTTTTTGGACCCAACAAGAGAAAAGACACTCCTACTGCATGGAAAAGAACCATGACATCAAATTTTGCCTCCTCCTGTGAGGCTGTGCTGCCAGGATCCTCTGGGAGCTGGGCATTTTGAGGCAAGGTCCAGACTCTGGTGCTGGAACAGGGAGACCAGAGAAGGGGCCAGAGGTTGGTTGATGGAATAAAGGCAGAAGTGGTAGATTCGTGGTTTCTTCGAGAAAATCCTGTTGGTTCCTGTATCTCAATGCCATTGTAAACACAGCAGCTGCTAAAAGAATGTCTGATTTCTTCTCTTTTGCACTTACCAGCTTCTTCTTCTGACCTCTCACTTTCTTACTCTGGTGCTTTTTTTTTTACTCCTTTTTTTTTTCTTTTTAACATTCCTTGAACTGCATGTCCATTAGTAATGATGTCCTTTCTTGTGCTATTGCTCACACAGCCATTAATTCAGGCTCTTATCCCCTCTCATCTGCTCTGTTGCTGTAGTCTCATCAGTGATCTGCCTACCTTAGCCTTGAAGTATTTCTCCAGTCACTTTGCCTTCTACTACCAGATCCATCTTCTCAAGCTCCTGCTTTCTTCACTCAGGCATCTCTGGTGGTCCTCATCCTTACCTGATTGTGATACCAAATCCTCCCTCCATGTATCTGTCCTTCTCTGTGCTATGACGCAAAGGTGGGCTCTAGCCAGACCGGCTTCCTTACTCCTCACTTCCTGTGACGACACTCGCTGGTCCTGCTAGGGCACCAGTTCTCCCTGCCCGTCAAGGCTTGGTTGGTGTTCCACCTCCTGCCTGAAGCCTTTCCTTATCTTTCCTGTTCCAACCCTTTGTCTCTAGCCTCCTGTAACACTTGTGTGTGCAGAACAGCCCTTGATGAACACGTGCCATATGTGAGAGGAGAGAGAGCCTATGAGTGTGTAAACATGCCCTATATGTTACTGTTTCTAGCATGTTTCTGGTGTTGCCAGCTGCTTGCTGTGTCCTTACTGCTTAGTGCAGTGCCACTAGCCCTTGGCATGCCTACTTGGCAGTGACTTACTAGAATTTCCAAAAGTTGTGAAAGTTCATTTCAACTAGGTTTTCTCCTGACAGGCTTTCCGGTCTGTTCAGTGAAAACCTCTGGTTATCTCTTTTCTGCTTCTCTTGATCCCTCACGCTTGCCTGTTCACTTGTTTCCGCAGCCCGTGCCCCGAATCATGGTACAGTGTGCCCTCGCAGACACCGGGACCACCGGAGCTCTGGAGGTGGGTCAGAGGGGGGTGGAGGGTGGGCAGGGGGCAGAGGGACACCTTCGCTGGTGGCAGCCCCACATGTAGAGGGGTGGCCCCGATGCCGTAACTATTGAGTCCACACCCGTGGGTATCTCATTTTAACGCTCCTGTTTTGATAATTAGCTATAATATAGGTCACTGTCTTCTCCCTCTATATTTTCCTTGTTCCACTTTTCTATTTTCAACTTGTTAATCATATGATTGCTAAACTTTTAGGTGCTTGACTGCTAATGTAGTCTGTTGCTTTAATAGCCCACTGCTAGGCAAAGGCGATTTCTATAAACAGAACAATCTCCTTATTCCAAGTGTTTGCTTAATTCTCAGTTTTACATTTCATTCTGATTCATGATATCAGCGTGAAAAGACTAATGCTAAGCTGGGGAGAAAATAGTCTCTTATGATCTCCCACAGATGAACAGCACTTCTCATCTTATGAATAGCAAATCTATTTTCTCCCACTGTGTGTTCATTCTCTTAGGAAATGCTGTATCTTTTTTTTTTTTTAAGATTTTATTTATTTATTTGATAGACAGAAATCACAAGTAGGCAGGGAGGCAGAGAGAGAGGAGGAAGCAGGCTGTCCGCAGAGCAGAGAGCCTGATGTGGGGCTCGATCCCACGACCCTGGGATCATGACCCGAGCCGAAGGCAGCGGCTTTAACCCACTGAGCCACCCAGGCGCCCCGGAAATGCTGTATCTTCATCGGAAAATTTTATTTATTAAAACAACAGAAAAAAGGGCAAATAATTTGGAAGGGAATTCAGCCCTCCATGGATTCAGTCCTTTCTGAAGGGCCCTTTTTAATTCAGGGCACTTTGGTGTTCACTTGGCCCCCCCTCCGTCCCCCATGAGTGGTGTTCATTATTTTGCTGAGGCAGGCCTGGGGCCCCAAGGCCAGTGGAACAGAGGGAGACCGAATCTTACTGGTGAGGGCACCAGATCTCTCATAGCCTCTGCAGCTCAAGCCACTCTGCTGTTCGTCCTGGTGATTTTTGCAAGGTTAGGCTTTCCCAGCAGCCTCTCAAAGTGTCAGTGGTAAAAGAATAACCCAAGGATGGGAGTAGGTTTCCACTCACCTATCAACTCCAGTCAAGTGGGAGCAGCTTCCCGCAGTGTTTTCACGGAAGGAATCTGAGGCTGTGCTCGGGCTCAGCAGGAAAGAGCCACACAATCAGGGCTCACCTTCTGCCACTGTGGGTCTCTGTTGTCGCTGCAGATCTGACCTCTGATACATGGTTGTCACTTACTGGAGGCTTTGGATAAATCCTTTAACCTCGCTGGGCCATGTTATAAAATGCATACGGTCAGACTTTCTGGCCTACATCAAGGGATTCATGCGGAAGCAAGTGGGATAATGACCAGGGACATCTAAGGCACTGTCGCTGGACTTTCACCTCCTTAGGACGGGACATAGCTAGCTCTTAGACAGCTGTCCGTGTGGCAGTGATGAGGTATTACCCACCAGGGGAAAACGGAGCACCCATGAGTCCAGAACCAAAGTTCCTGTTCAGATTCTGGGCTCTTGTAATTTTGTTTGTGTATTCTTCCCTGCCTGGTCAGTGATATTAAAAATAAAATAGAAAAGAATAAATAAAACATGTACAAGTTGCAAAAGAAAAATGATTGAAGGATTGCCTAATCTTGTAGAGTATTTATGCTGGTGACAGTTATTGATCTATTGGGTTTAGTAAATTTTGCAGCCTAGAGATCCATCACAAAAATGGGCTGTTAATCTCAAGAGGTGCCGTTAATTTCGTACCCTGAAAGTGTGCCTTGTGGGGAAAGGAGGGCCTCTGGAGACAGGAATATAAATGACAATTCACGTGAAAATGCATGATTTATCAAACTGCTGAGTTAAGCCAAGTAACTGTAAGAGACTTATAGATCTCAGCTGTTTCCCAGTTCAAATAAATCCTGTATTTCAAATGGAAAATGGCCATTCCTGTAATATAAATAATCTTTCCGTAAATATTGGAAAACATATTTCTTTTTCTGAACAGCACCCTTCTCCAGTACACCAACCACATTCCCCATTCCTGCCTTCTCTCTTGCCCCTGTCATTATGAATCGGGAATAGAAAGGAAATCTGCTCCCTTGTTCAGATGGCTCCACTTATCAACAAGGGAACACCGTAGCAGCACCTCAGAGACGGTAGAAGGTGGACGAGCCGAGGCTGTTGTCATTCCCCAGGTGATAGGGCCCTGTGTGCGTCTCTGCCAGTGTGACTCAGACAGGTGATCCCAGAGGGGGAGGCCAGCCTCTGCGGCTTTGACCGCGCTCACCCCCTCTTCACAATGGGGGACGTGGCTGCTTGGCTTGTGTACCCC
>ML105540.1:0-23588 GCA_003697995.1 Taxidea taxus jeffersonii | reverse complement strand
AGGGGGCTCTCAACCTGTGACATGGGACTGGCCTGCCCGTCTCTTCTTCCACCTGACTCCCTGCCAGGAGCCACAAGTCAGCCACCAGGCCTGAGTGTCATTCCTGGCTGTGCTGGTGAAGCCTAGCTATGCTAAGTCCCCTGTTCCTCCCCCAAGCAGATCCTTGTTCTAGCTCTGCAGGAGAAAGGCACGAAGTCCATGGGGGCAGGGGGTCTGTTTCTGTGGGAACAGGGTTCTGAGCCTGAGTGCAGCCAGGCCAGGGTGCTGGTGGGTAAGGAGGGACTGGAGATTTAGTGTGTACCTACTGGTGCTGTACCTGTGGTGAGGGCCTTTTCCTGCCTTGTCAGGCCTCACAGACCCTTCGTGGTCATTGAGTATGCCTTCTTGCCTACCACCAAGTAAGCACTGTCCCACATCAGCCGAGTGTTCTGCTATTGAACTCAATTCTGACACTGTCTACCCAGGGATGGCGCCAGCGACCACGGGTTAAGGCCTCAGGCCTACCAGACCGCCCCCACTTTGGATGCCAGTTGCACACCCCAGTTGTGACCTGTACTTCTGACCAACCAGCTGTAGATAAGAGGTTTCCATGAGTCCCACCTAGGTTGGATTGATTTGTTAGAATGCTTCACAGAGGGGCACCTGGGTGGCTCAGTGGTTTAAAGCCTCTGCCTTCGGCTCAGGTCATGATCCCAGGGTCCTGGGATCGAGCCCCACATCGAAATGCTTCCCTTCCTCTCTCTCTGCCTGCCTCTCTGCCTACTTGTCATCTCTGTCAAATAAATAAATAAATAATCTTTAAAAAAAAAAAAAAAAAGAATGCTTCACAGAACTCAGGAGAACCATTTTACTCACTAGCTCACCACTTTATTCCAAGGGGTAGGACTCAGAACAGCCAGATGGAAGAGAGGCATGGCACAAGGTGTGGGGAAACTCGTGGACATTCAGCCTCCCTGGGTGCCCCACTCTCCCCACATGTCTATGTGTTCATCAGCCTGGCAGCTTCCAGAAGCTGGTCCTTCTGGATTGTTCTGGAAGCCTTATTACACAGGAACGATTGAGTACATCTTTGGCCAATTATGATTAAGCCCCCTGCAGCCCCGCTCTGCATCCTGAGGCTGTGGGGCTAAGCTCTGATCATAAGGGTGGTTCTCCTGGCAACCGGCCTGCCATTCTGAGATGCAGTCCCAGAGTGCCTGCCTTAAGGTGAATTCAGGTGTGTTTGCAGGGGGCTTGTTAGAAATATCAAGACACCTTTCTTGCCGCTAACATTGAGGAAACCCAAGGGTTTCAGGAGCTCTGTGCCATGAACAGGATGAAGGCCAGATATGTGTTTCTTAGGGTGAGTGACGCTATTACGGGCGGTGGTTAGACTCCTGAGTGTATACAGAAGGCGAGGAGGGGGAAGGGGCAGGCCACTGGCCGCCCACTGAGCTGTGGGTGCCGTGCGGAGTGCAGCAGCCACCTGGGCCATGGTGGGCTCTCGGCGTTGGGTGCGTGGCAAGAGCACGGACCAAGCGGGGGCACAGGAACGGCTCCAGGCTGGGGCTGCCACAATGCGTGGCCACGGCTTTCCACCCTCCAGGTCACCGTGTTGCCGCTGGCAGAATCTGTCGCAGTTCTTTTGGAAATGAGCTGCAGACGTGGCATTTTAACCAGTTATCCTTGCGCCCTTCCCTGCTCCAGGCTCCCAGTGCGGCCCCCGCGGTGACGGTGCCTTCCACCCCCGTGCAGCTGCACGACAGACCGACTAAAGCGTCCGCGCCGCAGGCCCCGGAGGTGCAAGAGGGGCCGCCCAGTCCCCTGAGCGAGGCCTCCAGCGGCTACTTTTCCCACAGTGTCTCCTCCGCCACGCTGTCCGATGCGTTCGCTCCTGGCCTGGACGGCGTGGCCGCCGCGGGTGGGCAGACCCCCGGCTCGCCCCCGCCCACCCTCTGCCAGGCCACACCTGAGACGGAGCTCCCGCTTCCACCCGCGGCTCACAGTGACCTTCCTGCCCGCCCGCTCAGCCGGAGCTGCCTTCTGCCACTGCCGGTCCCAGCAAAGCAGGATGCGTGGGGTGACAGCAATGGTGCCTGCGACACCAAGGAGCTGGTGTCCTCCCAGAAGGAAGATGCAGGCGCACCCCCGATGCCTCTCCCCACTTGTACCCCCCAGAAGGAATCATGCAGCCGGCAGAGTGGGGGCGAGGTTTTCCTGGCCACGGAGCAGCTGGGAAGGCCCGAGGACCATGCACAGCCGGCCGCCGTGGGTTCAGAGCTGGACGTCTCCAAACCACAGGTGCCTCCCGACCTCCTGTCTCCATCCCCTGCTCCTGCGTCCCCGTTCAGAATCCAGAAGGTGCGGACCTCTGAGCTGAAGTCCTTCACACGCATGCTGGGCGGAGACCCCAGCTGCTCCTCCGCTGCAGAGGAGGACCTGCTGGCCTCGGGGGCGCTGGGTGACAGCCGGGCGCGGGCACGGGGCCTGGGAAAGCTGGAAGTTTCTTCGGATTCTGAAGAAGCCAGCGAAGTCCCAGAGTGGCTCAGAGAGGGAGAATATGTCACTGTGGGCACCAACAAAATGGGCATCGTGAGATACATCGGGCCCACCGACTTTCAGGAGGGGACGTGGGTCGGAGTGGAGCTGGACTTACCTTCAGGTGAGTGGTGCTGCTAGAGCCTTTGGTTCCCGGCTTGCAGTGACTCAGCTAAGGGTGGGCTGGCAGGGGAATGCTGGCCCTCGCCCAGCACTGCCCGGAACCTGCTCTGGGCCCCTGGGCTATCATTTGACCTCCCCGAGCCTCCAGGTCACTACTTTTCAAATCAGAAATAAGAGTTTCCTAAGGGTTCTCTTTGCTTAACCTCCAGACATTTTTCAGAAACTTAAGACATTAATTGAAAGCTACTTTTTTTTTAAAGATTTTATTTATTTGACAGAGAGAGAGATCACAAGTAGGCAGAGAGGCAGGCAGAGAGAGAGGAGGAAGCAGGCTCCCTGCTGAGCAGAGAGTCCAATGTGGGGCTCGATCCCAGGACTCTGAGATCATGGCCTGAAGGCAGAGGCTTAACCCACTGAGCCACCCAGGTGCCCCTGAAAGCTACTTTTAATTTGGTAATGAATCTAAGCACTTTTTTAAGTCACAGAGGCATCTACTCTTGAACTGTGACAGTCTGACAGTAGCTCTGTGTGTTCTGTTTGCTCCGGTTGCAAACACAGGTACCTGTGGGGGTGCTGGGTGCCTGGGCTGGAGGACAGAAGATGGGTGATCTAAGGTGCATTACAGGCTCACCGGTCTCTTCAGTCTCATTATAGAATGATGGGACATTCTACCATCAACTGGATTACTGTTTTCCGAAAAACCAGGGCTACAACTTAAGGAATTACTTGGTCCTTCAGATTTATTTATTTATTTATTTATTTATGAGAGAGAACCCGAGCAGGGGGAGAGGCAGAGGGAGAAGCAGACTCCCTGCTGAGCAGGGAGCCCCACATGGGGCACCATCCTGGGACCCTGAGATTATGACTTGAGCAAAAGTCAGTCAGCTGAAGCACCCAGGTGTCCCCAGATGTTTTTTTTTTTTTAACAGCTTTATTGTGATACCAGTGCACATACTGTAAAGTCTGTCTGTTAAAAGTGTACGGTTTAATGGTTCTGATATATTTACACAATTGTACAGTCATTGCTACAGTCTAATTTTAGAATAGGTTCATCAATCCCCCGCAAAAAGCCACATTTCCATTTGTAAGGTAGCCTCCTCTCTAAGCTCTAGATAACCAATAGTCTATTTTTTGCCCCTTTAAATGTATATGAAATGTCCCAGTCTAGACTTCCACATAAAGGGGATCAGGCAGAAGGTGGGCTTTTGGGACTGGCTTCTTTCACTTAGTATGATTTTCCAAGGTAGATCTGGTTACATCTTCTGTCAGCGTTTCATTCCTTTTTATGGCCGAACACTAGTCCATTGTCGGGGGTGGGGGGCCCACCTTGTGTTCATCCATTCGTCACTGGCTGGACATGTGGGTGGTTTCTACTTCTTGGCGACTGTGAATAATGCTGTAAGTTGTAAGTGGTTCCAGAAGAGTCCTGTAGCTAGAATAGTTTTTTTTTTTGACTTTTTTTTTTAAGATTTATTTATTTATTTATTTGACAGAGATCACAAGCAGGCAGAGAGGCAGGCAGAGAGAGAGGAGGAAGCAGGCTCCCCGCGGAGCAGAGAGCCCAACATGGGGCTTGATCCCAGGACCCTGAGATCATGACACGAGCCGAAGGCAGCGGCTTAATCCACTGAGCCACCCAGGCGCCCCGCTAGAATAGTTTTTAAAGGAGCGTCTGCTACTATGTGCAGGGGAACTGGGAGAGAAGTTTATATCTGCAGTTGACTCAAGAATTAAAGAGGGGTTAACAAATAGATGAGTTCATCCAACAGTACATATTAAGCACCTGCCATGTTGCAGACACTGTTTTGGATCCCAAGGATACCTTGGGGAGCAAAACAGAGTCTGTGGTTTCACTGGACTTTCATTTTAAGAGGGAGAGAATTGCCAAGTAGACAAATAAATAATTAAAATTTGATAGTAATAAGTATCATGAAGAAAATGAATGGGTTGAGTGGGCAGGATGGTGGGGAGCCCAGAAGCAGGGACCGGGTGCTGGGGGTTGGTGTGTGTGCCCTGGGAGCTGTGTGATAGCAGTGGCCCGACCTGGAGGGTGATGGTCTGTTAGGTGCTTTGAGAGGTGCACTGAGAGGACCTTTGGTGATAGACAGCAGAGGTGGGAGGGGGAGGCAGGTCAGGTGTGCAGACAGTGAGCATAGAAAATTCATGACTGTTTTTGCTGCAGAGATCGGGTTCCCCACCAACCCATCCCCATGGCACGCTGGCATTTAGGGGTCATGGGGGCCCCTCTCCCTCTGCTCCCTTGAGTGCTGGGTTCTCATTCTTCACCTTAATGCATTTCTTTTGCTTTTACAAAGGAAACTTCCTCACGCCATCTCAATGACACCAAGTGTGACATCTAACTAGCTACAGTTGGGTAATTTGCTAGTTTCCATCTGATAAATTCAGGAAAAATAATCGTTCTACCTACAACTCCATTCTAGGTTTATGTGTGGACCAGCCAGGTTGAAGAAGGTCCATGCCCCAGGGTGGGGTGGGAATGGTGACTTGCTTGCATCCAGGCATTGAACTGGCAGGACCTGAGGCTGCCCGTCCTTGGGGACCACCATGTGCTGCCCCAAGACGATCACCCTGGCCCCTTTTGCTCAACAGTGAGCGTCTGTGCCCCTGGGGAGCCGTCAGGCACTCAGGGATGGGATCGAGGGCCCTGGGAAGTCACCTCCATGTGCTCTTCTGTCTTCCCCTCAGGTAAGAATGACGGCTCCATCGGCGGGAAACAGTACTTCAAGTGCAACCCCGGCTATGGGCTGCTGGTGAGGCCAGGCCGGGTGCACAGAGCAGCAGGCGTGGCCCGGCGGCGCAGCACAGGGCTCCGGCTGCAGGGCGCCCCGGAACCCCGCAGGAGCAGCACTCTCTCTGGCTCCGCCACCAACCTGGCCTCTCTGACGGCGGCTCTGGCCAAGGCAGAGGGCGCCACAGCACTGAGGGCTGACAGGAGCCATAAGAACCCTGAGAACCGAAAATCCTGGGCCAGCTAAACCAGTGCTGGGTGCTGTGCACCACCCCCACCCCAGGTTGCCTCCTCCTGGGCTGCCAGTCTGCTTCCCTCTGCTTCCCAGGCAGAGGCTGACAGAGAGGGGGCGGCTGGTGCCTTTTACAAGCCTTGTCAGCAACAGCCCTGGGGTGGAGTTGGGACCTGAGTGGGCAGGGACACCTCAAACCCCCTTCTGTGGAGAGCATGGCGAGGTGTCCTTTCTGCACCACGTAGGGCTGCTGACCTCTCCCTGCTCCTCCCGAGACTCTGGAAGCTTCAGGTCTTCCTCTGCCCAGAGAATGGGGAGGCATCTCAGCAAAGTAGAGGGGTTGATGGTTCTAGGAGCCCAGGAGCAGTCCTGGATTGTGGGGTGTCAGTGAGGCCCCTGCCTGGGGCCCCATACCTGGGGTTTTCCTCTGGGGCAGCTGTTGTTCCTTTTTTCTGTTCCAATGACCCCATTAACATCTTAACCATCCCAGTGCCTTTCTCTCCCTGCAGAGGCGGGCCTCCTCCCTGTGCCTCCAGAACCAGCACCCAGCAGACCCATGCTGGTTCTGGCTTGCTCCCTAGGCTCACTGCATCCTTCTGACCCCCGGAGTCCGTACACCAAGTAACAAGCTCCCATAAGTGCCTCTGGCTGGCCTCCTGGGGCTCCTGGCACAGGGTCCTGGGAGCCCCAGCAAGGGGCACTAGGCCTGGCCCCTCCCGGCTCCCTCTCTTCCTTTCCACAGGGTTTCTTAGGGCTTTCTTTGTGGGTGTGTTAGTGTCTTAATACTTGCAAAGTGTTTTCTTTGCCAATTATTCCCTTAACAGAGTGCTTGGAATATATTTATTTATATTTATTTTTTCAAAATCTGAAATCACTCGCGAGCCACAATCGCCTGCCCAGGCAAGAGTACCCGGGGCTTGCCTCGCACATCGGCAGCCTGTGAGGTCACTCGGGGCGCAGGTTCCCAGAGGGGCGAGAGGGTGATGCTCCTCCTTATGTCATGACTGATGCAGATACACAAGTGACCTTCCTCTAAAGTGACAGTGACAATTGGAGAATTACTTTATTGTGCTTCTGCAGTAATGAAGTCAGAGGCATCACAGCCTTATTTGGTGCAGTTCTGGTTTCTTGGAAGGACCTTAGACTAGTTTCACTTTTTGGCAATTCTCTACCCTGACTCCCTGACGGAGCCTGGGGGACTGTGGCCTCGCAGGGCCATTCCTGCGGCTGGTCCTTGCCGAACGTGGCCCGGATAGCAGGAGCCCTCCAACAGCATCGCCCCCCTTCTGCCCTGGAGCCCTTTCCTGCTGGGCGCACTGAGGAAGGCATCTTTGGAGGTGGGCAGAGAGCTGGAGCCTTGCAGGCCTCGGTGGTGCGTGGCCCTGAGGGGGACGTGCTTGCTGGCCAGCGGAGCCGCAGGGTGCTAGGGCGGATGGGGCCCCTCCATGGCAGAGCCACAGCTTCTCCTACTTCCTGCAGCCCTAATCCAGTGACCACCTGCCCTGGGCGTCCTCACTAGGGCCTGATGGACCCCAGCTGTCAGCAGGAGCCTGGTGGACACGTGGCTGCTCAGGGCCAGAGCCCTGGGTCAGGATTCGTGTACAGCACTCCTGGAAGACCTGTTTTTAGTTCTGACGTTTAGACTCTTAAAAAACGATGCCCAGAAAGGTCTTTCTGAAAGATCTGTTCTCTAGGGATTTGAAGCCCCTCCTGAGCAGTAACTCCAGGTTCCCTGCCCCTGGGTGGGGCTGTGTGGGGCCCGCGGCCAGCTGGGGAAGTAGAGCCCCATGGGCACCCCCAGGTGTGCGGCTGCTGCAGGCCTGATCCCCCGGGGAGGAGCCCGAGATTAATTAGCTTCCATTAATTACACGTGGCGGTGCCCGCCCACTGCTGGGGCCCAGCTGTGCGCCAGGTGGAGCGCTGCCTCTCCCGGCCCCCCGCCCCCTGGCCCGCGATTGGACTTCTGCCCGGGAGGAGGTGGTCCACGCTCAGCGCCTTGCCGGTCCAAACGTCGAGCTGCCCCGCGAGGATGGGGCTGGAGCTACACCCCCGGCATAGCTTCAGCTACGCAGATGTCCGTAGTTGCAGAGCTGGAAGGGAGCTTCTCAAGGGGAACAGGCTGAAACCAAGGAGAGTTCAGTGCTGCCTTCCAGCTTGTAGAAGCGCCGGCGTCGGACTCCCAGCGCGGCGCTCTCAGCTGTTCCCCAGAATCACCGGCCCCTCCTCACAGCACCCTGGCTGCCCTCCCACCGCCTGCCCCCGGGGCCCTGAGCGCCCAGCTCCCCCTGTACCGCGCCTTCGGCGTCCCGTCTTCCCCCGCAGGACACCGTTGGCCCTGCAGGTCCGTGTCTCAATTCCTCCCATCCTGGCGGCCACGAGCGAATCAGGGCTGGTGGTGGGCTCCCGGGAGGGCCGGCCCGGGCCCCTACTGGGCCCCCCAGGTGTGAGGGGACCCCGGGGACCCCGCCCGCCTGGGGCGGCAGCTACGCCCCCGCGTTCCTGCATGCTATCGGTCCTGCGCTCTGCTCTTCTGCTTAACGTCCTTCCCGGCGCAGAAGTCCTCTGACAACCCGTGTAGAGTGTTAGGATTCGTCTCTGTGGACACCAGCATCCGTGGGGTTCATGGACGTTAGGTCCCGCCACCACCCCTTTCTTTGAGGGGAGCAGCTCTTGATCCCGCAACCTCACGTTACCTGCCTGTGGGCCAACGTCACCCACCAGGCTCCCTGGGGAAAACAATGGAATCCGGTGGCTTGACCCTTCACTATCCTCACTTACCGGGCAAAGTACCTGCTGGAGCCCAACTGCCGTTACCATGGGGTGGACCACAGTCTGTGGAACCCTCTGGGGAAGGTCAGTTGGGAGGCGAGGGGTGTGGTTCTCGCTCTGTCACTGGGGTTAGTTCATATGCTGCAGACCGTGCTGGAATTCTGGGTTGGAGCAGGGTTTTAGGGGCCAGAGCTCACAGGGACAGTGGAAGAGCCTGGACAGATTGAGTTCAGAGCAGCTCTGGCAGGGGAAGACATTTCCAGACCACCTTCTCTTTGCCTGGGGCCTGCTTTTTTTTTTTTTTTTTAAGATTTTATTTATTTGGCAGATAGAGATCACACAAGTAAGCAGAGAGGCAAGCAGAGAGGGGAGGGGAGAATCAGGCTCCCTGCCAAGCAGAGAGCCCGATGCAGGACTCAATCCCAGGACGCTGGGATCATGACCCGAGCTGAAGGCAGCGGCTTAACCCACTGAGCCACCCAGGCATCCCTGGGGCCTGCTTTTTAAACACAGGAGTGTCCTCGGCCTGAGATTCCCCCCACCCCGCCTTCCTATTCCCTGCATCTCTGCCTCCCCCACACACCCCGCCCCACACACACTAGCATGGGCTTTGGGCCATGCTGGGCCTCAAGCACCTGACCGAGTGCTGGGCGGGGCAGCTCTGTTGCCCTCCTGGGAGGAAGGTGCTACTGCGGCTGCTTGCTGGGGTTTCCTGTGAGTGGAGTGCGCTTTGGGACCCATCCTGCAGCGTGTGAGAGGAGCGGGCCGTCCTGTAGGTGTTCTTGGGCTGTCACCACGGCTGGGTGGTCACCAGTGCCGGGAGAAGTGGGTGTGGCTCTTGTGCCCCAGCTGTGGCCCCTCGGGTACCCTGGCAGCCATGAGGGCTGGGCTGGATCCTTGCAGGGACAGGGTTTGCAGCCCTGAGCCTCCTCTCTTCTTGCTCTGCCACCTGCACTTCCCTTCCAGGCTCGCGTGTCTCTGGATAGCTCCGGGTGCAGGTGTCACACCTTTGCAGTCTGCTGTCTTCCTGGGTAGCCCAGGGCAGCCCCGCTCCTTCCCAGGGAGAGTGATGCGAGTTGAATGGAGGCCCATCCTGCTTGGTCTGCGGCCTTCACTCTGGCTTCTTGGTGCAGACTCACGGTAACTCGTTACTGGGAAAGCAGTGAGTGACATGAAGTAGACGTGGTCACTGAAGTCCCCACAACCCAGCATTTATTGGGCCAGAGGTGCCATCTTTTGGGTCGTGTGATCATGGGAGATGGAGGGAAGGGCCCCATTTCCTGTCTTCTGATGCCCCTTACTGACGGGCATTATGTTAAATGATGTGTCAGCGCTAGGATTCCAGACGTGGTTCCAGCAGGTCCCAGGCTCTGGATTTGGGGGTGACAGCAAGAGGGGATGGGCTGCCTGGCCACAGGTGTAGCTTGAGGAAGTGTCAGAGGCCAGATGGGGGCTGCAGCGGGGACAGCTGTCCAGAATCCCAGCCTGGCCAGAGGGCGCAGGAGCAGAAGGAAGCACAGCCAGCGCGTGTGGCTGGGGCCAGCCACGAAGGGCCTCGTGTGTTTGCTGAGAGATTGTAGCTTCCGCTGAGCTGTGAATGGGACCCTTGCAGAGTTTGTAAGGCTTTAGGTGTTTCCATCACCCATTACTCCCCTTCCCCTTCTCCTCTTGGCTTAACATTCCCTGTATGTGAGACCCACAAGAAGTTCAAGGGTATTTATTTTCCTGGCTAAGATGAGCCCCACTTGCCTGAGGTGGCTTGAGGCCTGCATCTTGCACAGGGAGTGCCAGAGGAGGTGGCCATCTGTCTGTCGTGCCTTACCCTTGGGGACGGCGAGTGCAGCCTGTCTTCTATGCCCAAAGACACTGGCTCGATGATCGCCACATGTCTCTTTGTCTCAGAGAAGTCTGTCGTGCCTTCAGCCGGGCTGCCGACACTAATTTTGTGGGGAGGGTCTCGGAACATCTCCATGTACGGAGTTCTATAAATATGATGGGTTCACGTATAGCGAGGTGGTTCTGATTGGGGGACTGTGTTGATTTGCTGCACGTGAAATGGAAGTTTAAAAAAATCCAAAGACTCTAATGAATTGTAAAGACTGAATGATTTGTATTATAAAATGAACTAAACCTCTGTAATTTTGTACCATATATGCCTTTCTGTCATATGACCAGCAGCCTCTAAATAAAACCCGATTTTGTGCCTATGTCTGAAGTTGGTCTTGTTGCTTTTCCCTCCGTGAACCCAGACTTGGTGGTGTTTGCGCTCATTGTAGACTGTCCCACAGGGCAAGGGGTGGCCTGGGGCCAGGGCTTTTCAAGATTTAGACTAGAAGAGGGAGGTTCAGGGAGGTAACAGGTCCCCGAGTGCATGTCTCCGGCCCCTCTGCTCTTTGTGGTTCAGACTGAAGAACCAGGGAGGACCTGTGGGTTCTATGACCAGTCTTATCCCCTTAGTTGAGACCTCTCACTAGCGCCAAGAACCAGTGGAAACTTTGGGGTGGCCTTTGACCCAGGGTAATGGGAGCTTCTGGGCCAACTGGGAGGCAGATGGCCTGGAGGGGGTTGGCGGGGGCGGGGACAGGTGGCTTCTCTGGAGCAGGATGTCCCAGTGCTCAGGCCAGGGCCCCACTGACTTGATCTACAAGATCGCCCTCACATCAGACCCCAGCTAGGGAGCCGGAGACGTGTTCCACGGCTGCACAGGCGGTTCTGGGAAGGAGGTGATGGTTGTGGACCCTGGCAGGCCTGGGCCGCACCCCCACAGGCTGCGGAACCCAGTGTTCTCTGTTGGCTCCTCCTTGTCCCCATCAGGACGTGGCTCCCAGCCATCACCCAGCATGGTTCACAATGGCACTCAGGGTGGCAGGTCCGGCCCCTCCGACCTGGGCAGGAGGGGAGCAGGTCTCCTCTTAGATGGCCTGTGGGGACCAACTTGAGGTCCCTGAGCACAGCCCGGCACCGGACCGGGACGAGGCCAGCCCAGGGTGCTGTTTCCACAGGGAGCCGACTCATGGGCAGCCCTGCGCCAGCCGCTCATGTGGCCTTCAGCTGATGTAAATGTCCTTGCAGATGGAGAGGCCCGGTTGGTGGTGGCCACCAGTCAGGGCGCATGTTTGCGGGACTTGTTTATATTCATAAGTGCCAAAGAGTTGTTCTCAGAGAAAGTACTGCCAAATTATGACAGAAATTTGGCAGCCAGGAGCTGCCCTGCTCTGAAGCAGGAGTCTGAATGTAGAACTGATCTAGCTCCTGGGAGAAATCCTCATTTTTCGAGTTGCTACTCATTCTCTCGGGATGAGAAGAGACCTTTTTGGTCTGCCTGAGGCTGTGGGCTTGTTTCGGTTGTGCAGACTCGAAAAGGGGCTCCAGTGGACACGTCCCATTTAGTTCGTTCAGTCACTCGCTCGCTGAGTCACTCAGTGAACACTTGTGTCCTTGTCCTGCGCCGGGCCTCATGCAGCAAGCGGTACAGACAAGTGATCCTGACGAGATGAGCCCCACAGCCAGGCCTAGAGGGCACGGGGCCGGCAGGAGGGGCCCCAGGGGCTGTAGGGGCTGAGGGGGTTCCCTCCAGTGTGGTGTGTTGCAGGCCTCAGGAGAGAGGTTGGAGGGGGTATCGCTGGGCAGGCGGGTGTGAAGGAAGCAGAAAGCAGTTTGGGCCCAAAGAGAGGAGCGTGAAGTGAAGATGGTTCTCGGCATTCCCGCCCCCATCTCCCACCCACCTCCACTTGTGACTTAGGATTGGGGGGCAACTGAAAATTCAGCAGAGCCTTTTCTAATGATGTATGTATGGGAAGAGAAAACCATTTACTTCTTAGGCTTTCTCTGAGGAGGAGTAAAGCAAATCAACCTGAGTCTGTTGGGTGAGAGGGGGCTCGGGCACATTGTCCTTGAGTCCTGGATAAGGATCTGACCCCAACCATTGGATGTCTTTAAAGAAACACAACGAGGGACGCCTGGGTGGCTCAGTTGGTTAAGCGGCTGCCTTCGGCTCAGGTCATGATCCCGGCGTCCTGGGATCAAGTCCCGCATCGGGCTCCTTGCTTGGCGGGGAGCCTGCTTCTCCCTCTGCCTCTGCCTGCTACTCTGTCTGCCTGTGCTCGCTCTCTCTCTAACAAATAAATAAATAAAATATTAAAAAAAAAAAAAAAGAAACACAACGGAGCTTCAGCTTTCTTTGATTTCATTTTTCACTGCTAAAGGTCAAGAAGCCCCAGGAAAGAAGGCTCCTTTAAGAAAACGAGGTGCTTGGGATGTGGTCTGGTGTGGGAGAGGTAAGGTGTATGGGATTTCGCCGCTCAGCACAAGAAAGGAAAGGCTGTGGTCCCAGCGGTGGAGAAGCTGGGTCCCAGCTTCTGGGAGTACAGTGGTTCTGGGACGGGGGAAGCTGGTGTGAAGGGAGGAGAGGGAGGGAGGCTGGGGCCTGCACGAGGGCACCACGGGGCAGGACAGCTGGGGAGAGGCACAGCCGCTCCCGGGGTGGACACACCCAAACAGAGAAAGAGGTTCGGGGGGAGGTGGACGTACTCAGGGCCTTTTTGTGAACAGGTGGCATTCCCTCTCACCCAGGCAGTGTTTGATGGTCACCTCTAGCCTGTCCTGGCGTCCTCGGGTCTCCGGGCACACCAATAGCTTTTTAAAGCAAAGGCACCGATGTCTGAAACAGAACGCAGCCGCCCCTCTCTGTTAGTGTCGAGGCGCTTCCCAGGCGACCCTCCTTACCCAAAGAAATCCGGCCAGTCTTTGTTCAGTTATACGTTTTATTCTCTAATAGGTACAATACTAAAATAAACACAAATTAAAAAAAAGTTTTATTAAAACAAAACTGTACAAAAAAGCAGTATACTACATTTTAATTACAGAACAGTCTACTGTCCAAAAGGCACTAATCCAGAATAGGAGATACAATGATACAGGACTCATTTGAACTATTTTTAATCAATACAATAGAGCACTTGTTTCTTTGACCATTTACATCTAGAAACAAGGGCTTTTTGCTACAGTCATTACACATTGTTATAAATATGAGTCCCACAGGTGAAGGTGCAGTATCGCTCTCCCTAGACAAGGTTCACGCCAAGAGGGACTGTCTTGGGGTTGAGAGGTGGGTGGGCAGCGGGGATGGGGCCCGGGCCGGGGTTGCCCCACGCCTCCCCAGGGGAAAAGGCGACCGCCCTGGCGCACAGAGCTCGTCTTCCAGCCTGGCCTCTCAGATGGTTGGTTTCTGGCCATTACTGGCAGCCACTTTACCCCCCTCTTGTGTGTTAGCACCGGGAAAGTGGGTTCTGAGATGCTCCAGGGAACTGGGGCTGGAGGTCTGGGTGCTGAAGTGTCAGCAGCTCGGCAGAGGGGAGGCATTTTGGTAACCTGGTCTGAAAAAGGCAGCAACTACTCGGAAGAGGGACACAGAGCCCAGGGACAGCCAGTGAACTGGGCACTACTGCTGGGCAGAGTCCCCTGCTCCTTTCTGGGAAGACTTCTGGCCCAGAACTGAGAGGTCCTGCACCTCCCCCTGAGAGACCCGGTGGAGTCGGTGGCGAGGTCTGACAATCCTTTGTTTTGGAAGTTGCTTTCTAGAAGTGAGATTCAGCTTCCCAGAGGCCATGCCCTGCCTCACTGTTGCCTCAGGACCGCAAGCAGCTCCTGGGCAGGAGAGGGCCAAGCTCTGTCCACTTCTCCATGTTTGGTGGCCTGGACAACTCTCTAAACCCCAGATTTCATCTCTGTTGGACTCTGGACCTAAGGAAGAGAGATACTGCAGCTTTCCAAACAGTGTCATACACATAGAAGACAAAGACAGGCATCGGATGTTAACAAAAATAAGTAACAAAGAAATAGGATTAAACCAAATCTCTTCTCACAGCATCCTATACTACATCCTCCTTCTGCTTAGCAGAAAATTGTACGTACACAAAAATACAAATACACAATTTTGTAGAACAGTCTGATTTTAATATATTTATATATATTTATATTTATACGAGTGGCAGGTTAGTTCATTATATAGAGCTTTTTGCACTTTTGGCTCATATGCAACAAGGCTTATAAATTCAGCTTTAGCTTTCATTCAGGTTTTATAGCTTTTGAACAATTGTTTTCACATTTAAAGCAGCATCCAATTTGCACTAGGAGTTTGTGGTGATTACAGGAAAGATGGGGTCAGGAGGTTACCAGCAGGGAAGGCAGGGCCAGGGGCAGATATACATTCCAGTGTGTGCGGCGATGTCAGAGGATTGCTATGGGACAGAGTTGACCATGATGACCCCTTGAGGTAGACTGAACACCTTACAGCAGACTCAGACACAGGTGCGACTCCCCTCAGGGACACATGGTGCACAAGATGGGGGACAGAGACCAGGAGACGCCAAAGGGAAACACAAAGACTAAGACACACGACGGCCAAGGCAGGGAAGGGGGCATTCTGCCCCCACACCCATCTCGTAGGGACCCCACAAAGCCCGTCGCAGATACTCGAGTATTTGGTGGACGCTAAAGACTTTCAGGCGGTCCCAAGGCATCTGGTCCATGGTATCTGATCAGATTACGACTGTCAAACCCACGTTCCGTTTTATAACCTGCTGTGCCAGCTCATTTCCACCCAGCCACGAACAGGCAGACAGAGCTGCACGTGGTTCCGCAAGGGGATGAGCCCCCAGCACTCCGCGGGTGCCGCAGTGTTCGGGTCCAGTTTATGGAGAAGCAAGTGGGCCTCTTCAGCCTGGCGCTGCTGCACACGGCCGCCTCCCCTCGCCCCCGCGGCCCCACGCACGCGCGTCTGGGGCAACTGACCAGCGCTTGGGGGCGCTGCCCACACCAGCATCTGCGGGACGGAGCAACAGATCGCGGCCCCATCCCGGGCACGCTGCCGCACTTGGCGGCAGCCTCCCAATCGTCACCACCACCACCACCACCACCACCACCACCACCACCACCACGACAGTGGTCTCCCATTGGGTTCACTTTCATCAACCCGCCTCCCTTCTCTATTCAAATCCAAAGAATTCCTCTGGCAAATCTGCCCATACCTGTTAAATGTGAGTGCCCACCGTTTGGGTTATTACATTGTCTGAACAAAAACGCTGGATTATTAATGAAAATAAAGTGCCTGGGTATGGATTTGTCCATTTTGCAAAAACTTTCTAATGCACCAACAAATCATCTGAGCGCTGCTTAGTGCCGTGATGTGAACAGAGTGCAGTCACAAAATAATCGGTCCTACACCCACCACATAATAAAGGCCCCGAATTTAGGTCAGACTTCAATTACTTTAAAAAAGAATCAAACAAATAACTCACACTCATTTTCAAAGACGCACTTTTGATCTTGCTTCACCCCCAGCAATGATGGCCCTTCTGAGCCCTTGTGAGCAGACACCCTGATCCCTCAAATCTAGGAAGAGAGGACAGGGAGAGGCAGCCAGGGTTCCAGTGATTAATGATGGCAAATGAATCATGGTGTTTTTAACTGTGATTATCTGACTCTTTGCCCTCTTGGGTCTGGGTGCATTTTCCAGCTGAGGACAAAGACAGACTGAATTCTGCTCTGTGGCTGTCTTGCTCTCCCCTATCTTCCCCACTCAGTAGCTGTAGACCTCGAGAAGCGGGCTCTTGAACATTCTCGATGAGCCAAGACTGGAAGCCCATCAAGAGAGACATCCCTAAAAAGCAGCACAGGAAAGAGTGACAAGCCAGCCTGCCAGGGCACTGATGATGTCGCCCTGCCCACCAGCTTGCCCTAGCAGTTGTTCTGCCTGCAAAATGCTGGGGACCCTGGAGAGGGGCAGCTATCTGCGCCTGTCCCTGGGGGCTAAGTGCAGGGTGGGGAAGGGTTGGGGGCAGGGCACAGGCTGACTCTCTGGCAGGTTCCAGAGGTCTGTAACTTGCTTAGGCACTTAAAAAACGTAACTAGAAATGTATCCTTGGAAGGTACCGCATACCCAACGGTGACTATGGCCGTGGAAGGGAGGGAGGGGAGCCCAAGGGGAATCAGAGAAGGCTGTGGGCTCTTTCAGGGGAGGCAACTAGGATGTTCTTGCTATCTTCTGGCAGGGGAGTGCCCCACCATTCAGCCTGGGTGAGACTGAAGAACCAGGGCCGGGCTGGCAGGGGCTCTGCTCTTTTCTGTTTCTGCAGACCAGGGCAAATGAAAGCATGGGGAAGAGCAGGTGTGTGGGAAGTCAGGGCGGCCTGCTCTAGAATCATGGCCACAGGACTGCACGGGCCTGCTTTCTATTATCTGTGTGAGGAAAACTACTAGGAAAAGAAGAGGCCCTTTTGAAAAGAGTGTTCTGGCAAAACCAGTGAGCAGTAAAGAAAAGCCTTGCCAGAGATGCTGATGCTTGAAGGTAGAAGCTCCCTACCCCCCAACCCCCGCCCCCAAGAACTTTGGTTTTGGTTTCGAGGTGCCCATTTTCAGAGATACAGGATTAAGGGGCTCACTGACTCTAACATATGGAAATGTGGTTTTCAAGGCAAATCACTAACAATAATGCTCTTGCAAAGAGCCCGAAGCGGAGCTCTCACCTTCATTCAATCCACTCCACTAATGTCCACACTGCCTACCCCGCCTGTGAATCTGGCATAAAAACAAAAGAGTTCAATGTGATATCACTAGAGTGGCTGCTGTTTACACTAATACAGCACTAATGTCGTTTTCTTTCCAGTTTAATAGCTTCAATGAATGATGAAGTGGAAAAATGACCCTCGTAAGTTTATGCTGGGCTCTTAGTTCCAGTAAAGCAACAAAAGGGGAGCGGTTTCTGGGCTTAAAGGAAGCCAGAAAACAAGCCTGAAATTTCGGCTTGACCTGGAAGTGATGGGAAACTGGACAAGGCAACACAAATCTTGTGACTCATCTCTCTTACATATACTGGTTGGTTAAGAGTCATGTGCTCTTTCCCAGGATGGAGTTAATGTCTCCATTCCAAAATTTCAGTGGCACCCAACTGCCACCAGAGATGCCACATCTGGATCAAAAGCTAAATGGAAGGCACACATACCTTGTTCTTCACATCAGGGTGGGGTTTTTTTGT
This sequence comes from Taxidea taxus jeffersonii, assembly GCA_003697995.1. Lineage (NCBI taxonomy): Eukaryota > Metazoa > Chordata > Mammalia > Carnivora > Mustelidae > Taxidea > Taxidea taxus. Next base: position 6,164 of record ML105540.1, on the reverse strand, counting down.
TGTTGTTGTTTTGTTTTGTTTTGCTTTTTGTTTGTTTTTTGGTGGGGGAATTGATAACCAAGAAACCCCACAAGCCAGCTAATTAAACAAGGTACCTATTACAGGGGCCACCAATCCCAAGTAGTCAATCTGGTGGATCCACTCACGGGACCATGCCAATAGGGGCTTTCCTCCAGGGCAGACTCCCCTCTCTTGGGCTTCAAGGATGCCTAGGATACGAGAGAGTGAGTGGATGAGAAGAGAGAGGGACAGCCAGTTCCTGAGAACCGCTTATTTGCAAGAGGAAAAGAGTCAGAGAAGTGATGGGGAGAGAAACATGGAATTTCAGTCCCGTCCTCAGGTCAGCTTGGAGTCCATGCCCCTGACAGTAGTCACTGAGCTGCCACCTGAACTTCAAGGTAGCTTGCCCCTGTGCCAGGCTGTAATTATGAGAAAGTTCTTATGCTGAGCCCAAATCTGCACCTGTCTCCACGGAGGGCAGACGCGAATACCAGAGTCCCAGAACCTCCTACTGGCTCAGCCCCACTGCCTCTCATGACCGTGACAGACGTGACAACAGAATGAGTTGGAATGGCTTAGCTAAACACTTCGGTGCAGAAGCAGGATGCCAAAAGGTAACAGGCATTACAAAGATGCTCGAAGAGCTAAACAGAGAGAAAACAGTAAGTGTGTGAGATTTTTGACATCCTCTGTCTTAACTAACTGGAACTACAAGGAGTGCTAGTAAATTCTACTTCTCAAGACACAGATGAGACAGCCATACTGTTTCTTCCCCCACAAAAAGGCAGGAACTCACATTTGCCTTCTGGAGACAGGATGCCTGAAACAAGGTTTCACATCGTAGCTGCAGAGCCTCCCTGAGGTCACTGTATTTCCCTCACCATCACTAAACAAGGAGAAAGGCCAAGAGAAAGGGGTGCTCTTGTGTCTAGCTCATCACGGTAGCACTAGTTCAGGGTCAGAGGGAATGAAGGGCAGGGAGAGATGATAGCATTGGGAGAAGGGGCTGGTGAGAATTATCCAGGGTGGTTGTGTGAGAAAACGAAACATTAAATGCAGTGATTTCACTCAGAGCAATGCCAGGCAGACTCTCTGGTCCATTCTCCAATGAACATCCTACTATGATGAAAGAAGCAACTGGAGATTTCACTACTGCTCTGTGAATCTTCAAGAATAAACGAGACAGACCACTCAGCACAGTGCCAGGCACACAGTACATGCTCAGTAAATGTCAGCTGCTATTATCATGAGCTCTGAATACTTCAGGAGGTCTGAATGTTTGTCTCTTGTCGCATCATGATTTAGAACAACGTCTTTACTCCATTTTCTTGTAGGAGCAACTTCGGGCGTTTTCTTCCCCAAAATACATTTTTCAAGGGTACGTCCTACCTATGTTTTCACGAATTTTGGTGAGTTGGCTTTCTTTTTTTTTTTTCTTTTTAGTGGGGGCTACTGGTGGTACCGGCATTTATGGTGGAGGGTGTTTTGAATCACTGAAGTGGCCTCTGGAAACACCTGGGGAGGGAGGTGTCTTGCCAACTCCAGTTCTCTCTTAGTAGCACCATTCCTTAAGCAGCACGTCTAATACTTTGATCCCTCAAATAGAAGACTGTGTTAGAAGGTTTTAACTGCAGTGATAATTCTATTTTCTTTGAATGTAAGCAGATAATCAGAATGTTCTGCTGGCTGTTTTAATGCAGGTCTCACAAATCACAGAATCATATTCATCTAGTCGGTTCTCAGAATTGCAAATCTTAAGACAGATTCTCAATTGTAATGGAGATAGCTATCTTTCAGCAGCTGAGAAAATAAGGGATGAGATACTCTGCTCTTTGGGGTCATAAATCCACGATCATTCCAACTGTCAGAAGACTGACAGGATCCCGCAGAAAAGTCTCAAAGACAGCACATGCGTCTTGAAGGCAAGCATGTTGGGGTGGGGCTAAAAGTCCCTTTAAGATCATCTAGGAAGAGAAGCACTGAGTAAGAACTTTTAATGGCATTTTTTCTGATTTAACCCAACTACTATATATTTGGAGGTATTTTTGAGGGGAACGAGAATAAAAGACCCCAAGGCAGTCTTTTCCCAAATTGTGTGTGTATGTGTGTGTGTGTGTGTGTTTGTGTGTGTGACACAGAGAGAGAGATAGATTGTGGAGAGGGGGAGAGAACAGTTATAGAGAAGCAGCCTACCTCAGCATTTTCATCAAACTAAAGTTTAGCATTTGGTTAGGATCCCTTATGAGCCGTGGACAGGGGAAAAGGTTTGTATGAGGCTAAGGAGCAAAATACGAACAAAATCAAGAGCCGCATTTTCTCAGTGGTTACTAACCAATCCTGGAGGGTTCAGCCCTGAAGGAAGAAAGGGCTCGTGGGCCAGGCTCGTGAGCCACATGGGAATGAAGCACCTGGAGGGGCCACTTGGTCCGATGCTGGGTGCTGGTATTTGCGTAGACTGACTCTTAATATACTGAATGAAGACTTCTGCAAGTGACGGAAAAAAGGCAAAAGCACATTCTAGAGAAAGGCTAAAGACACAGCAGCTCCGGTCCAGTGGGAAGTCTTGGCAGGGAAAAGAGCAGACATCTGGGGCAGGAGACTGTGTAAGGCGTCCAGGCCACCCAATGCTCAGAGGGTGGGATGAGGTGGATGAAGAGTCCTTAACTCTTTCCTCTTAAGAGAAAGGAAGAGAAGTAGAAGGGAGAGAAAAAGAACATGGACTTGGAAGGGCTAGGGAGACAATCCCACCGACTTGGCAGAATAATGGAGAAAACTCTAGCTAAGAAAAGGCTGCCAGTACAAGGAACTTGGTGGCCGCCGTGTGAGAGCGGTGTGGGGGAACACAAGTATACCCAGTAGTAACCTCAGGACACTGCCAATCAGTGCTCCAATTACGCCACAGGACCGTTTACAGCCCATAGGTGTTCATACGTGTTTGTGTCATGCTGGCCAAACATCCTAGGATCCAATGAGGAAAATGTGTAAATTTCCATTTGATACTTTCTGATGGTGAGAAAGGAAACACCGAGTAACATGGGAAAGATTAAAACCCTAGGGAGCTTGTTAAGCAGTGAATATCCTCAAGTTAGGCTGCACAGTATGCTAGCTGGCTAGCAAGTCAGACAGAGTCGTGGAAGCCTTGTCAGGAGCTGACTCAGTTTGGGATTCTGACTGTAGTTTCTGCCAAAGGTGAAGCACTTTGAAACTGGACGTGAGACAGAGGTTTCAAATCATGTAGAAGTCAAATGGGGAACAACAGCAAAGGCTTCCATTTTGAAGCTGAAATAACTCCAAATCCTTCTCTTTCACTAAGGAGAGGACATGAACACCATGTCATTATTTTAGTTTACTGAGCTGCTGTTCCAAATGTTCTTGGGAGCATTAGTGCTAAAAGGGAACAGGGAATGGGAGATCTGCCATTTCCAATCACATCAAGGACAGAAATCCTTTTAATTATGACCATGCCAATCTACATCTTGCTAAAACAGCTAATTACATGTCAGGAGGACACTCAGTCATTCAGAACAATTGTCATTATATTTTTATATATTCATTCTGTGCCACCCCCCTCAATTACCATGGTTACAATTTGAAAGGATTCAGGCAAACCTTCATTTGATCACAGCACACCAATGTGAATTTGAGAGTTAATTATGGATGTACAGAGCCACGTTCATTAAAAGAGAAAATGCAAATGGAGTTAGGGGAGCGGCGCCCTGAGATGTCCAAACTGGGAGCCGAGCTGTGAGCATACGCCCTCTTCAGGTCAGCGTCCGGCAGCCTCGGCAACCAGTCACACTCAACAGCTGCCCCAGCCACCACACCGTGGGGCTCAGACACCCACAGGAGGGCACAGTACTGCTGTCCAACTCAATCCCCAAACTTGCCAAGTAAAAAGGACGTCAGGAAAGCAAGGCAAAGCCTCCTGCAGATGCCTCCTTGTTTGCTGTTAGGGCGCCGCACTGGCTAAGGAGCTAACGGGCGTGGAATGTGGCGGTTAGTGGTCAGTGGTGTAAAATGCTAGTCAAACTTCACTTGAATGGAATCGATATAGTTCTGCTCACTGCTTGGCCCCAGGTGTCACGTGAAGCATAGTAAAAAAAAAAAAAAAAGGTCCAGTGATCTGCACATTGTTACACATGGCGTCTACTATATCCTCAAGGTCCTTGGGTGACGGTAAGAGCAGGATGTAAGATCTTTTGGTGCGGCCAGAGTTTCCCTCTCTTCTCCACCGTATCTCTCCCCTCTTAATTACAAAGGAAAACTAATGTCATAGGAAACCGGATTTCTCAGGTCGTTAGTTTTCTCTTTGCTGCCGCTTCTCATCTCTGCCAAGAAAGAATAATGAAGCTGATGTAGACACCTCACAGTTTATGAACTTCCAGCTTTTGAACGTCCATCAATAGGAACAAAGTTGCGCTTCAGAGTAAGCGAGTCAACCACTGATGGGTCCTCTAAGACGGCAAAAGCAGGAGCTTATCGCTTTTAGCTTATTAGTAAAGAGAATTAAGAACAGCTTTTCTGAACATAACCCAGTTTGTGAGAGGAGTTTCTGTAATCAGAATAGGGACCTGTAGGTCCGATGTAGTTAAAAAGCCTTTCCCACCACCCCAGTAGGGTAGTTCTCCTGAGGGTCGTAGAGAAATCTTTCCTCTTAAGTTAGAGTCATCTTTTGAAAAGAAGAGCATATAATGAAGGAGACAGTGGTGCTGGAAAGGAAAGGGCCTCTGACAACAGGCTACGGTCAGGGAAATCTTTATAGGAAAACCTGGCCACTCATAGTTGCCTCCCTGGGAAAACCTCGTGTTCTCGTTATGGTGCAATATCTTCAAACTGGAAAACTTGGGTGTCATGACGTGATGTAAAGTAGACAATCTGGAAATTAAGAAACAGGAAGAGGGTTTCCAGGGCATGCAGCTCAGTTAGCCAAATGCAATATGGCTGACAACTGATCCCTGAATCCTGAGTAAACATCCTTGCTATTTAGAGAGCACACAAAAAGGAATGTTTTAAATGTGTAATTCCCACCCCTGCCCCAGCGCATCCCCCCACTCCACCCCACCCCCCACACAGACGCCACCAGCAGAGCTGGTCAGTGCGCCCAACTTTCGCTTGGGAAATCCTGACAAACAAATCCGGCTCAGTAAAGCTATAAATGGATTTGGCTGGTCTCAATGCAGCCCCAGTGAATACAGTAGTAAAACATTACTAATAATCACAACAACAAAATGACAAAATCTATCACCACTCTGACCTAAGATTTAAATCACGGACGGAGATTAACACAGAAAACCAACGCACAACGTGAAAGGTCAGGACTATTCAGTGTAGAGTGCTACTGAGCACAAGATCATCAATAACAAGAAAAATTATTGCCTAAGAATCTGTTGAGACTCGCTGGGGAGAAAATACTCTGGTTGTTCTCTGAACAAGAAAAGACAAAAAAGCAATTTTAAAGGGCAGAGCCACAGCTTAAATGGGAAGACTGCTTCTACCCAAACCCTTCTTAAGACCAAGAGAGTAAGGACTTGAAGTTCACATTTTTAGGACAGGGGTGGGAGGATCGTGTATGAAGAAGGGATTATTTCCACTGTTATGGGCAGAGATAATGCAGCTGGTCAGTGGAATAGTAGCTGGTCAAAAGGATGGCCTGCAAGACAGGACGGAGTGTTTGTGTGAAGAGAGGACCACACCCACCTACTCTGCCTACTGTGGAAGATAAAATCCCAACAAAGATGTCAGCTCAAGATGAGGCCTTAGTATTGGAGACCAAGAGGCAAATGGAAGAGGAACTGTTCACAGGAGGAGACAAAGCCCCTGGAGATTCCTGAAGAAATGAGTCTATTTACACCTGGTGCCTCTGTTTGGAATCCAGGAGCAAAGTTTGTAAAGACAAAGGGCAAACAGGGAGAACTGAAACAAGTGTATGAATGAGCTCTTCATGAGTTGTCCCCTTTGAGGTAAAAAACATATTGTGGACATCCGGCCCCAACAGTGGTACTGCTGGTCACCAGACTGCCTGCCATCCTACTCTACCAGGAACTGGGATACTGGATTTGCACACTTTAGTGGTGATGAGCTGCTTCCTCACTCACATCTCTTTAGGGGGTCACCTCTACTAAGCTAGAGTGAAAGGTACCTTAAAGGGGTCTCCCTAAAAAAAA
>ML105539.1:42407-57407 GCA_003697995.1 Taxidea taxus jeffersonii | reverse complement strand
CAGCGCGCCCCCACCGGACATCTTAAATCCGGCCCCTTCCTCAGCCTTTATGGAGTGAGAGTCTCTCTTTCTCAGCGGGAAGGGTGAGCAGGGCCCAGGGTGCTGGGCCAGCTGGAAGACAGGGTAGCAGGGTTGGGGGGTGGGTGGGGATCGGGGGGGCACGCAAGTCGAAGTCGGCACACCCTGCCTCTGCCATATCCCTTCTAGCACCGGCATCTGTTGTATAATGTGGGGGTCCCAGCACTTCCACCTTAACAATCAGCTGTTACCCCTGCAACATCCCTGAGAGGTGCGACGACACAGGCGTCAGCCACTGCTAGGTAAGGAGAAGAGAGCCCGAAGGAGAGAGCCCACCTTCGACTGCGTGGTGAGCTCAGAGCAAAACCAGCTTCACAGCACAGCTTGCCACTGCTCAGCCCAAATGTGTTTTGCTTTGTTTTTCAATCCTAATTTCTATTTAGATACAAGTTAAGAAAGGCCAGAGGAGAGCAAATTACCTAGGAAAAACCACCAAAGACATGAAATCATTCATGCTTAAAACATATATATAAGTTGAGCGTGTGTTAAATGTCGGTGAATGGAAAACGAGAAGGTACGGGACACTAACGCCCACGGGGGGCCCAGGGGCCATCCGCAGCCTGGAAGAAAGGACCCTCCCCCCCAACACCTCTGCACACGGGCTCACCAGCACAGTTAGCCTAAAGGGCAAAAGTGTTAAAAGAGGGTCAAGAAGAGAAAAAAAAAATCTGCTCAATGGGTCAGAGTGTTCACTAAAAATATGGATGAAGAATGGAGACAGGGAGAGGAGGCAAAAGGTTAAAAGATTTTGTTATTTACCAGATAAACCATGAACAAGAACAAGGAGACAAGCAATGCGCCCACCTAGAAGAGCAGTCAGGAGGACAGGAAAAACGTCTGTGAAAGCAACCGCCAGTGACGCTTTGCTCTGCAAGGAAGCGGCCGTGTCAGGTGCAGGGAAGCGAGTGGCTGCCAACACAGCACCCGAGCGGGCTAGCGCCGCAGGAGAAGCACCCTCCCACCCCCGAGATGACCGGACTTCCAGGGAGCTCCGCAGCAGAGCTGGGGCAGACCTCACCTGGGCGAGGAATCGAGGTTCTCAACCAAGCGGGAAGAGGGAATAAGCCATTCTCAGAGGACTCATTTATCAGTAATCAATCTATCCGTTGGGCATGCAGGACAACACTGGAAGCTTATCATGGGGTGGAGAACCACCTCTTTCTGGAAACATGGATGGAGCGTCTCCTGCAGGAGACAAGATGGCCTTGATGTAAGCAAGTCTGGTTGAGAATCAGACAACATCAGAATGATGCACGGAGGAAGACATTGTTAGAACGACTGGACACGTCCAAGGTTGGCATCAGGTGCAGGCTGTCTACTCTGCCGCCTGTTGGTCAAATTCTTAGGAGGAATTGGACGGTGGGCCTCATCCCTTTTTGTAAAGATGGAGAGTCTGACCTTCATTTAGAAAGTGACAGTGTCCTCCCACTTTGAGGTGGTCAGAGCTTGCCTCAGTTCTCCCTTCTCTTCTAGGATGACAGTCAGTCTTCCTTGCCATGGGGGGAGAGTCAACCCTCCTTCCTATGAGATAGGAGTCTGCCTCTCTTCTAGACCTGTGAGATTCTGCAAAAGTGCTGATTCCTGAAGATTTTGTGTGTATGCCTTTGCTTTTCTCCACCATCTTAAGGTTGAAGTCTCTGAAATTTCATGTTTAAATACCCCCATATCATTTCATTATGTAGATAGATCACAAATGTGGTAGGTAGGTAGGTCCAATGCGACCACCTACATAGGTAGATGTCACAAATGGCAACTTTTTTTCAGGATTCAACGGGCTAAATTCATTATTATCTCTTGTGTTGTAAATTATGTAAAGTGAACTCCTAGGGCTAGACCGCTGTCCAAATTGTGGGCTTCTTCTGTCCGTTAGATTGCAAGTTCCTCGATGTTCATAGCCTTGCATCAAAGGAACATGCCCTCCCCCACCTCTCCTTGTAGTAGAGATGCTCTGAGTCTACTTATTGGGACCATTTTCCTCAAGACGGTGCCAAGATCAGGAGACCATGGTTCCTCTCAGCTTGGGGGCCCCACTCTCTCCTTGCCTCCTCTTCACGGTCTTGGATTTGAAAGAAAGCTCTGCCCATCAAAGGCATAAGAATGATAAAGGGAGGGCATGGCCCCCGGTGGCTGAAAAACTAGTTGTCCAAGTCACAGTGCTCTTCTCTCTGTTCTCACTTAGACTCGATCTCATATGCTCCCGCTTTATGTTCTTCCACATAAAGAATAATAGAGGAAAAAAATGATCAAAATATACTCTGAGGGGGAAAGGGTACAGATGTATATCATTCTGTCCTTCCTCCACAATTTCTCAGTCTTCATTACCATAAATGTTGTCCAAGGGGAAGGCAAACACCCCCAATCATACGGGACGTAATCAAAAGCCACCTCATGAATTTGTTTCTCCGCTCCTGGTATGGATAGTTAGAATATAAATAGAATAGGAAAGTCCATTAGAATAATTTACTATTCATCATGAATTATAAATGACATGATGTACTATTCATACATGTCTAATTTAAACTTAAAATTTAGCCCTGTAAATTGGTTATTGAGTGATAAAGGCACTGCCATTTTTCTTGGGGCTGGCGTTGGATCCTGCCTGGGCTTTAACCTCTGTTTTGTCGTTCAGAGCTGGGGAAGTCAGCCGCTGCGTCCCGGCGGCCCTGGACAGCATGGGGAACGCAAACGCCGGGAGGCCTGGTGGTGGATGGCCGAGGGGAGATCAGTCCATGTTTCCTCCCTGAATCCAAATTAGTCTCGCAGCTGGAGAGGCATCAGTGGCTGATAATGGCCTAACAACCTCCAGCACTAACAGATATGACCTCGGCGGCAGTGACAGGAATGCGAAATGCGTTCCCTTGTCCCAGCGTGCCGGCTGAGCGTGTGTGCACCGCCACAGAGCTTGGGGCCACCTTGGAAAGGAAAATCTCCTAAAAATAAAGAAGAAGCCACATCGATATATGGTGGGAGGCACAACAGCGTCTCTGAAGCGAGTGAGCCGCCGCTTCTCCGGCATCCGAGAAAACCGTCTGTTTATAGAGGTGCTTCAGCTGCGCCGTTCCGGCTGCTCACAGAGGAGGCACCGGCTTTCAGCCTTGCCCCAGTGGCAGTTCTTTGCACACCTTCGGCGCTGGAGCAGGGAGGCCGTGGCCCATCAGAGCGCTTGACCAGCGTCGAGCCGTCCTCCTCAACCACTGACGACCAGCCGTGCCTGTCGGCATTTTCCTTGTGTGTTGTTTTTGGAAAAGTGTTTCTTCACCCAAAATTCACATATTCGTTGGCCACTCAGATCTCATGCCGTGAGCTCTCTCTGGGTGTGTACGGAGTGCCCCGGGCTGCGGATGCCCTGGGGCCCGTGAGGAGCTCTTTTCCCCTGGACGGAGACTGGCACAGGCACCTTGAGGACCGTGCCCTGTAGCAAGAGCTAGACAGAGGGCACCCTGCAAGCATGTGATAAGCCACAACACTACCCCTGGCCTGGGAAAGAGTCCTGTTCTGGGTCTGAGTCCCAGCAAACTTTCCTTTCCCAGAAAGAGGTAACAGCTCCGGGGCTGGGACACCTTTAAGAGGCATCGACAGAGCTTCCTTAAATAAAACTCTGGAATATTCCAGGTGCATGAGGACGGCGAGGCACGGAGGCTGGAGCCATGACTGTTGCTCTGGAAAATGAAGAAGGCTCCTGTGTGTCACTGATGGCTTCATGACCTTGTGTGTACCATGTGAGCGTGTGACCTGCCCAGCACGGGACCGACACCTGCGATCTTCAGTCTTCCACTGGTGTAATGCACGGTGGATCGCAGGCCCTTAGAGAGGGACCGTCGATGGACCGAGGGTCACATCTAGCCCCTGACCACAGTGATGCCGTGAGAAATACAAAACCAGAAGAAAATAAGTTAATGGTGCTTTAGCATGAATTTCCTTTTCCAAAAGCTTTAATGGCTTCTACATGGAGTGATGATATTTACACATAAAAGATTTACAGATTTTCATCTCATCATGAAAAACATGTGAATGTGAAATATACACATGGAATGCAAACATATTTAATTCGCAAAGAACAGATAGATACCCATGGCATGTGTTCAGTGCCCACACGTGGCCTGGGAACAGAGGTGCTGGGGACAGTGCAGAGCAGGCCACGGCTTCTGGGTGACAGGGACCCAACTGCCCTGCACCGGGGGTAGGGGGCACGACCCACACAGACTTATCCCACTGCCTCGGGGAGGGCAGCAGCGCCGTCAAGGAGGGAAGCTCCAGTTTCCTCAAATACTGAAGGATATTCGCTAGAATCACTTATCTGTGTTGGGATTTTCACAAAAGGAAGGTCAGCCCCAACCTTTCAGTTAAGCACTGTTCGATATGTGGGCAGGCTGGGGGCAGGTTCTGGGAACCCCTCGATCTCACCCACGTGTCCTTCTGAGAGGCAGCCCTCCAAGCGCTGGAGGTAGGTTGGGAAATCTCTGGGAATTAAACATACTATAAACACATGCATGCACATGCACACGAAGATACAGACACACGTACCCATGCACGTGAGCACACACACAGGTGCAGACCTATGCACACACACAGGCACACATGTACATGCACGTACATGCGTGAGCAAACACTCATGCATGTGCACACTCACACATGCATGTGCACTCACACACAATCACACACGGCCCACACATGCACACACTCACATGCATGAACACACATATATTCACATAGTCTCCACATGTGCACACTCACACACACCTGCACACATGGCCACATGCATACGCATGCATGTTCACATGTGCGCACACATTCACACACAGCCCACGTGCACGCACACTCATGGATGCATGTACATGCATGATTTCATACACAGGCGCCTATGTGCTCGCATGCATGTGCACGCACCCACACACATTCCACGCATGTGCACACACGTGTGCACACCCATCCACTCGCACACATGGCCACACGTATATGCACGCATAGTCACATGTGCACACACACAGAGCCCACATGCACGCACACTCATGATGCATGTACACACATGACTGCGTACACATGTACTAGCGTGCGTGTTTACACACATTCCACATGTGTGCACACATGCATGGGCACACATAAACATGCGCACACTTACACATGCATACACTCTCATAAACACACACAGGAGGAGGGAGTCTGCCCATACATCAGCTCCTCTATTACACCCCCAAAAGGAAGGGCCCACAAAATTTAATCAAAAAATTCAGGGAGGAATTTATTTGCTTTCTTGCCTTTTAAAAAGTAACAATTTCAATCCGAGTTGGGTTCAGCTGATTCTAATCCTACAAGCATTGATTGTTCGGCAGCTCCGTGTGTGAAGCTGGGGACACTTCGGGGGGCCCTGTTCCCTGCAGCGAGCTCCAGGTCAGCCCTGGGAACAGTGTCCATGATGGGATGTGTGTGACTATGGTGTACCCCCAAAGGCCTTGGTAAGTGGGTGCAACCCTCATGGTCCCCAAGGCCTGTTCCAACGATTTGAGGACAGTGGCCATTCCCGACGGCAGGTGGGGGAAGGGCCACATCCACCTGTGTGTAAAATCAAAGTCATGAGCCTGGTTCACAGCCCAGAGAAATCTCGGGGCATGCTAGTTCTCATGGGTGCTCGGAGGCCAACTGCTGCCGTGCCGATAAGCGGGGTCACTGCGGCTTCTCTGCTTCGGGAGCTCGCCACCAAGTGTCCCGTGCTCGGATGGACCAAGGAGTCATGTTAAGCAGCTCCCATCCAGGTACGCGGGATCCAGCCATCTGACCCAGTAACAAGCCCCTGGTGCCCGGAGGTAAGGCGGAGGGTCCGGAATTACATGCCTGTGTGGGGTGCTGACAGTCTTGGCCAGTGGCCCTGGATCACCCCGGGACCAGGCACTACCTGTGGCAAGAGCCAGGTCCCACATGCACGTGTGTGTGCGTGCATGCACACGCAGGTGTCCAGACAGAACCCTCATCCTGCTGAGTCCACAGGACCCCTCCTGGAAGGCCGTGACGGTCCCAGAAAGTGGGTCCTCTGGGTGAAGAGCAGCAAGTCACCTCCTGTTTACCTGAGACCAGGTGAGGGAGTGTCCTCCAGGTCAGACCAAAGCCTGAAAGGTCGGAGGAACCCACGCAGCACGGAAGGTGCTAAGCCCTGGCCCGGGCACATGGCCCCACGGCAGGAGAACAGAGACTTCTAGGCACAGGGCCTGTGTGACTGATGCCCGAGCGGCTGGTCCCCAAAACACGGACCCGGGCTGGCAGGCCTCCAGAGAGGTTGTAGTCAGAGGAGGGAGGAGGGAAGCGGGAGGGGGTAACCCTAACCTCCTGAGGGAGAGCCCTCCAGGTGCGACCCTCCCCCCCCCCCCCCACCCTCCACGCTTCTCACTGCTGCTCACTCTCGGCTTCTTGATTTCCGCCACCAAAAATAAATTTCAGTGGATTTTAAAGGCCAAAGAATTGACGCTTTAAAATCCTACTCCAGAAACGGGACTCACCGTGCAGAGAACGGCGTTTGGAAGAGATGGGTAGCTGAGAATAGTCTTTTTGGGAGAGAAGAAAACGCAGAATAAGTCAAGGGTAAAGGAAGTAATGGCCCAGAGTCCAGCAGGTTCCACAGGCAGAAGAAGCACAGAGACCCCCGGGCTTACCCAAGGCCGCCGTGTGTCCCTCTGCCGCACACATCTGTCGGCCGAGGTGGGAGGCGGGTCCCTGAGCGCACCCAGCTCTGCCATCAGCCCGGCTCAGCCACAGGCACCATGCACCGGGGCGAGCCCACCACAGCCCGGCCTGTTTCTGCCTACCCGCCCCCCTCCACCGCCCAGCCACGTCCTCCGAGGCGGGGCATTAGTGCAGCCGGGTGGGAAGCCACCGCAGCCTTGGGAGGTGAGAAGAGAGGCCACGGAGGGCCAGCCAGATGTAGGATACCCAGGAGGCTGGTCGGGCATCCCTTGCAAGTCTTCTGCATGGAGTGTGCTGTTCCCGGAACCGGACGGTGAAGTCCCCGTGCCTGGTACTGTGCCTATGACCTCACCTAGAGATCGCGTCCTTGCACATGCAGTTCCGAGCCCGTTAAGGCTATCTTTTTGGAGGCGGGCCCCACTACTCCAGGACTCAGTTCACTCTAGCCAAAAGGGATACAAGGAAGTCTTAAAAGAGTACTGGCTTCGTTGACCTTCTGGCGGATCCACAGCCCCCCAGACAGTTGGCACCTCTCTAGTGTAGGGGTCCATTAGGACTCCATGGGAGCCCTCGTGCCTGGGGCTGGCGGGAGGGTCTGGGCCCCTAGGTGCTGGCAGCCTCCACCTACTTTTGTTGTAATAGCCAACCCTCTGCCCTCCCTGTTCTCCTCCTGCTGGCCCCGCTGCCAGGCACTTCCCCTCCCTTCCCTTAGTCTTGCGTTTTCTCCTTTTCTTTACTCCTGCCATGGACCCAAGGACCAGCCCCCCACTCCTCTTTCCCTTAAAATGGGATCATCCCTGCTCCCATGGACGCCTCCCCCAAGGCCACGGTCTATTTCCTGCCTGACCCAAAGCCCCCTGCACACCTTCAGCAACTCTGCTCCTCGGCGTGTGGGCGGGCTGCCCCAAGCTAGCGTGTCTGCAGAGCACTTGCTCGGGAGTCTCCTGTGAGTGCGGGTCCTTGTCTTCAGTGCCGACAGAATAAGTCCTTTCGTCCCCTGTCCCCTCGAACACACCGAGGCACACTCAGTGCCCCCTGCCCGCTCTGAACCCAGCTCTCCACTCCATGCAAAGGCACCCCTACGCCCCTGCACTCTGGCCTGACGTCCTAGCTCTAGGTCAGGACCCCTGCCCCTTGTTGGTCTAAATCTCCTTCTGCCCACCCATGGCTGCCACCTGGCTGGCTCCTTGGACAATGGGCGGAGGGGACCATAAGCATCCCCAGTGCATCCTCGGAGCCCCACGTCTGCCCCACATTCGCCCCCTGTCACCAGAGAGTGCGTCCCTCTACCCGGGGCTACTCCCAATCCCAGCAGTGATGACACCGGCTGCGGCCGCCCCTGGTCATCCACCTGCTGCCGTGTCCCAGGCTTGGTCCCCGACGCCCCTGGAAACCCGTTTCATCATTAATGGTGCACACGCTGTGACTCCTGGAGCCCTTACTCCGCTCCTCCCTGCACAGGCATTACTGCTGATAGTCCCCGCAGCCCTGCAAGGGCTCCCCATCGTCTTGACTTAAAACCACCTGGGAGATGACCTCAGGGAGACTGACCATATCCGTCATGAGAGGCTGGACGTGCCCTGGGACCTCAACACTCATGATTAGTCTCTGCTCTTTCTGGCTCAGGCTGTACACATGTCCGCAGCCCTCGTCCCTCAGCCGGACCCACTCCCTCCCTCCCTCAGAAACCGTGTCTCCGGGCCCCCGCCGCCCCCGCCTGCCTCCCCGACCCTCTTGTTTAAGCCGCTCCAGCCCAGAGGGTGAATGTCGCCGCCGACATGCGATCATATCCAGGCACACATTCTGCTCCACGTGGTTCATGGTGGTGCGTGGTTGGCTTTCCCAACTTTGCAGGCTGTGTTGTCTCTCGTCCTCGCCATGGAACCAGGCATGGCACCAGACTGATGATCTCCGACCCAGGGAGGTGCCCGGGAACACCGACAGGCCTCCTTCTCCCCATATACTTGCCTCACCAAGATCCTTCATCTCACCCCGCGAGGCTGTGAATTCATGTATTTACTCAGGGCACCCACGCCTTTTTCTCCAGACACGTTTCACGTTCACAACGAAGAAAGAAAAGAACAGGAAAAGGAAAGCATTCTACTAGGACCAGGTTGAGAGTTGACCTCTGCCTAGGAAATGTGTTCTGGGCTGTTTCTGTGTTTCTGTCTCTGCTCCCCGCTGGCACCCCGTCCTACTGGGTAGCTCAGCCGCGCCTGCTGTGCAGACACAAGGACAGGCGTCTAGGTAGAGTGTCCACAGTGGACGTGGAGGGCCACAGCCGAGGATCTAGCAAGCCCGTACACAGAGGGCCAGGGGACCCTGGGTGGGAGTGCGGTTTGAGTGTGGGGCCCTGATGGTAAAGGAGCCCCCACCCGCCAGGGACGAGCTCCCGATGCCCAGGGCACGAGTGCTCAAGCATATCTAGTCTGTAAGCCATCAGTGTCTTTCCCAGTAGGATTTTTGTGAACACACGCGCAGGTGATGGGTATGCTGATATTTTCTATAAAGCGTATTATTGAATATGCACCTTGGTTTTTGTCTCCTTCTTCCCCATTCATTGCAGTCGGGCACAGTGAAAGATCAAGTACTTGGGGAAAGGCCAGGCCAAGTTTGTCAAAATGTGAACGTCTGACTAATTTGAAACACACCAGCTCCCACTTTCAGAAGGCGTGGGCCAGAGGGTAAGCTCTGGAGCGCAGCCCGACTGAGCTGGCTCCGGCCCTCGCTCCCGTGAGGCCTGGGTCACTACACTTTCCTCACTTCAGCACTCCCAACTGCACACGCAAGCTGGCAACGCCACATGCCACTCTTGTGATGATCTAACGAAATACGGGCAGCTGGACGTTCTTAGGACTCCACCCAGCCCACGCCAAGTCATCGACACCTAATATTGTTAGCAGGGATTATTAGGACCTAAGGTTTTCAACCAGAGGTTCCATATACATTGGGTTATTAGCATATTTGTGTGTAGAAGCAACAGGTGTGACCCAATCAATGCTGACATTCTTGGGGAAATAAAGCTTCTAATCAAACTTTATATTTCTATAAAACTTTATGCGTAAGTTGTGCATTATTTATGGAAGCCTCGTAATCTGCCTTGTGAGCCACATATTCTATCCAATCTCTCGAGGTGAGGAAGCTGGGGCGGAGGGACAGGAGTGACACTGTGAGCGCCAGAGTCTGGGTGGGAATCATGGATGATTGTAGTCATTCATCAGGGTTCTCTAGAGAGATCAAACTGAGAGTTAATAGTGAGTACAGTATGAATAGGTATTGACACAGACCGGCAGGTCTATATTATACACAGAAGTTAAAATATTGGCTATAAGGAGTTGGCCTTTGTGATTGCGGAAATTGAGACGTTCCACGATCTGCAAGCTGGCGACCCAGGAAAGCTGACGGCGCAGCTTTGAGAACTGGGAGGCAGAGTCGGGGGGAGGGGGCTGATCCCCGTCTGAGGGCAGGAGAAGACCACCCACGCCAGCTCGGCAGTCAGGAAGAGAAAGCAAAGTCTCCCTACCTCTGCTCTTTGCTCTAGTCAGACCCTCTGGGAATAGGGTGCTGCCCACTCACTAGGGAAAGGGGATCAGCTTTACTCAGGCTACGGATGGAAATGTAGCGGCATCTGAAACACCCCCACAGACACACCCCGGATCGTGCTGAGCCGACTATCTGGGCACCCTGTGGCCCAGTCAAGCTGGCATGTCCCGAGTGCATCGCGCTGCTGTAACACCTGAGGGCAGTGGATACAATTTTCCTGGCAATGATTTTATCCTCAATTGTCTTCCTACGGGCTCCAAAACAACCTCTAGGTCATCCTGAGTTCTGCGTGAGTCAGCAGAAAACACCAACACACACACACACACACACACACACACACACACGGGCTCCCAAAACGCTGTGCGAGATGTTACAGCCTTCCATTCTCTTCCGCATCCCACAACGACCTTGATCGGGGCTGCAGCACAAACCTATGGGAAGATGTGACTTGTTTCTCTCATTCCCCGAGCCCCTCATGCTGTAACCTTGATCTTATTAAGCAAAACATAAGGAGCTGATCCCACAGCTGACGGGCGAGTCGATGTCTGTGGAGTGCTTACTCATGTGAGGTAGATTAGTTCCCGCAAAGCATTACTCGTTAATTTACCCCATTGTACAATGTCACTGACTACATGGGGCTTTTTAATGTCTCAAATCTCCAAGCAAACTATTAGCAACCCTCCAACCCTACCGTCCCCGGATCTGAGAAAACCGACTGTAGCCTCACGCCAGGAGGGCAGCCTCTCGCCGTCGGAGGGCACGTGCGCACCACATGGGATTCACGAATGTCCTTCGAAGGGTACCGGTTCCCAGCTTCTGTGACAGGAGAGGATATTCCATGTCATCATCATGAATACGAGATATCCTCCAAACCTTCGCCCCAAAAAATGTGGGTACCATCTAGACTTAACTGTCTTATCCTTATTAAAATCACTGGATAATATCAACACTCATCTCTCCACTGTGACAACTTCTAGAGCCATTTTAGATTGGAATGAGAATTTTGGAAGCTAAAATTTTCCTTTCTTTTTTTTTTTTTAACTCAAAATAACATGTATTTCATAGTGGAACGTGATTCAAGAGTTTAGTTTGGGACTCTTCCCTCATGACACAAACTCTAGAAAATTCTCTGCTCCGAATTCACCCATTTGATTGAGACAGATCCGACAATGGCAGGGTAATTTGGATTTCACAGGTTCAGAGCACCACACACTATGTGTGGTAGAGGCTTTGCAGGATGTGGGTATGCATACAAGTTTGCTAAGCATGTTCCTTCTCTCTCTTCATTTCTTTAAAGAGTCCTAACTTTCCTTTTCCTAAAACTCTTTCTACACAATGTAACAGTGATCTCTTGTCCAAAATCCCA
Source organism: Taxidea taxus jeffersonii (assembly GCA_003697995.1). NCBI lineage: Eukaryota > Metazoa > Chordata > Mammalia > Carnivora > Mustelidae > Taxidea > Taxidea taxus. Next base: position 45,748 of record ML105539.1, on the reverse strand, counting down.
TGACCCTCCTCTGTGTAGAGGCAAAGAGAGACCCCATGGTTCTGCTATGCTTCCATGACTCCCCATGACCCACCATTTCTCCACAACCCAGCTTCATCGTGGCTTACCCATCTTACAAGATGCCCTTAATCTACCCTTCGAAACGTTGCCAGATTATCCCCCCAGACATAAAACAGAAGGTGCTGCTTTCCAGCCTAACACTCACGGTGACCTTGCAATCTGCCATGCAGCAGACCACTACACAGTGGACCCTCCAGACCTGCCCCCAGTCCCCCACCTCTCCAGGCTCTGAGTCTCACCTCCACACTGGTCCCAAGCTGCCACCTGGAAGGTTACCATGACCTGAGTGTCTGGAGAGTTCTACATCAGTTCCTAAGGCCAAGCCCCTACTCCTGTAGGTGTCTATGTCCCAAATGAACCACACACACACACACACACACACACACACACACACACACACACAATCACAGGGATACACACATCACTGTGAGGCAGAGCAATGTTTGAACAACTCCTCTGGGGTACAATACAAGTAGAATGGACCTTCCTCTCAGAAGCAGCCAATTATGTCCAGGGCCACACCTATGAGCAAACACATAGATGCTGTGGGGCATTCTCCACTTAGGATGGCACTTTCAGATTTCATTAGTGATGGTGACATGCGAATGGGAACTGTGGGAAGAGTGTGTCCTAGTGTCCTGTCCCTTCAAATTCCATGTGGTCGTAGAAAGCGGGGTGTCAGCTGCACTGATGCCAGAGACGCCTGTCTTTACTGCGTGTTTTTGTTGAATGTATAACGCACGGTCATACAAACAGCTGGTTTTGAATGACACTGCCAGAATGATCATATTAAATGATTTAAGGCTGTGATTTATAATGAAGAGCACAAACCTCGAGTACGGTTGGTACGGTTGCATTGTGAACATCTGGTATTGATTGTAAGATAGAGTATACAATAACTATGTTATAAGAAGCACATATCTACTTAGGATACACTTTACATGGAGATGAAATATGTGCTCTATCATAGCAGAAATGTGAAATCCGGTTTCCCCGGAATTGGAAACACCTCCCGTGTACTCAGCCCACCCCCATCATGAAAAGTCAAGAAGCCCGCAAGTGCTCGGCACTTCAGACAAGGAGCTCCCAAGAGCCTGCAGCCAACTCTGAGCTGGGGAAGGAGACCCCGTCTTAATTGCTATTGCATAACTAATCCACACGGCTAAATTGATAGTCTGCTCCTTTCAAGAAGAGACTTGGATGACTTGAAAGATCAGGTGTCCATCATGCACAGAGCAAGTTTCAGCTGTGGTTCTATAATTGGAGGAGCCGACCCAGAAGGAGGGACTTCTGACTCATTGCACCCAGATTCTTCTGCATCAACTGCTTACAATGCAGAGCAAGGCATGTCCCTCAATCAATCACCCACATTTTGTGCACTGTGTCCTCTCTCTAGGATTCCAGCCCAGCCAGGATTTCCCCAGTGTGGGGAGCCATGGCCGAGCAAGGTGGAAAGGCCCACCTTGTCATGGGCTACACAGAGATAATGTGCGTGGATGGACGTCACTTTCCGGTCTTCATTCCCACGCCAATGGCTCTACAGTCATTAATGTGTTTTCCCTTTGACTGCATTTGACTTTATATCCAGATGTCAACATTTCTGAATTTCTCCAGATAAGTAACCACCATCTGCTGTTGTATCAAGAAAGTTCTTACTGCAGAAAGTCAACACCACTTTGTGCCTCTGAAAATGGGGTCCTTTGTAAGGGCCCCATGTCCAAGGCCTGCTGAATGCTCCTACGTTAGAGCCCATGAACAGGGATCTAAATAGTCCATGCATGGTTTTTCCTGTTGCAGATACATTTTATGCAGATGCTGAACTCGGGAGATACAGGAGGATCAGGAGTAAAGCCATCATGCAAAGGAAGGCTACCGTACATAAACGACTTGCAATTTGGGTCATAACTGCTTGAACACGAATGGATAAAGATGTGGTTCCTATATACAATGGAATATTATTCAGCCATTGGGAAGGATGAAATCTTGCCATTATCAAGGCTGTGGATGGAACTGGAGGGCATTATGTTGACTGAAACAGGTCAATTGGAGAAATAATTATCAGATGGTTTCACTCCTATGTGGAATATGAGAAACGGCACAGAGGACCACAGGGGAAGGAGGGAAAACTGAGTGGGAAGTCATCAGACAGGGAGACAAACCGTGAGAGACTCGTAACTCTAGGAAACACACTGGGGGGTGCTCGAGGGGAGGTGGGGGATGGGGAAAGTGGGGGAGGGGCATTACAGAGGGCACGTGGTGGATGAGCACTGGGTGTTGTATGCGACTGATGAATCGCTGCACACTCCATCAAAAACCAATCAGGTACTTTATGTTGGCTCACTGAATTGGGAAAAGACCAAAAAATGCTCGAATATGTAAATACTCAATTATTTAATAATTATTAAACCGTGGATATGTCCATCCACTATGGGAGCCTCCGTGTTTGGGGCATGTTTCACGGGAGTCACCCGCAGGCTGGTCCCCCGACAGGAGCGCACGCAGCCGGGGTCTGGCCGCAGTGGTCTTTCCCTGGACTCCGCAAGGCGGAGCGCGGAAAGACGGCACAGACCGACCGCGGACGCACGTTCATGCGGCACATGACGCAACAGGGTGCTAGGAGATCCCGTGCCTTGGTGGCCCTGAGAGCGTCATCTGGCCGGAGCGGGACATAGCGATGGTGACGCCTGGCCATGGGACTCGCCAAGGAAACCGCAGATTAGGTTACACTGGCAGTTGTCGGACATACGAGAGTTAATGAATGTGCGACGGACCTCGTCCAGGGGGCCCTGTGGGCGCCTCGGCAGGCAGGTCAAGGCAGGGAGGGCGCCGTGCGCCTCACCTCCGCGCCGGCTGCGTGCAGGAGGCCCCGCCGGGAGGCCGGGCCTGGCGCCTGGGTCCAAGGGAGCGGCCGGCGCGGTCCCGGGCGGCCCAGCGGGCGGGCGGCGGGTTTCAGTCCCCGCGTCGCGTAGGACAGACCTGCGGGGACAAGGTCGGGTGAGGGACGGCGAGAGGGGCACGGTCTTCCCGACGGTCCGCCCCCGCCCCGCCCCGCTCTCCCCGCCTCTCCCTCCTTGAACACGCTCGAGACCTAGACAGAACGGAGGGAAGGGGCCGGGCAGGCCCCGGACAGCGGGAGGCCGGCCACCGCCGCGCGGAAGCCCTCTGCCAACCGCGCTCTCCCGCGGGCGCCGGCAGCAGATTCTCCGCAGGAGCAGCGACAGCTGGGGAGTCACCCGAGCCCGCCCCCGGCTTTCTTCTACGAGCCGTCAGTGGGTGCGCGG
>ML105539.1:0-42307 GCA_003697995.1 Taxidea taxus jeffersonii | reverse complement strand
GCGGCCATTTTGTGAGCCGTCAGTGGGTACGCGGGGCGGCCATTTTGTGAGCCGTCAGTGGGTACGCGGGGCGGCCGTTCTGTGAGCCGTCAGTGGGTACGCGGGGCGGCCATTTTGTGAGCCGTCAGTGAGTACACAGTGGCGGCCATTTTGGAATGATTGAACACGTAGTCATACCTCATTTTGAAGGTGGTTATGAACATTAGGCTGAACCACGAAAACAAACAAAAACACAACTTACTGGCCATATTTGAGACATAAAAAAATGGCCATTTCCCGTGAGTCAAATGAATACAGATTTGGATGCCTTCATTGGTAAAGAAACAGCCTCCTCAAGCATGCATCGTTTTCTCTTGTGAAAATTAGCCACTTGTAAGCTGAAGTCAGTGACCTAGAGCCTGAACCACTTAGGACGTCGTGATAAAACCGTTTCTCCAAACGCAGTCTGCAAAAGCCAGAGGGACTGAGGAGATTAGAAGTCAGTGGGTGTCAGAAAAGGCAGGGAGTATAAAAATGAATTCTTGAATAAACTGGGTGAGAAGTACATTCCTTTTGATTGTTGTCTCTTGCTTTTTAATGTTCTCAGAAAACGGCTGTATCTTTCAGAGTCTCTCAAGGATTTTTAGATAAAAAGAGAGGTTTTATCTTTGCATGTCTATAAGCAGTGAAAAACTCTGGAGACCAAAACCTACAGGCAATTCAAATAAACTAAATCCGATCAAGGTAATATCAATGCCAGAATTAGAAGAAAACCCAGAGAGAATATCAATAACAACATTAGAACAGCAGGTTTCAACTGGAATCAATAGGCAGAATAAACAGAAAAAATTAAGTCACAAAGTGTTAGTAGATAAAAGCTCCCCACTCATTAAAATTCTGTTTGTCTTTGTGTCTTTTTATCAATGTACCTATATATCTATGCAAGTGTATCAAAGTTCGTAGTGTGAACGAACGATGAAATAATCTAATTAATTTCCGGTGTCATTCCACATATTTCTTTCAAGTTGGAACTGCAATATTAATAATGGTTTGCAGCTTAATAAAATATCTTTATGTCCTATTAACTCATATATCGGCTTGTTATAAAAGCCACTTTCTATCAAATAGCTAAACTTCAAAAGAGTTTTGCTTTGATCAGGAAAAAAAAAATCAGGTTCTTTCCATTTGTACTGAATAACTTCGCTCAGTTTTATAGAAAGACAGTTGTCTGAGGCTGCCATTCACTCACAGAAAATATTCTAATGGGCAAAAATGTTTTAAAAAGTCAGCATATACTGTGGGAGCTGGTGGTCGAGGGAGAGTGTGCCTTGTACTTCAGCGGCTAAGGGAAGGCAACTCCCCGGAGGCGAGGCACAAGGGCAGGAGCCCCTGTGGAAGCTGTGGCTGGAGCTCTCCCTGAGCACCGGCTGGCAGTGGCCCGAGTGGTGGAATTCTAAGAATGCCACCAACCAAAATTCCGACAAACTACCGTCTTCTTTTTCTTTTTGAAGACTCAAGTCCTGCTCACTGACAAATGGGAAACTTTGTTTGTGGTTTGGCGAAGACTTGTTAAACAATTTTACTTCGTTGCCATGACACAGAACTTGTTCCTCCGTGGCCTGTCAGAGTGTGGTCAGGACGTGTTCCCGCCACTGACCCCAGCTTCCTGCTGCTCTCCGTCCTGATCACCCCTGCTCCTGGCCTGGCCCATGCCTGCGCACCCAGCTTGATGCTAGAGTACTGGATTATTCAGTAAGGGTTCAACCAATGACCCTAGAAGGTCAATACTAAAGATCTTGGGGTTTCCTAGGGTTGTTCCTCTCAACATCACAGCCAAAATAAAAGGTAACAACCAACCAAGGCATTTAATTAACACTTTATTTATTCATTTGGTGTCTTTTCCCAAAAGAGATTCCAAACACACTTGCTTTTCTGGTGAACAAATATAAGTGGTGAGGGGTCCTAGGGAAGGCAAATATGGGGAGAGTCCCCCTGAAGGTGGAGGAGGTGAGGGAGACCAGCCCCTGATTCTTGCCTGTGTGCTTGCTCAACAGCTCTGTCTAGGAGCCCTCATATCTGTGCTCACAGGGATGTCACAGGGAAGGAGAGTGTCCAGGTCTGGCAGCCATGCATTTATCTGGGGAAGGTTCCTTCTTGGCATGGACATCAGTGGGGACAAGAATGGGGCATGAGGAAGTTGTGCCCACAGGCTGGGGTTTGGGTGAGGTGGGTGATCTGGGTTAGCCCCTTGGAAAGCAGGCGGCACACCCAGTGTGTGTCCCAGGGCTTGCTTACTGTCCCCAGCCCTGAGTCTGGCACCCAGGAGGTGACAAATCCATGTTTGCTGAAAGAGTCACCAGGGTAAACAGAGCGGTGTGCTGGATTATCTCCCAGAGCTTCTACTAAAAACTGTCAGTTAACTGTGCACGTGCATGATGTCCCACCATCCAGGGCACCGAGGCTGGAATTAGTTCTCATGTGGGGCGGGAACCATGGCAGGGATGTGAGGCCAGACCCTCGAGTGGTACTCAGGACCCTGCCTGCGCTCAAGAACCCCTCCCACTCGGAAGGGGGCTGAAGACCCCCTTCAAGGCCCAGGGAAAACAGATCACAAGAGACATGATGGTTCCTAGAGAGGATGTCCTGGGAGACACTCAGACACAGAACCATATTTGTGCTTCAGGCACAAACACAAGCTCACCCTTTCCTCCCACGGCACATGCATTGCTCCCTGGTCTCAGGTCGTGCCCCTTGCAAATGCCAAGGAGTTCAGACTGAATGAGGTTGGACAGCAAGAAATCATCCCAACTCCCGAGAGGGAACATCGGCAACACGCCAGGAGTTACGTAAGTTCCCAAGAGCCGAAGGAAAATCCGATCATGAAAATACTGGTCTAAAACATGATTCTGGGAAAGGCTGAAGTGTCGGGAAATCCCACCGTGGAGCAAGAAGAATGAGGCCCCGTGGAGCCGGGGGTGGGATGTCCTTGTACTCGTGGTCTTGTGATTTTGTCACGTGAAGCTGAACCTCAGAACCCGTTGGAGGGTCCTCACTAGAGGACTGTTGGTATAGACACATGCCCCCAGCATCTTCGAGGCTCAGAGCCCGGCCGCCCAGCCCTTCAGTTCACAGCAGTGCTGCACCTGCTTCCAGCCATGTCTGAAGTCCATGGCCAGCCGGGTTTCCGAGGAAGCACACCTACAGTCAGGCTGCCTCTGGGTGCTCTTTTATAAGTTTCAGCTTTGTTCTGAGAACATTATCAATAGCCTCTCAGCCAAGGTGCCTTTGTCTTGGAATTTTCTCCCCTTAGTTTTCCTCTTTTTTTTTTTTTTTTCCACCCTGATGTTTCTGGAGAAAAACATGTAAACTTTAGTCACAATCCCTGAAAATCATCTCTGAAACACAGTTTGTAAGATGATCCATGAAGGCATAGGAGGAAAGTTGGAAATAAAAACACAGAGAAATTAACCTTTCTTATATGGATCGAAATTTGTGCATATAATTTTTAAATATTTCTACATATGGTGACTCAATTTTTTTTTTTTTAACTCATGGGGTGAATGAGTGGGAAAAAGGACTGACAACACCATGAGTCTACACAGCAATTCTCAGCCCATGATGATTGGGTCGTCCAGGAAAAACGTCAGGGGACATTTTGATTGTCACAGTCAAGGACGCCATGGCCCTCTGTGGGTCGAGTCTGGGGACACTGCAGAAGGTGCTCTGTGCATGGGACCACTCCTCACACAAAGGACTGAAAGCCAAACATTTTCATAGTGCTGAGCACAGACTAAAATTCAAGACCTCTTGATCTTGAAGGGAAAGGCTGCAGGACTGTGGTGTCCATGAGACCCCAACCAGCTCCCTCAGCCATGGTCCGTGGCTCATCCCTCCCTAGCTTGGGTCTCTGAAAATGCCACTGAGCCCCGGCTTGCAGATTCCTCAATTGCACCGACTCTGATGCACACCCTCCAGGTGTGGCTGGTCAGGCAGGGGCCCCCAGCTCTGTCCCTGGACCGAGTGGGCATCTGGCCTTGTCCACAGCCACTCAGTGGCCTACCTGTGGGTAGTGCTATTGGTCCCCCAGTTCCAGCAAAGGGTGTATGTGAGCAGAGTGGTCAACAGCCTTTTTGGAACTGATCTCTGTATGAGGATCTTTCTGAGTCGGATGAACCCGAGATCATGTACCACAACCTCCTCTTTTTACAAATGAGGAGACCAAGGGCCAGAGAGACGAGCTGTTTCCAGACCACAAATATGGAGACCACAGCCCCAGGGAGAATGTGCACATCCAAATCCTTTCTTCCTCAGGCCTCTGATGCTGTTTTTAACAGGAACAAACACAATATCCCTTCTGAGTCTATCTTACAGCACACTTCTATCTCACTGGTGTAAAACATGGTGCCCCAATGTGGATGCCTTAGAGAGACATCTGTTTACTTCCACAGTCCGTAAGACAAAATTTTGATCGGTTTCCCCCATGTGACACACACCCACGAAAAACCCACCTCATAACGATGGTGGGAAGCAGGGGATTGAATAAACCCTCATTGAGTCTTTAAAACAGACTTTACAACTTTCCATGAAAATCATTTCCCGTTTTTTGGTGTCTGTCCTTCTCCCCACTGGTGTTCCGTGTGAAGCTACGTATTCGAGAGCCTGAAATCAGCAACAGCCTTGGCAGATCTGTGTTATCTCCAGCCATATTCAAGTGATTTAACCCAGGGTGGCTGAGCTCACTTCCAAAGAAAACGGAACAGGGTCGGGTGCAGCCTGTCTGAGTCACACCCCACATATGACCAAAATTAACTGGAGGACGTGCCATCAAAGAGAAAATGGTGGCTGGCGCCTGGGTGGCTCAGTTGGTTGGGCATCTGCCTTCATTTCAGGTCACGATCTCGGGGTCCTGGGATGGAGTCCCACGTTGGGGCTCCCTGCTCAGTGGGGAGTCTGCTTCTCTCTCTCCCTCTGCTCCTCCCCCTGCTTGTGCATTCTCTCTGTCAAATAAATAAATAAAATCATAAAAGAGAAGAAAACGGCCACATTTTTCAAAACACGGGTTTCCCAGCACTGTAGCAAAGAAGAGATACGGAGCCTAGGTTCCTGAGGCCTCGTCTTCTGTGTGACGGTGTGACGACAGACCTGGGGTCCTGGCAGGGATGGGGTGTCCACAGCCCAGCATGTCGGTGAGGAGAACAGACATACTCATCCTGAGTGTGAATCACCTGACCCCTGGCTTCCCCGGAGGCTGCTCAGAGGGACATCTTGGGCTGAGAAGGAATCTGGATGACATCTGAAGCCATCACCATCTTCCTATTTTAATGAGGTACTGAGAAACAGATGCTCCCAGGTCTGAGCACCCAGTGTTGCCCTTTACAAGGGCGGGCAGGCCAGCCAGCTTTGCACTAGAAGGGACAGAACAGAAAATGTTGTTACAGGATCTCTGACGTGGATCTCTCTCCAAAAAGCCTATTTGCATATAGAATGTGTCTTGCAAAATACTTTATCCATAATAACAAGGCGGAGAACATAGTGAGATGTTTAAAAATACGCAACAAACATACATGTGTGCATATTTCTTCTAAGCCATACACCATGATTTCACTAAGACTTACTTTATGGTGAGGGCTGAGAACGCCCAGCAATCTCTCTAATGGGCCAAAGCATTTCATTATTACTAGTGGGACAGGCCTCTGAGTAATGGGTCACATTTAACTTGGCAGGAGAAACCAGATTCTGGAGAAGCCCAAACACCGTTCAGTGGAACATTTGGGGAAATGGACAGAGGATTCCACGGGAATCTGGCTAACTCATCCCTCTCTTTCCCATTGCCTCTCACAGGGTTATGAGGTTAGAGGGATAAGACAATTCAACAGCTCCTGTCTGTGTTTCGGCACACGCACGGAAACACCGCGTTGTTCTACATGGATAGTCCCAACCACCTACTCAGTGTGAAGATGATCCTTGGGAGTTCAGCCTCCACACACCCTGTGCTGATCTCACAGACTCTGCCCTGGGCCCCCACTGCGCTCCCGGGCATCAGCTGTGAAGTCCATGCTCTTCCGCCTTATTTTTTCCCCAGGCCATGTGACTTCAGCTGTGATGCTCTCTAATCGGGAGTACAACCCAGGTTCCAAGGACAGAGTCCTGAAGAACTCCAGAGGGGCCTTACCCACCACCTTGCCTGGACAAGATGGGGGGGCGGCTGGTCAGCCGGAGCGCCGCACCCCCACTGGGTCCAACCTTCGGGGCGCGGGGGCAGGATCCAGACAGATGTCTCCTCCCACCCGCTGCTCCACAGAGGGCAACGCCCCCCATGCCAGGAACTCTCTGCCCTCTGCCCAGTAATCAGGCTGAGGGGCTCGTGGCCATGAACAAGTGCCCCCTACTTGGCTCAGTGGACCCGCTGACCACCACAAGCACAGCAGGTGTCCCCAGGTGCAGTCAGGCTCTAAGAGAGACCTGCTGGGAGGGAGGACCAGCAGAGGACGGGGACACAAAGGGATGTGCGCAGAGACAATCACTGCCCTGGCTGTCTGGTCTGTTGTGTGAGCACGGTGGGCAGATGGCCAGTGATCTGTCTGCCCCCAGAGGCTTCTGAGGCCTTTGGGGTCCCTAGAAAGTCCAGCCTGATTAGGACTCTCCTGGGTCCACAGCTCTTCCCGCCCCCCAAGCAGGCTCATTTACTGTCTGTCTTTGGTCTTCCCCAGATGAAGTGAGGGGCTAGGGATGGAGGACGTAGTCACACAGGTGACGGAAGCCAGGGACAGTGCCCCCAGCACTCACCACGTGTAACAGTGCTTTTCCTCCGTCTGCCTCTTCCCTCAAATGCAGGTGCCGGGAAGGCGGGCTCAGGTCCCTCAGCACCGCATCTGGGTCTGGTCGAGTGCCTGGCACACCATGGGGGCTCAGCGAACGCCCAAGGAGGGCAAGTGGGAGGGGGCATCAAGAAGACATGGGAGCCTCACGTCTGCTGATAAATGCCAATAAATATGCAAATGACAAATCTGGAAATGCTCTTCTTACTTTCCAATTCAATTCCAGTAACCCAGGGGGTAAATCTCTATAAATTATAGTGGAGTGTGACTTGTAAATAACATTTTTCTGACATCCCTAAAGCATTGCTGTTTCTTTGGAGTTTATAAATTGCTGATGTAAATGAGTTTACATAACCATTTCATAGTTAATAAAAATAATACGCAGAGCAGGCCTGGGAATCAGGAGCTTCTGAGCATATAAACATGCTGGGTGTGGATAGGGACAGGCTGGGTGATCATTTGGTCGAGCCCACGCTGCTGCGAGCTGCGTACGCGAGGTCTGCAGGGACAGCTGGGAGACCTTCTCTCAGTGGTTTGTTCTAGATGGAGACAGAGTCAAAGCTCCCAGGTGTGGGGCACGGTGCTCGGGTAGGAACACCCAAACCCTCAAGACCCAGCCTACTCCGAGATGACGAAGCCCAAGGGAGTTAGACCCGCTGGCGTGGGAAAGGAGATGGGGCATGTGACGGGCCTCGTTCAGGCTCCGGCAGGGAGCAGGCTCACCCCCAAGCGCGAGGGGCGGGAGAGGAGACGGGGATGCGAGGGGCGGCTCCCTAGCAGCCATGGCAGGGGGTGCGGGCCAGACCTGGGATAACTTTGTGCAGTTAGGAGATCAGACGCTCTCGGGTGATGGACGCTCAGCACAGGTGTGGGTTAGATCTAGGGGCACCACACTGTTGGGGATGTTGCGGAGGAAAGCCAGCTGGAGCGCCACGGTACCCACAAATGTAGCAAGGGCTCCGTGAAGAGAGAGGAGGTTAAAGCACAGGGCTTTTCCCCTTTGCAGACCTTTCCTGCATGTCTGCTGAAGCAGATGTGAGCTTCTTTGTGCGTGCGTGGGGGAAATCTGGCGGAAGGAGCCACCAAGCAAGCAACATCGTTGGCGGAAGCTGTCCATGCACTGGGCTTACGTCTCTGTGCGAGTCTTCTTCAGAAGGCATGGAGGCAGATGCTGTTCCGAGCAGCATTCCAGAAAAGTCCAGCGTAGACCCTGGCCCATCGATGCGTAATGATGCCCCTTGACTCAAGGTCAAAGCTTCGAGTCCGAGCAGTCCCAGCTTGAGTCACCTCATGCTAGAGGCGTTTTTTTCATCCAATGCAGAGGAAAAAAAAAAATGGTTTTAGGTAGAAGCAACCTTTGATTTCTTCCAGGACACAGGTACACACGGAATAAGATCCGACGGGCACACATCACACACCCGCGCGCACACACACGGACACATACAGGGACGTCTCCCAAGTCACTCTCTCCTATGAATGGGATACACCCATCGTAGCCGAAATATTAACAACCAGACCTAGCGGAGTTTTAAGAGCGATCCATTGTGACCCAGTAAAGTTTGCTGCAGGGATGCCAACAGCACATGACACCGGGGCGAAGGAGGAAACCACGTGGGAGAAGTGGTAAAATTGTACACGTGTACTTGAAGTTGAAAGTCTTTTTTAAGAGGGTCTTAGCAAGTTAGGAGAGACGTTCTTTATATATCCTAATGCCTACTAAGCACCTACGTCTGTGTCTCCAGGTGTCTGTGTGTGTACATGTGTGTGATCAGTGTGTCTCCTTATAGGTGCATCTCTGAGGCTCTAACTCAGATAACCACAGAAAACATCCACTCTGGTGCAGGAAACACAGCCAGGGACCAGGGCAGCCCACCATCCCTGCTGCCCCAGAGAACCGACACCCCTAGCCCCGGGACTGACCTGTCGACAGATGTTGATTCTGTGAAGTAACTCACCCTTTTATTCTTAAAAAAGTCCTGATGTATGTCACTTATGTAACTATGGGATCATCCTACCTAAGGCATGAAATAAAATCAATTTATAATATCAGAAAGAAATACCTCAAGCATATTTATTTCTGATTTCTGAATCAAGCAAGAAAAACCAAATACAAAATGATTAGAATTCATAAGAACATTCAGTATTTAAATATGTGGTTAAAAGTACCATTTTGTTCTGTAGGCCCCTAAATTTACTTAAGGGATTGCTTTGCAGTTTCTAGAAGAATAAAAGCGGAAGGAGTCCTGCAGCCTTCGGTACCCAGCAGTCACTGCTCTCGAGCCTCGCCCACAGCGAGGCGCGTGATGTCCCAGCTCGGGACACTGACGTTCTCAGGGTCCCACGTCCCAGAGGAGACACTGAGGCTCAGACAGGTAGGTTTAGGCTCAGCTTCGGCAGCCACCCCCACGGGGCCCGACACCGCCTCTGCCTTGCAGGGGGGACCTGAGGCCCAGAGAGGCCTCATGGGACGGCGGGGGGTGGGGGGAGCGTGGCGGCCAGGGAGTTTGTCCCCAGGGCTGCCCACCCGGCAAATCAGCACAGCCCCATCAACCAGCAAAACTCGGGAAACCATCTGGGGCCGCCTCCCCGACTGCAGGAGCCTGAGCAACCCTGCGTGTGCCCCGCCCGCCCGGCCATGCGGGACCTTCGAGGCTGCGGGCCCTGGCGTCTACAGCCGGCTCCTCATCCAAGGCTCTGGGGAGACGCTCAGTTCAGGGCTGCCCTGTCACTGGTGGTATTCTGCGCTGCGGCAGAGGAGCTGAGGTCCCCACTTCCTGGCTGCCTGTCCCCGGGAGCCCCCGCCAGCTCCGTTCCAGCAGCTGAGTCTCCTTCAGATCCAATCCTCCCTGACTCCCTGATCTGCAAGTGGCTGGAGAACACTCAGACTGTTAGAGGGCTTGCGGCACGAGGCCAGGCCTCCTTCTCTCAACATCTTCGGTGCCACAGAACATTCCAGTCACGGGAGAGAGATGCCCCGCATTCACAGTCCCAGGAGAAACCTCGGGGTGTGCTGGGAAGTCTTGAGCACCATCTGAGAATTCTGCCTGCTGCACACATGAGGGAGTGATTTCCTAAATAAATAAAATAAATAAAGCCAAATAGTTCTTACTAAATGTTATCTTAGAGAGGCTGCATATCAAAAGAGAAAGTGGACTCAATCGGGGCAGTTGGAAGGTGTCGGAGTGGGACCCCATGTCTGCTGTGGACGGTCTATGCTGTTCCCTGATGTGGGGGAGGACCCACTGCCTCTAAAAGCCTACACGCTTCCTTGCGTGTGGACATCCCGGCCTGAGCTCCCTGACTCGGGTGCGGTTCTGGAAAGTAGCCTGGAGGACGTGCTGTGTGATGAGCTGGACGGGAAGAGGGGAGAATGAATGGTTCAGGGTCCCGGAGGCTCCCCCCACAGGATGGGCTGCAGGGGGACACCTGGGTCAGCCGGGCCGCAAACCCCAAACTTGCAAGGGTGGTCGGAGGCACCAGGGCTGGGCAGCCCATCTCCGGATGGGTCACAGACATGGAGAAGGAGGCGAAGACACCAGCCCAGGCTGCCTGCCCCCGTTCTCCCTGGAGCAGCGTCGTAAGTTCCCACAACATACCAACAACACGCCTGTGTCCCCGCCCGGGCCTGTTGTGCCCCAGCTGGTATGTCTCCCTCCCAGTGTAAGGAGAGGACCTGCGTCCCCGGGGCCTGGAGGGACCGCAGGGGCCTGCTGCTGAGGAAGCTGTCCCAGAGCGGCTCTGGCTAGCCTGACCCACTCCAGACACCGTGGGCTGGCCAGCATGGGCTCTGCCATGTGAGGTCATCGTGGTACCTCCTGGAACTGAGTGCTGAATATTTAGTATGTAACCATGCACGTTTCTGTGGAAAATCCTTGACTGTCACTGGGACTTTAATAACTGTGACCAGCCCTTCCTATCCCCAGCGGGGGGAACACATATATAAATGTATATATTTGTAGATATTTTCTCCAGATTACTAAATTATGTATACATCGTCTATAGATACAATGCACACACACACACACACACACACACACACACAGTTTATTAATGTGGAGAAATCAGAAGCTGCTGTCTTCTGTGACAGTAGATGCTTTCCGGGTGTCACCTCCGAAGTGTCCCCATCACTCGCTTCTCTGGCCCACGGACCAAACCCCAGCCCCGCTGGAGCCGGCACGGAGGCCGACAGGTGAGAGAAGTGTGGCAGACCGGGGTGAGACCGGGACCCGGGTCTCCCACGGGACGAAAGGAAGCCCCCTGGAGGACTGGAACCCTGCCCAGGACCGGCCTCCCTGTAAGGAAGAGGACCGGAGCCACCGGGAACATGAAAGACAATTTGGAGTCTGAGCACTGGGAAACCACAGAGTATTCGCTCTCTGTGGGAACTGCCTAAAGGAGTGATTCGGTTCACCCCAGGCCGGGTCGAGGGGACCGTGCTCTCCGACAGCCTTGGAAGACTTGCCTTTGGTCTGCAAACCACACTGTGAAAACCGGCTCTGGCTTCCCTGGATGTGGAATTACTTTCGATCAAACTGAATTAAAGTCAGACCAGTCCTATTTATCTTGTGTTTTCTCTCAGGCAGTGTTTTTCTTCTAATTGGGACTTGAGGGTAGCCCCAGCCAAGGCGCCTTGGGCTGCGGAGCCCGGCCGTGCTGGGCGAGCTGACAGGCGCTGGCTGTCCCCGAAGAGACACAGGCCCTGCTGCGGGTTCATCCACAGAGGCCCCACGGGATCATTTCCGTCCCAGCCGTGGAGATAATCTCCAGTTTGAGGTGGATCTGCAGAAGGACTCTGGCATTTTCACACGGCCCCAGGAGCCGTAACTCAAGACAGCGGTGTCTCGGGGAGCACGGTGCTGCAGAGATGCCCCAGGACCCCACCGCCGTGACCCTGGCTTCCTGCATCCCCAGGAATCTGCGTGATCTTCGCTGCTCGGGAGCCCCAAACGCGGTGGGATGGGAAGGGCAGCCACACCGCTCCGGGAAGGTGCTGATCCGGGGTCGGCCTTTCTGCCCGATCCCAGGGTGTTTTCTAGGGAAAGGGACTAGTGCTGGGAAGTGCATCATCCTGACGAAGGCTTTCAGGGACTGGGAGTGACCTGGGCGCCAGCCATCGGGGCTCCTCGCATCACACGGGGGCTGCAGCCAGACGTCCAAATGACACACTTAAGTCATATGCTCTCGGCATCCCCCGTTTCCTGCGCTAAGGCGAGACGTTCTGTAAAGTCCCCCAGACGCTCACATCTGACGCCTGCTTCCTGGGAGCAGCACCCCTTACGCTCCCAGGACGCAGGGAGCTTCGAGGGACAGGGGCTGGCGTGCGGCTCCGCGCCCTTCCCAAACGCACTCGGGGTCACCGCACCCGGCAATTCCTCCCTTGACTTCCCAAGATGAACGGCCATCCACCGTGTACTCGGGGTTTTCTGTCCACAGCTGTTTTCATTTTATTTTGTGTCTGGGATCTCACCAACGCCATGTAATTTTCACATTTTTCCAAATTGAGCTGTTGGAGTTTTGACTTCGGCTTCGATTGCCACATCACCGGAGTGCAGGCTCCCTTAAAAGGGCAGCATTTTCAAGTTTTGAAAGACAGGTTTACTTGAAAAGGAGAGCTGCAACTTATTTTCAGGTTTCCGAGCTTTTGGGGTATGCCAGCAGCTCCTCATCATTCATACCCGGCATTTTCCATGAGACTTGAGGATAGATGACCCTAATAAATCCCATTATTCTGAAGAACAATAAAAATAACAGGTTGGTGACACTGGAGCCATGATAAATACCATTTTTTATTTTGCCTTGTCATTATTATCTCTTCCCTCCTGCCTGGCGGCTGATAGCCTGTCTCCCGGCAAAGCCAGCCAGGGATCTGGGCCCTGCGGGCGGAGTCAGACAGCCCGGGAGTCTGTCTTCAGGAAGTCGGCAAGTGCAGAGGCAACGGTCTCTGCAGACCTGGACAGTCCTTGGAACATTCCAGCCAGGGGAGTCCCTGAACCCAGCCACAGAGCTGCTACCAGTCCCTCCGCTCTCCTTGTGGAATGATCTGGAACCCTGGATGACTGTGTCCCCTTCTCATGGACTTAATTATTGGAACTCAAGTCCAAAGACAAGGAGCTGGTGCGACAGGCTAGAAGGACATGTGAAGGCTACAGGGACAGAGCACTAGCTTTAGACGCTCACACAAGTCCTGGAAAGCAGTCGGGAAGGCAGCTTCTTAAACTTGCAGAGCCAAAATCAGATGCGCTGAAGGGCACAAAATCTCAGTGTAGGAGTCTGGTTTGTATTTATCTGGGTACCAGATAAGGTATTTATCTGGAAATAACTTCCTGAAAACAGAGCAAAAGGACCCAGCCCATGAGAAGGTGTTAGTAAAATGCCCCGTGAGTGACTCCAGTGGACCCCTCTGGCCACAGCCCGGGTGGGCGAGGGACCGTGGTGTGTGTGAGGTTTGGGGTGAAAACCTGCACAATAAGATGACAAGCCCCAGACCAGCCTCAGTGAGCCAAAGGAGGGGTAACACCCCCACTGAGAACTGCCAGCATCTCACAGCCTGTGGCCCAACATCCTCCTGGAATTTTCCATATTAATTGTCTTATTTCATCTGCATTTCCTCCTGTCATTCCCGTGTCCAAAGGAACCTGCTGCTTCTGTGTCTGATAGGAAGGCAGGATGGATTTAGTCTTTCCTAAAGAAAGTTTTCCCTTTTCATTTAGGCCAACACTTACTTGTTCCTGTCTAGCAGGCCTGGGAATGCGTGGGCATCCACCGGGTATAACAGCAAAAGTAGCAACGTTCTCGAGCCCACCGTGGGGTCGGTGCTCTCCTGCAGTGCTGGCACACGTCCTTCTCACGCCGGCCCGACAAAGCGGGACTCTGCATTAAGCCCATTTCACAGGTGAGGCAGATGGAGCAGGGCCAGGATGAGGACCTTGGTGAAGCAACCTCCATGGAGGGAAGCCAGGTACAGTCTGGCTCCAGGGGCCACATGCTCATAGCTCTGCAAAGTGTCTCCTGCTGGGCCACGGAGTGGTCGTGTGGGGGTCGGGACACCACTGGGAAAGTCGCCAGGAAACTTCCTGCTGCCTTGAGAACATTTTTTTTTTCTTAAGATTTTGTTTGAGGGAGTGAAGGAGAGAGAGAGTGAGTGAGAGTGTGTGTGTGAGAGAGAGAGAGAGAGAACAAAAGCAGAGCAGGAGCACAGGGACAAGCAGACTCCCCACGGAGCAGGGAGCCCCATGTGGGGCTCGATCCCAGGACCCCGAGATCATGACTTGAGCCAAAGGCAGATGCTTCACCGACTGAGCCCTCCAGGTGCCCCAGCTTTGTGAACATTTAACCAGGATTTGTGTCATTCCTTCATTGGAATGTGTCTATAAAAAGGTCTATTTTAGACCTTATGTAATAAGGGCTATACACTGTCTATAATAAGGGTCCACAAGCACTCAACAGAAGAGAACGACAAGGGCATAGCCAACAAAGCTTGGGGGGATCATCAATCCGTCCAGCTAAATCCTGGTACAGAGTTGTACCAGTTCCTGTCTACCGGTCTGACCAGTCTATTTCCTTGAGTACAGCATTTAAAACTTGAGAAGTCATCTAAACATACCCACAGAGTTCCCAGGGGGGTAAAAATCCCAACAATTCGTCTTAACTTGGCATTCAGTCTCCTTGTGGTGATGGGAGAGAGGGCGGGAAGCCTAGGCTTCCGAATTGGGGAGGGGGATACAGGCACCGCAGGCAGACCTTCATGGACGCATTAGCTTCTACTCAGGAAAGGACCAAACCCACAGTGGCATTAGGACCGTGGAGGGGACAGGAGATCCTGGTTGAGGGGGGATCTGTCAGCTTTGCCCTGACGGTGACCAGCATCCCAGATGTTCATGCCTGCATTTGCACACGCCCCCACCCCAAGAGGGCTTCATGCATGGCTTACATTAACCTCTATCATCTTGAAATTCTTAATAATTTCTGAACCAAAGCCCCTGAAATGCCATTTTCCAGCGAGTCCTGCAAATGATGCAGCCAGCCCTGTCCAGCCCAGACATGGTCCATAAAGGATGTTTGCGGTTGTTATAGATGCCGTTATTGGGGGAGGAGGGTGGAGACTTTGGGTGATTACGTATACAGCCCCAGAACGTTTCTGTAGAAAGACTCCCACGTAGCACTGGCCACACAAGCTGCGGTCTGGGCAAAGGCAGCCCGGAGAGCATGTGGCCGTCTCACTCCCGACACGCGTGCTGGTGCGGCATCCGTCCCATGCAGACTGGGGTGAGCCTCTGTGTCCTGATGGCAGCCTCGCCTTTGCTGAAGCTAACTACCACCTTCTGAAAAAGTAATACCGTCAAGTTGTGGTACTCTGCTAAAATAAGTAAACAAATAAATTCTAAAAAGAAAAGTGAAAAGTCATGTTTCTAGTAAATGCAAAAATTCAGTGAAACCCACAAACCCATGATGTGATTCTGGCCATGGTGTTACGGACATCGAATGCTTTGCATCCCCAAGGCTGGTGATCCTTGCACTGGGACCACAGTGTGACCTGCATGCTGGCCGAAGCAGACGTCTCGAGCGACTCCACGAGGCTCGTCACTGCAGACAAGAGAGGAGATGGGGCCTTCTGTACCCTTTACGGGCAAGGTTAAAGGCATTAGGCTGACTTTCATGACGTGGGATAAAGTGAGGGAGAGCAAAGAGCAAAGCGCCAACAGCTCGCTGGCTGGAATGTGGGATCAAGGTTTATTAGTCATCCTCCCTGTATTCTCCAAAGGACTCAGGCTTCTTGCACCCAAGTTGAGTGGTTTGGGGGAAAGGTTAAAAGTCTTTCATTTGCACTGGACAGAAAGTCGGAGTCGTGCTGCCTGCAAGGCAGGCATGGACCCACAGCCCGGGGTCCTCCTTCTGCCAGATTGCTCACACGGCCCCAGCATGAGGCTCAGCGGCCAGGCCTGGGACTCAGATGCGACCTCCGCTCTCCAGCCCTGATGCAGCCCCTTGCAGTTGGGAGAACACCTGCATCACGGAACAGCAGAGCTGCCTGTGGGGTCAAAGCCCCCTAGCCACTCAGGCTGGCTGCCATACATGCCAAGGCTCGGGGGACTAGGGGTGGCTCCAGGGCCTGCACGCACACCCGGCTCTCTTTATGCCCTCCAGTCCATTTAGCTGAGGAACGCAGCACCTGGAGAAAAAGCAAAGGCGGGAGGGGGGCGGGGGCGGGGGACACTACAGCCCTTTTCCTGCATTTTCCTGGTTGATCATCAGCCACTCTGGCAAGAATCCACTACTGTGTTCGCAAGAGCACCAAGAAAACCACCCATTATTCTGACTTGTAGGAGAATCTAATGCGTAACTTACTGTTCCTCTGACCCAGGAAGTACACAGCAAGACCGAAGGGGTCCTGCCAGGATCAGCAGCCAGCATGCATTCAGATTGGATATTTTAAGCTCTTGGGGGTTCCTGTCGAGGTAACACAGAAACAGAGTTTCAAAAGGGCAGACTTAAATCTAGGAAATGTTTAACAGCCAACTGAAGAGGGAAAGTTTAAAAATCAAACAAACCAAAAAAGACACCTTAGAAAGAAACAGAAGGCTTCCTAGGAACCCCAGATAGGGCGTGAAGTGCGTAGAGAGGGTGGAATGCAGGCCCCGCAGGGCCAGGGAGAAAGCTTGCCTGTGTGAGCCCCAGAGGCAGGGTTGACCCCACAAAACATCTCCCATTTAAAGGGAGATCATGGTACTAACAGTGTCTCATTGGCCTCAAATGAGAATAGAAAACGGCAGAGACAATTGTAAAGAAAGGAAGATGAAACACTTTGATGAAAGACCGGGTAACTATGTGTGAAAGGAGAACCCCGGCTTAGGATGCACAGGCCCTTCAAGGAACCCAGGGAGGCCCTGCTGAGAAGGACCTGCCTTCCCCAGGAGAATCCTGCAAGGACTCGATAAAGTTAATGACCGTTCAGCCCAGAGGTGCCTCAGAGGAGAGTCTAGTGTGATCCTTAGAAGGATAAAAGCCCCATCACCCAACTACCGTGGGCAGTTGGGCTATGGGCATGAAGGAAGGCTCGTGAGGTGATGAGCACTGGGTCTTCTATGCAACCAATGAATTCTTGAACTCTACATCTGAAACTAAGTATGTTGGTTAATTGAATTTTAATTAAAAAAATAAAAGAAATTAAAAAAGGATAAAAGCCCCAAAGGAGGAGTTTTTTAGGGTCATTCTGCAAACAAGGGTGACCAGGGGAGCTATGACAAGTGTGAATTCTAACGGTTCAGAAGAAGTGGAGCAACATGTCACCGACTTTAATTCTCAACATGGGAGGCTGGAAAGGCACAGGCTGTTGGAGGAGCTACCAGGAGATGTAAGAATCCGAGGGAGACACCGGGCTGACAGGCTGGCAAACCCCACTTAGACCTTGGTGGAGTTGATGAAAGAGCTCAAGGAATAGTGGAGCCTGCCCAGGGACCATTCGGCAGGGCCAGGCTTAGCTGCTGCAGCAAAGTCATCAGAGCAGGAGAAACCCCACATGGCAGCAACCCCACAGAGCTGATTCATGCTCAGAAAACGAAGCACCCTCCTAGATCATGCCAAGAGAAATGAAACATATAAAGACCTTGATGGCTGATGGCCTCCTATCTCACTGATCCCTGACTGTCCAGACGTACCCACTGCCATGTTTCTGCTGAGGTTTCCCAAACTGAGTGTGTCCACTGGTAGCACAAGCAATAAGAGAAGAAAAGACACTGTTGTTAGGTAAGCATCCAAAGGCACAATGGGTAACCAGTTTCTGGTAGTATTTCACTCATTTCTCAGAACTGGAAAGAAGCTTATTTTTTATTTCCATTTTTAAAAATAAAGTCATGATTCAAAGGAGATATACATAATCTGCCCAAGTTGAGGAAGGTATGCAATGACAAAGGAGAATTTGGGTCTGATCCTCCCTGGAATGTCCCAGCAGAATCCTCCCCCCACAGCCCTCCCTCTGCTGAGCCACACATCCAGTTCACCACCTGGCTCCAGGCTGAGGTGGCCCTCAGAGCGCCTTACAGCCCGCAGGATGGTGGGCAAATTCCTCAGCCCTGCACATGCGTCCTGCACCATCCAGAACCCCCTCCCACTGCACTGGCTTCACGGCTCCCAGGACCGAAGCTGCCGGCCGATCCCCACACTCCCTCCACTTCCCAGGTCCTCTGAACCTCTGCACGTGGCTCTCCAACCAGAAGGTCCTTTACGGTCCCTGGCATGTCGGACTGCACACAAGCCCGCCGCACCAGCTCATAAGCCCACCTCCCGACAGACTCCAGATAAGGGGAGACAGCAGAGCCCAGGGGCAGCTCACAGCGGTGGCATCCCTCCGTCCTGCCTCTTGTGTGGTCCTTGCTGTGTTCGTGCTCTGAGTTCCTGAGCACAGTCTACATGCCCCGAAGCAGCTGTGTCTGACTCCGGGCAGGCATCTCTGAAGGTTGGTTGTGATGAAGTTCTGGACCTGAGAGAACCTGCGTTTGGTCACATCCCCTGCTCTTAAGTTTCTCCCGTCAGCCGCACACCGTGCCCCCACCTTGCGATGCCCTGATCAAGCCACAGGCTCTCAGTTCTCTCCCGTTACCCATCACTCTACAGGCAGGAATTACAAGGAACCGTGTGTCTGAGTCTGGGAGGGAAAATATCCACACAACATAACGGGCAGAGGGGGACTTCTCCTAATGGTCCCATGGCTTGGGTGGTGGATGATGGGAAAGCCGACTCCCTTCACTTCAGAAACAGGCATTTTTCTGCCCCAGTGGCTCCGAGAATGTTTCAGTCCACATGCAGTTATGGTTAAATGAGAATGTTTTCCAGATCTGAAGCTGAGCTTGCCTCCCCTGGTTTTCCTTCTTCCCTCGTTCCCAGGTCCCCAGGTTAGAGAAGACGCTGAGGACGGAACCCAGTGAAAAAGACAGCGTGTGTAGGAACCGTGTTCATCGTAGCGGCTTAAAACAAAACAGAACAGAAGGCAGGCATCTCCATTATCCAGCGCGGGGTGACCAGGGAGGTCGACCTGCGGGGAGCGGCAAGCGTGTGACAGCAGAGGCTCGGCCTCCTAGCTGCACCTGCTTGTACAGTCCAAATTAAAACCTGAAACCCAGCAAATCCCACTTCACAATGGCTCTCAGTGCCGCAGCCCGTGAATTAAAGGCCCCCATTGTTTGGAGGGATTATTTCCTTGCCTCTACCCGCTTCAAAGCAACGCGAATCTTCACTCACTTTTCTGCTGATCCTTGTTGGTCAGATTAACTTTGTTGCGGATTCCTACTGAAACAAAGACTAGCAGATACATTTTAAGCACTTTATGTACAGCTTTGTTTCAGTTCAGGATTCTTATTGTCCTTCCACTTCCTTGTTATAAAGATTACTAGGCAGTTGGGGGAAAATAAGGGAATTACCATATATTCCATTCACTAAATACCCACACTTGCAGGCAAATTATCTCAATTGTAAAACACTTTGGCATACCGAGTAATTATGTGCAATCAAAACCCCACTGTTCGTTTACCTTCCCTTGCTGACTTAACAACAGAATACCTGCATCAGGAAGACCAGAAGATTAGCGAGCACTAGACATCAAAGACGTCGCTCAACACTGACAAAACAGAGCCGAGCCGGGACGCTGCTCCTGGACACTTCAGATCTCAGAGGAACTTACTTAATACTCTCCCCTCTCTAACGAACTCTGAAGAACCTGAAGAGCGTTTCCTTGAGGACAGAATGTTCTCAGGCTCTCTGTAAACACACGGAGGCCGCGTCTCCCGGCCTGCTTGGCCCTCTGCTGCTTGACTCAGACACCTGGGGCTGAGATTAGCGAGTCTCTCCGTGGGCCACACGGTCTCCCCCATGGGCAGCTGCTGAATCTGTCTTGAAACCTTCCACTGGAGTGGCCACCTTGCCAGACCCCAGTCCCTCGACCTCCCACCGCACTGCCCTCTGACAGGTGCTGCACCGAGACCTCCCTCGGGTAGACCCACGGCCCCCAGGCCCAAAGCCAGAGTTCTGGGTAGGCGACATCAGTTTATGGGAAGTAAGAGGCTAATCATCTCCTGAGCATCCATTTGCAGCCCACCGACCAGACAAGCAAACGAAGAAACCACACTTCCTCAGGAAGATTCCAAGGACTTGTCCACACTTGGCAGGATACAAGGGGTGACCTGCAGCCTTCTTTTCCCAGGAAGGAGGGAGCTCTCAAGACTCAAGATGTCCAATGGGAAAACATGGAAAGTCTTGAGCAAACCAGACGGCCTGTTACCCTCACAGATGTCGTGGCTCCGTTGTCCGTGACCCGGTACGACAGGGTCACACCTCAGGGTGGTTCTCCCAAACCCTGCCCACACTGGCTCATCCCACTCTCCTCTAAGAAGGCCACGTGCTGGAGAAGGTCTCGTGTCCTGTGCCGGCACCACGAAGCTCTCCATACGTGAATTAATAGGATTTTCCTCGTTAGCCACTTCATCACCAACTCCAAGATCAAATGTCGCCAATCAGGCATTAGACAATTCTCCAACTGGCAGTGGGAGAGAAACCGATCTGTTGTCTGGGCCCACGTTTCAAAGGAGAAATTTAGTTCCCATAAATAGCTTTTTCTGCAGCATCTGGGCTTCTAATGCGGCAAGAGGAGAGGCCAACGTGGGTGACCCCCGCCTCAAGGTGGTTCTGCTGTGTCGCAAGAGAGGTCAGGACACACAAGGACACTGCCCCACCTGCACTCCCGTCCCTCCTGTCACGCCAGCCCAGGAGGTCAATTTCGGTTCTTGATGCCATTTCCTCTGGGCCTCGTGGCCACCCGTCTCTGAGGGGCACCTGCCTCCTCGGTCCTCCAAGGAGCAACGTGGGGAGATTCGCTGCGCCTTCCCATCCCACGGGACTGGCTTCAGGACAAGCATTAGGGACAGCCCTAATGGAGGGCTGAGAATGTGCCACAGACCCGGAGGTGAGATTAGGAGTCCCTGCCTGGTGTTTTTACAATGGCGAATCGGAATAGGAAACCGTCCGCCTCCAATGATAATCGGAATAGGAAACCGTCGGCCTCCAAAGGCTGAAATAAAACACCTTTTCGCATCTTCTCACTGGAGGCCAGATCCGATGGTTTATTTTTGAGAGTCCTTTATCTTTCTGATGAGAAAATAAAAAAATAAAAAGGAGAACAACCTGGGTTCGCGCCTCCATCTGACCGTTTGCCTGTAACCTCCCAGCTCAGGAAGAAACCCCTTTCCTCACCCGCTCAGCCCGCAGCGCTCTGTGCCCCTCCCACTGTGGTTCGGATGAATTAGATGAGTAGAACGTCTCAAAAAAAAAGTAAAGCACTAATGATAGTTGAATTATAGGAGCATATAGTAACTTTTCCCATTCAGTTATTTTCCCCCTTTCTCAGTGCCCGAAGGAAACCATCACCAAAACTGTTGTCAGTGGTACTAAGTAGCAGGTTCCTTGAGAAATGGTACCTTCTGCTGAACATGTCAGGTTAGCCTGGGTTGTGTTTTAATTTCAGACAGAACTCTGAGTACTTCTTGACCTTATTGAGATGCAGGACGGACGGACCTCTGAAGGCAGGCAAGCCTCCGGTGGGAGGCCATGCCCACTGGGTGATGTCTGCTCCTTTAGGCTGTAGATGCTGTCACTTCTTCCCCTGAAGAACTAAAGCTTTTGAGATACTCCCCCGAGGAAGGGAAGGCCACAGGGCCACACTTGGGGTCACTGACAAGCCAGTGGGAGAAGAGCATGACCAGGTGTTGCCTGGCGCCCAGAAAGACCCAGGGCCCCCATCTGTCTGACCTAGATGGTCCTCCCCAGCCCGCCTCCTGGGAGTGAATCCAGAGCAACACTGTCCACTGGAACATTCTGTGATGATAGATTATTTCTCTTTTTATAATTTTCTATATTTTCGTAAACATGTCCACATTATTCTTACCAAGAGGAAAAGAAAATCAATAGCAGTAATTCGTTTAGTCGACCACAGTGTCGTTCAGAAAATGAGCTTTTGGAACAATGAGCCATGCCTGGGAGTCAAAGAGACATTCTGGGCACTTCCTCTTAAAAGACATTAGGCTATCACTTAGGTGCATTCTTGGCCGAGTCAATTAATTGGCTATTGGCTCACTGTGTGAATCCCTTCTGGGTAGCCTGAACCTCGCTCGCTGTGCACAGCTCTACACTGTGTCCCCTGGAAAGTCTGGTTCCAAGAGAGAGGTGGCTTCGGCCCTGACACTCATCTATTAAGCATGACCGTGGCTTCACAAATCAAGTACAGGGACCCAATGGCAGGACTTGATGGACTTTGAGAATATCTCCCTCTCACCTTGTAGCAAGGCACACATTTGGAAGCTCTGGAAGGTGGAGTGAGATGGTCCCTCCTGGCAGGTCCTGTCCTGCCTGCCGGGGCCATCGAATTGCCCCGCAGCTGGGAATGCACCCCCCACGGTGTCCCAGAACACAGCTAAGTCCTTCCCTGTGGGCAGGCTGGGCAATGGCTTCAAAATTGAATCCAATGCAAACTTGTGATGACTAACTTAGTGAATCATGTCAAATTTTAAATTTTATTTTATTTTATTTTTTATCGGCTGCCAGGTAATTGAAGGGGAGAAGATGCCCAATTGACATCCTGCCCGAGGCATCAGCCTGTCTTGCCACAGCCTCGCCTCCAAGACAGGTGTCAAGAAGGAGTGTGGCTTCATGCAGAAGTGGGAACCTCTACCCTGTCAAAATCTCCAGCGTTCTAGGCTGTCAGCCCGCAAGTGCCTCTTGGCCCCAGCAGCCGCTACTTCCCGTAGAAAGTAAACATCTCCCCAAATCCATCATTGATGAAAACGAAGTTTGAGAAGAAGTAGTGACCTTCAGATCTCACTTAAAGATTCTCATTTTGACACAACCATCATCTGATATTTTTAGAAAGTCACCAAAGTCTAAATTGCTAGCAAAGTAAGACTTAAATAACCAAACATAAGTTTTCCTTATTTAAGTGCTTATGGAGAAAGATGCCAATTTTCAAAACAAATAAGTGAATGATGAATCATCTTCTATATCCAACCAGTGGATGAGTCCCATGTTGGTCAGAAGGGGACTCTTGGACCTCTTAAGCCAGGAGGTGTCCCTAGTGTCACACAGCCACACCTGTTCAGCGAGCCCAGCTCTGCTCGTCCATATTTGGAAACAGATTTCACGTCAAAATTCCTAAAACTGCATTACTGTGAAGTTCAGCTTGAAGAGGCAAACATCCAGAAAGTCTCTTGTATCCCCCAATTTGAGATTCCACAAGAAATGGAGCTGGGCTTGATTGCACAGCCTGCTCCTTCCGCTAGAAAAAATAGAATAGAAAATACCACCTATTGAAGGGGGTAAAGTCCTGAAGCTTGGGAATTCTGAGTCAGGGATGGTGATGAGTGGACGGGTCACCCACACTTCCAGGCTCACAGTGACCCACACAGGAAAGATTTCTTTCTCGTTCACATCACATGTCCCTCATGGAGAACATAGGACCTCTGCTCATCCTCCTAACCCAGGTGTCCAGCCTGGAGGAAGCTTCCTCTCTGCACCCTGAATCATACGCCAGTCCTTGAAGGTGCTCTAGGGCAGTGACACATGTTCCTCTGTTCATGCTTCTCAGCTCCAGAAGTCACACAGCCCCATCTAGCCTTAAGTAAGAGCCACCATCCTGTTTCCAGAGGTAGAGTTTGGAAATGTGAGAGCAGATGTAAGGGCCACTGTGGGGAGGAATATGCCTGGCCTCATGGCCAAGGCTGGAACACCCAGCTTTTCAGGATGACTCACTTCTGGCTTGATGTCCCAACTTCCTCTGCATCTGGCATGGCCATGGACACAAACCTGTCATAGGGCCATATGGAAAGCTCTGCCAGGGGACTCCTGAACATGATCACTCTCTCAGATATAAGTAAATTCCTCTTTGGTCTGTGTTTCTCCCTGTTTGAATGTGTTTGGGTGACAATACGATGCTTGGAGCAGCAGCAGCTAGATTGAAGCCATGAGGCAACCCCAAGCAGCCGTAGCGGATGGAGCAGGGCACTAGGAGGAGCCTCGGCATGGATGACAGCACAGATCCGGCTCACCAAACCCCAAACTGCACCCCTGCAGTCTTCTTCTGTGGGATGAGAGTGACATTTCGGCTCAAGCCTGAGTGAGTCCGATATGTTATTGCTTGTAAGTGAATGAGCCCGAAAGGACACAGTCACACTCCTGCGGACCACCAAAGAGTAGACGACCTCCGACACTGCAACCGGTCTAGTGTTCAGTGAAGGGGCCGAGAAGGACAACTGAGTCCGCTGGAATCAGAGGCACTGACCGGACAGCAAAGACGTGGACGGCCCAGTACGGGCCTGGCACGGGGAGACCTCAGCGGCACCCCCGGGGCAGGGCAGGGCACTCTGTCATTTCACCTTTCACTGGAGAACAGCCCTGACTCGGCCCCAGTGTCTGGGCCAGGTCCTGGCTGGGGGAGAGCTGACTGACTGGGGTGGGTCTGCTTGCCGCCGCCGGGGGAGAATGTTCTCCCGTCTCCATGGGCAAAGTGGCGGTGAAGGTGCAGTGGGGCTGGGCGTGGGGGAAGGGGGTTTTCGGGCCACAGGGACAGAGCCTTCCTGACAACAGGACCATGGGAGTGAAGGCAGAGTTGGGAGATGGGAGGGGAGGTCCCCAACCCTTCGCTGAGTGGGACATAGCAAGCTCCAGACATACAGTCCTGGTTCCATGTGCCTAGCTCTGCACGGTGTTGATGGACACAATGGACATGTGTCACCGTCCGTCGCCCTGTGGGCTCTGGCTCTGATTGGAGTCTAGTGCATCCCGCAGCACCCAACTTGGCCAGAGGCTGTGAAGAGCTCGGACCACTTCCCCATTTCCGTGTGAGAGCAGCCCCGGGGGCTCTCGGCATCACGGACTGCGGAGGCGTGAAGAGGTCCGTACGTGGTGACAGCAAATACAGGGATGTTAAAGCTCCACTTTCCTCTCTTGTCCCTGGGGGGAGCTTTAATGAGATGACGTGAAAATCTGGTGGTTTCACCCTCTTTACTGTGATCACTCGTGACTCTCACACGTTGGTGTCGGGTTTCAGAGTGTCCCGTCCTGGTGCATCGGTTGGATGTTCTTGATGGGACCCAGGGCCACGGCTCTTTCCTACGGCCTCTCCGACACCATCCTCCTGCCATTGTCCAGAAACCCAGGCTTCACGCTATTCTCTCCTCGCCACCCCCACCCCAAGGACGACCCCAGGCTACAGGCCCCGTGGGTCTCCACGGGCCAGAGCTTCCTGTCCACGCAGGCCCATTCATGGTGGGTTTGTGTCCGACTCCCTCTGCCAAGACGCAAAGCACTGGGTGTCAGGCCCTGCCACGGCTTGAATGGTGGCTCCCAAAGGTGTGTCCGCATCTTAATCTGCAGAGGCCGTGGACATGACCTCATTTGGGAGGAAGGTCTTTGCAGATGTGACCAATCAAAGGATCTTGGTGTGAGGAGATCAGTCTGCATCCTCTGGATGGGCCCTAAATCCCGTGACAAGTGTCCTTATGAAAAATGGAGGCAAAGAGACACCAACACAGAGCAGAAGGCCAGGGGATCATGAGGGATGCTTAGAAGGATGGAGCCAGAACCTAGGAAACCCTGGGGCCCCCGGAAGCTGGGAGGGGCAGGGCGGGTCCTCCCCTGAGTGTCTGGAGGGAGGATGGCCCTGTTGGGAGCCTTTGGAGCTCACCTTCCCAGGCCTGTGGCAGGGGCAAAGCTGGGGCCAAACCCTGGCTGTCCACTCCAGGGCTGCCCGGGACACTGAGAACGCCCATAACTAGTCCTTTCTCTGAGAACCTGTCCTGGGTAGCCCTGGGTGACCTCTCCATGCGAGGCACCAGACGTGCTGAATCTTATCTCAGGGCATCGGGCGCTCAGAGGTCCTCGACATCAACAAACAGTTCCAACCTCATGTTCCTGCCCACACATCCCCTGAACGCTGGATGCCTGGCCCCGTCCCACGTCTGGCTCGTGGTCGCCACTCAATAAATACTTGTGAGTCAGCACTCTTCCAATCTGTTATGCAACCCTACTTCAGGGAGAAACTGCGTGCCCTTGGCATCTTCTGGGTGAAGCTGGGGCCAGGAATCCACAGCAGTAAGTCCCTGAGGTTTTAGGTTTTCAGCACAAGTAAAGGTGATTTAAAAAAAAAAAAATCATTCTTCACATTATTTTCAGTGTTCTATGAAGCCCTATTCTGTTTTTGTTTTTTAAAGATTTTATTTATTTATTTTTCAGAGAGAGAGAGAGAGAGAGAGCACAGGCAGACAGAGGCAGGCAGAGGCAGAGGGAGAAGCAGGCTTCCCACTGAGCAAGGAGCCCGATGTGGGACTCGATCCCAGGACGCTGGGATCATGACCTGAGCCGAAAGCAGCCGCTTAACCAACTGAGCCACCCAGGTGTCCCCCCGTTCTGTTTTTAAATGACCAGCTGAGTGCAGGTGTCCATCAGGGTCTCCCACATGGTCAGGACGTGGCCCACACGGGTCCTGCCTCCTCAGTTACAGAATCCGCGGCTGAGACTATACACCGCAGCGTCCCTCACCTTGTTCGAATGCCAGCCCACAGCAAATGGCAGAGCTCTCAACAGAAGCCACACCATCTCCCTGTGGGGTTGTTTGTTGATGATGGCCCATGAGCAAAACTGTTAGGCAACTACCGAATCTCAGAGAAGAATTCCAGAACATTCCATGAATCCCCAAGTAAGATTCAGGAGAACAATATGCCAACCAGGAAGAAACTTGGGTTAAAACAATAACTACTTCACCAACCTCGGGATTTTGGTATCAAGATGCACGTTCCAGGATGTCCTTGAATTATCCAGTGGTTTAACTTCCAAGGCCACAGTGGGCTCATCTCATGCCAAGGCTGAGTCAGGTCCGCCTTGGGTTCAGCCTGGACAGAGGGAGAAACTGGGAAAAAGGATGGTGAGTGTGTGGGTCCAGCCGTTTCTAGCCGCTTTGGCTGGGGGGCTTCCAGAGGCCACCCCGCCTCTCCCTAACTCACCAGTTTGTTGTCTCTGTTCCCCAAGCCCTCGCTGGTCTCCCTAAAGGAGGAACTGCAAGGAGACAGTGGAATCAAGTCATAGGACAAGCACAGGGACCATGCCAGGCGCCATAACTACGCTTTCTAAAGTCAACTGCATGGAGGTGCTAGCATTTTCTTCAAAACTGATCTTTCAAAGGTGTGGCCACGGGTTAGGAAGCCCATTAATTCCACCCCACACTTGCTGGTCACTTGGCAGGTTTAGACACACGCAACGGGGGACACCTGTCCTGAAAGAGGGGGAGGGAGAATCCCCTTTGACTGGCTTTTATGAATTTACCATCCAGATGCGTCCGTCACCAATAGACCCCCGAGTCCGTTGTGAGAGAGGAGCCCGTCCGCTCGTCTGAGAATAAACAGAAGGGATGATGAGAGCTCTGAAACAGTGAAACAGAGAAATCGTGGGGTAGAAGTTCAACGCAAATTCAACCATTTGTATTTTAGACAGTGGCTCCAGCAAACATCTGTGAAGGATTTCAAAGTTGGAATTAGACCTTAAGATCCATTGCCCACTTCTGAAATGAGTAACAATAAAAAAGTAGGTTTTCCAAGACAACGCGCTGGTCACCGACATGCTCTAAAAGGTTGTCTGTGGTCTCTCCATCCACAGGAGCCCACCGTGGGACAGACACAGAGCGGGCTGCAGGGACGGGGACTCTGGGCACCTACGTCTGCCTGCCACCCTCTGCTCTCAGGGTCCTGGTGCTGTCCCCGCTCTGCGTCCGCACAGCAGAGCACCCCGGAGTGGGCACTGACCACCAGGCAGCCACCCCTGCTGGACATAGTCCCTCCCAGCCTCCAGTGGGCCAGCGCATTCAGCTCATACTCACTTGATATGTTGGATCCTGGACACCTCAGTCTCTCCCAACAGCCCAGGGGGCAGGCCCTGGGAACCAACGCCGCAGCAGTCACCCTGTGGGGCTCAGACTCACACGTGCCTGCTAGGGCACTCTGCCTGCCCTGCCTTCTTCCCAGGCAAAGGGCAGCTACCCAGCGGTGCTTCATGCTTCTGCCTGTCCCACCCCATGACTGGGACGGACCCCAGCAGAGACACAGAAACCCAGCAGAGGGTGTGGCAGATCCCCCTCCCACCGGGCCTGTGGCTTCCACAGGAGGAGCCCGCTTCCCAACCCCAGGATGCTCCCCCGCCAGCTCTTGGGCGGGCTTCATGTCACAGCTGCTGAGGAGACACAGACACTGTCCCCAGCAGAAACCTTAACGGACAGATGTGCACATGCACCTACCCTGGAGAAACCCTCATGAGGGGGAGAGAGGCACAGCCAAGCCTGCTCCCGCAGCACCACACAGACTCATGACTAATTAGAAACCATTGCATTGTCCTTTAATTGAAAGGTAATGAAATAAAATAGAGCACATTCATGCCCTGGGATTCTAAGCAATGGTTTTTAGAACACAGCAAGGATCTCCGTGTGCCGACATGAAAACAGAGGCCAAGGGGCATTAAGGAAAATAGAGTTGCAGGCAATCTGCCTCGGGATGGGGGGTCACTTGTGCAAATATCTACAAAACTGCACACAATCACGCACACGTGTGTGTACACGTATCTACCGTGAGTGCGCACGGCCACACGTGTTAGCGCATGGAAGAGGATCAGGAAGAGGGACCACGAGAACGGCGCTGGGTTACCCGTGGGAGTGGAACAAAGACTCAGTACACTCACGTATGAGACAGATTTGACCAGGGATATTTTAGTTTTATTTGAAAATTTTAGTGAAAAATTATACATGTTACTGCTACCAATAAAATTAAAAATCCAGGGGCGCCTGGGTGGCTCAGTGGGTTAAAGCCTCTGCCTTCGGCTCAGGTCATGATCCCAGGGTGCTGGGATTGAGCCCCGCATCGGGCTCTGCTCAGCGGGGAGCCGGCTTCCTCCTCTCTCTCTCTCTCTCTGCCTCCTTGTGATCTCTGTCTGTCAAATAAATAAATAAAATATTAAAAGAATAAAAATCCATTAAGATGCATCGTAGTAAGGAAGCACGGTGAAAGAGGAAGGCAGGGCCCTTGGTGGCGTGTGCGTCGGAAGCTTCCAGAAGGATGGGGCATCTAGAGAATCACGGCTTCCTGATGGAGGCTGAGGCTGGGTCGGAGGAGGGAACGGGGGCCCCACAACCTGTCACCTTGCACACAATGTGGGCAGCAGGACCTCCAGGGTCACGAGCAACCGAGGATAATCACTGGGCCAGGGTGTGATGGCAGAAGGTCACGGGCACAGAACGGGAGACTTCAAAATGCAGACTGAAGGCAGGAGATCTTTTAGGAAGCCATGCCCGCAATCCAGCCAGCTGACCATGGCGACGTAGAAGAGTGCCGGAGGGTAGGGTCACCATATAATTTCTTGCCCAACCTGGATCCTGGAGAAGATGGCATCTGAGAGCCAAAGAGGCCCTGAGAGTGCCCCCACGCAGGGGGTATATGGAGTCCTCACTAGCGGAGCCGGGGAGAAGGAGAGGTGCAGTGAGACCTCTGCAAAGTCACGTGTCACTGGCACCTCCCTGAGGACAGGAACCCAGCCACCTTTTCCATTCCTCATCTACGGTAGCATCCCGGAGCATCACGCTTGTTCAGCACACCGTCACTGGGCCTATGGATGTTGAACAAGACAAGCGAAGGTGGACAGCTGATGGAGGCAGAGGCCGGGCCGAGGTTTGGATTAGATACAGATCTGGGGGGCCCCCAGGGAAAAGCCGGGGTGTGAGGGAGGTTTTCCAGGGAGGATGCCTACACTGGGGTGAGCCCGAAACAGCAGGGAGGTTAGCAGGTGGGCAAAGAAGACAGAGGCGGAGTGAGCTAAGACGGAAGAGGCCCTCACACAGGGGCAGTGCCAGTGAAGAGGGGCGTCAGAGTGAGTCAGATTTGGGGTCTGCAGAGAGCACAGTGAAGTTTGTTGGGTTTAAAAGGTCAAACTGTGTGTAGATCTAGGACTCCTTTTTATGAAATGTGTTTTTTCAACCAACTAAGTCCCGGTTACCTCTGTGCTTCCTTCAAATTCATAAATTGGACCCAGCCCCATACCCAATGAATCAAAAGATTTCTAGGCAAGGTCCACACATTTTAAGACACTTTCCAAGAGCTTCCAAAGTTTTAGAATTCTAGGTTTATATATGGGTTTTCCAGTTGGATTTTGAAAACCAGGAATGAAAGATGGGCTTGGGAGTGAAGAGACAGTTCTGGGCTCAGACTGTGGGTTGAAACGTAGAAGCAATGGAAGTACTAAATGATGAACCCAGACCAAGGCCAAATCCAATATTTCACGTAGTGCATTCTCCCTCTTCTAAGGAAACAGCAGGCTGCATTCACATGGACTTTTCTAGGAGACGAAGGCAAGAGACCAGAGCTGCTCAACCCTCTCCAGCTTGAGCAGGAACATTTCAGCCATGGAGACTAACAAGTGACGTGCTATAGAGATGGGCCTCCACAGACAAGGGGGAGCAGAGAACATCTTGGCAGGGGAGAAAACAGATCCGAGTAGGCTGGCACAACTCCATGCATCCTGGGATAGAAGAATGAGGGACACAGATGACACAGAGCCTGCAACCATCCAGGCTGGCTACTGAAGAAGACCTTGCCCTTGAGAGCGATGAGGCTGGATCTGAGAGGCTTTCCCGAAATGCAGGTGACAGGTCACGGTCCATGGGTGTGGCAGCCATGAAAAGGAGGAATTCAAACCATTCTCCTTCCCAGAAGAACGGTGGAGGAGGAAGGGGAGGAGGAGGGACTACGCTCAGAGGTGAACAGACTGAAGAAGATGGGCAGAGAGTGGGGGTGTGGGAGGGCAGGAGATCCACATTTTTTCTCATAAAGCTTTGGGACACTTTCACAGATTTGCATTTCAGGTGGGAGGCACCAGGCTTTGAAGAGGTGATTTCTCCACAAATGGTTGACTTGATGACAGAGCAGAACAGGTAATTCCAGGTCAGGGACGGATTTACAAAAGCTGACCGCATCCTTGCAACAAGTAGATGTTATGGCCACGCAATGCTCCAAGGGAAGCCAGGGTGAGGTGACGAGCAGAGGCTCTCATCTGTGTGTGGCACCGCGCTCCCCAGCAAGAGACAGGTGCATTTACACAGACACACCACGTGGCCAAATCAGGTGTCCTCTGAGAAGCCTGACCCTTCCTGAGGGAGGGAGCCTCCGCCCGGGATTTCCGGGGACCTGGTTACACAGTGACATGACGAAGTCAGGCACACCAGACCTCAGAGACCTTCCACTAGTCAGCTGCGGAGGGAGCTGGGGTTGAAGCCCATCTGCCCCTTTCTCTGAACACATAAAACCAAGTTAACAGGTGAGAGCACGAGAAAGTTTGCTCCTCAGATGACGCCGTGGGGCACGGACAGCACCTCCCAGCTCACCCTCAATGTGCCGCGTGTCACCGATGTGTCACCGATCTAGTTTGCATAGCTCATGATTGCGGAGGTAGCAAGAAATCCGTCCGCCCAGAAGCACCACTTCCCCCTGTGGTGGCGAGCTCTTCCTCCTTCAGGAGGTTCCTGCTGGGATGCAGGACTGTTTTTCTGCTTTATAACCACTGGGTTTGTCTTTCTCTCAAGATGAAACCAATGACTCAACCCTTGTGCTACGGCCTGCATGAGTTGATGCCAAAGGAAGGCTTGCAAGTAACTTGTTTTCATCCGTGTTAATAATAACGGCGAGGACCTTTATCCGAAAGCGTTCTTTTCTCCTACATTCCCGCCGTTCCAGATGTCTGCCTAACTGAACAGCTCACACGCCACTGGGAATCGAGCATATACTCACACATTCTGTCATAAGACACATGACTGTATATTCCGGGCGTGGCTAGAAAAGCCATCGGATCTGAGCAGAGGACGATGTGTTCATGGGGCCGCGTTTCACAACTGGAGGTTTAAGCCTCATCAAACCACCTAGAGACAAAAGAATCCAAAAGCTGACAGTCATGTGCTTGCAGGATTCTTCAGGGTCAGAGTGAAGGAAAACCTTTTGTTTAAATAAAATCTCATCTGTAAACCCAGGTGTCAACGAGGAAAGCAGAGCCATCTGCCTAGTGGACAAGGAGCCAGGGCCCCGAGTCCCCCCACGGGGCCCCCCCTCACCTGCCCCAGCTGCTCCTGAGCAGAGTCCCTGCAGAAGGCAGCAGGGTGGCTGGACGCTGGTCTCTTCCTGGTGCTCACACAGCGGGGCTCTGCTGGTGCCTGGAAGGCCCGAGAGGTCCAGCACAGGCTGATGGCCGGCAGGCTCCTCTCCCTCCCTCCCTCTGGGACCTCGGCGGGCTCACCCAGTCCCCTCCACGTCCGTGATGTCGTCCTGCAGCTCTGACCCAGATCCTTCTTGACATTCCATGGACATGCCTGATCTGCGCCTGCTCGGAGACCTGAAGCATCCCCTCCTTGGCCAGAGAGCGAAGTCCACACTCCCCGCTCCTGGGTGCGTCCACTCTGATCCTCCGTGTCCTTCGGCCTCCCTGGGACCACCCACCTCCCCATTGTGCTTCCAGAGCCCTGTCCTGCCAGCACAGGGACAGCCTTTGCTCATCCTCTTGGCCTCTCCCAATCTAAGTCACCTTTCAAAGTCCGGTTCAAGTGACAGGCCACTGGGCCCCTTCTTCGGTTGATCCAAAACCTGGGCCCTTCGGGTCAGTCCGGCCCCGTGCGTGGGCGGGAACTACGGGGCTCTTTGGACAGAAGGTCAAGTAAAGAATTTTTAGTCAAGCACCGTCATGGGTTGAACTGTGTCTGAGAGCCACATGCCGAGGTCCTAACGCAGTCGCCTCAGAACGCGGCGGGGTGGACACGGGGTTGTCGCAGATGCAGCAGCGGCTAAGGCGAGTCTCACTGGGGTGCTCGGGCCTCGGCGCAAATGCCTGTGTCCCTGTGGAGAGAAGGGAGTTTGGGACACAGGTCAACTGTCATTGACAAGGTCGTGTGAAGACAGAGGCAGAGCCGGGGTGATGCGTCCACAAGCCGAGGAAGGGCGGGCGTTGCCAGAACCTTCTGGGAGGTAGAGGAGAGGCCCAGGCAGGTTCTCCCTCCACCTCCACAGGAACCAGCGCTACCAACACCTCCACCTTAGGCTTCCAACCCCCAGGACGGGTGACAATAAGCTTCTGTTGTTTAAGCCAGCTAGTGTGGGTGGCAGTGCTTGCAAACGAGGACCGAGGACGGGGACAGAGTGGCCAATCAGTTGCCGAGAAGGCCCAGAGGCAGACACAGGCGGCAGCCGCCCGGACGGAAGAACGGAAACTGCAAAACTTCAGGAGCCCCGAGGAGAGCCTGAGGCTGCTGCTGCAGGCCGTTCCGTGAGCCCGACCCTGCGACCCCACGAGGCCTGCAGCCCTCCTGCTGCTATTCAGGAGCAGCGGCCC
Source organism: Taxidea taxus jeffersonii (assembly GCA_003697995.1). Taxonomy (NCBI): domain Eukaryota; kingdom Metazoa; phylum Chordata; class Mammalia; order Carnivora; family Mustelidae; genus Taxidea; species Taxidea taxus. The sequence goes on along the minus strand of ML105539.1, from coordinate 9,077 downwards.
AGGAGGTCACAGAAGGTGACGGGCAGGGAGGGGGCCTGCCCGCGAAGGGAAGGGGAGAAAGGGAAGGGCCAGGCCTCCCCTGCCCCAACTGCCCTGCAGCTCACCCCTCCCCGCACCCTGTTGCCTGGTCTAATGGAGAGAAAGCGCATGGCAATGGCTCAAAGCAGGAGTGGGGTCTGCAGGGCCCAGCATGACGGAGAGGGAAGGGCGGAAACTGGGAGACCGGAAGTAAGCAGTCGGCACAGCCCTCTTCGCTCACATTTCTGCCTGGAGCAGTGATTAGGCGTTCATGAGCCTCGCCTATTCACTCACCTTAGACACCCACTTCAGCTACTTCGACAACTGTCTGATTGGTCTTTCCTCCACCCGTAGCACAAGAAATTGTCCACTTTTCACAGTGGTCCCCCACAAATGTCTGTTAAGTAGGGAATAAATGAAAAACAGACGGGGAAGGAGGATGGGCGGGAGGAAGGGGTGGATGGGAAGATGGACGGGGGGAGAGAGGGAGAGGGAGGGAGGGAGGATGAGGGAGGGAGGGAGGGAAGGGAGGAGAGAGTAGGAGGGAGGTCGGGAGGGAGGGGTCAAATGTGACTATATTTGGGCAGAGGGTCTTTAAAGATGTGATTAGGTCAAAAGGGGGTCAGCAGGTGGCCTCAGATCCAATCTGACTGGGTCCTTGGAAGGGCAGGGCTGGACGGGGAGAGACACGGGAGTGTGGGCCCTGCGGAAAGACCACGAGAAGACAGAGGCAGACATGGCATCTGCATGCCAAAGAGAGAGGCCTTGGACAACACAACCCTGCAGACACCGGCCCCTGGACTCCCAGCCTCCAGAACCGTGAGAACATACACCTCCTTTGTTGAAATCACCCTGTTGGGGGTATTCTGGGAGGACAGCTGTACCCGACGTAAGTTCCCCACCCATCACCGTCCCTCACCAGCCACCTGCGTCGAATTACGAGCCGTGGTTAGCCTGCCAGCCACTCAGCTTCCTCCCAGGAGACTAGGGGCCAGGCCAGGCTGTGTGGGGCTAGAGGGTCGAGGGGCCGCAGAGCACGGGTGAGTGGCAGGGCCATGTGTCCTGGGAGCTCTCACCAGCGTGGAGTCATCAGGAGGGGCTCTGGAACTGGGGGCTAGAGGACGGCACCTGCAGGCACTTGGAGGGTGGAGAAAAGAATGTCCTGAGCTTGGTCCTAAGTGTCATGTTCTGTGGGTCAATGTAGCCTCTGGAAGTGTGCCTGGGAGGGGAGCCTGCATGCCCCCCACTTCCTGGCACACATACAAACATCCACACACACTCAGAGATGCTGCAAGAGTGGGGGCCAGGAGGCCCGAGGCTGCTCTACCTAGTCTTCCGTGCGCAAGAAAGGAGGGATGTAGCTGGTCCAACCCCAGTCCAGAACCCCAGATCCCAGCAGCTGTGGAGACAGTCTTGTCCCCAAGAAGGGGAGTGAAAGCAGACCAGGGGCCCTCAGTCTAGTAACATTTCAAGTTTCTCCCCTTTAGACCCATTTCATACCTGGCTTTTGTTTTTCCATGAGAACGGTCCTGGGAAACGCTGCCCGACCAAAATATCTTCCAAACCTCAGAGAAACCTTCCCCTGAGCTCCCAAAGCGTCCTCGGTTGGGCACGTTTGTTGCACTGATGTCCCTTCAGTGGGCTGATTTTGACGGAGGCTCCAGTGACTCCGGCGGCACACCGGCCGTGAAACCCGGAGTGCACCACACTTACTTTCTGCTGGTGTTCTTCAACTGCTATTTCTAAAAGGCATTTCCAGCAGGTAGATTGAATCTTTTATAATATAAGTGATTGGGGGCTGCTGGGAAGTCGTGGGAGGTAGAGTCCTATCTGGTCGAAACTTCAAACAGGTTTCCAAGAGTCAAACATAAATATGCCATTTAGCGTTTTCACCTTTTTCCATCCCACACAAATCATTCCCTTTGAGGGTTTTACTAGCAAATCGTCTTTGGATTTGCTCGGATCTGAGAGATGTATTCTCATTCCTGAGTTATTATCTCATGTCCTTTCTGGTTGTTACTGTCAGTAGTTATTTGGCAGAATATGTGAAGTAAATTCATAAATAGTTTAAAATATGCATTGATCTGGTTCTTTGGAAGAAAGGGGCTCCTGTAGCCATAACCGAATGGGATTAAGTGTATATGATAACTCAACCACCATAGGTCCTAAGAAATCCGATTGCAAGACGCAGGACTTCCGTAAACATCCGGGATTCTGAAAAGAAACAAAGAGCTAATCATTCTTATCAACCCGTTGTACTTCTCTTAGAAGCTCATTCCTTCCTTAGTTGGATACTATACTCACAATATTTAATATTTATGTAGCCATAGTGCCCAAACGTGCATTAAAGTAACTTATTTGATTAATGAAACATTAATGAAAACGACAGTGGAATTCAGTCTGCTGGCTTTAAGGTGTTCCTAGTTTCTATTTCCTCTCACTGACAGGGGGAAAGGCTGCCTGCCCCCCCCCCACTCAATATGGGCATTTTCTGCTAAAATTCCATCATGCCGGGATAGAAGGCCCTGTCCGTCTTGCAGGTTAGCGGAGGAAAAGAAGCCGTCTGCTTCTGAGGCAGCCCAACCACAGAAGACACAGCAATGGTGTCAGAATCCCAGCAGGTCACCATCCCGGGCCCCTGGTTATGAACCTCGCATCGGCTGCCTCAATCAGTCCTTAGCGTCAGCTGGAGACGGGCCGACTTCAGAGCCTCCGGAAAGGATGGCACGGCTTGGAGTCATTTGCTCTTGCTTCTGGAAAACAAGAGGAAGTGGAATTCTTCCACAGTTTAGGAATGAAGGGTTAAGGTCAAAGAATGGACCTTGGTAGCTTCCAATCCTGGAAGATCTATAAGGCCAGAAAATCTTCTTGCCACTCCTGTGGATGCCTCAGGGACCCAGAAGAGCAAGGCAGGAGTTTTCCCGAAGGCTGTGCCACTTCACTGCAAATACTTAGTCCTCTAGTAGACAGCTGTCATCTTGCACCAGAAAAAGGGAGACTGCCTACCCAAAGTGAAATGCAGTAAGTTTAAAAATAGACTTACACGACAAAAGTTAGAGGATGCTAAGTTCCAAAGGGACCTGTGCACAGGACAGAAGGGGACCTCTGTGCACCTTCTCTGCACCCGTAAATGTCAGAGATTTCCTTGGAGTGGTACCTCAACAGTTAACGGTTCCACACTCAAGGAGTTAAAATACAAACCTTAACACGTGACTGCTTTTAAGCTGTAATGTCCTTATAACAGAAGTTCTTATCAGAGGTCTGCACCGCACTTGGCAAACAAGACGTTGTACCTTTTAAACAAATAATTCATTAAGTAATTAAATTCAAGTGAGATTACTCTAATTAAATACATACTGCTGTTGAATCATAATTTCTATGTGGTCTAGTTAAAGATGAACAATCTCTTATTCCTGACAAAAAAGAAAGCTTTAAAAGAATCCCCCCCGTGGCCGGAGGGATAGATTTACAGGCGCTCCACAGAGGTCATTTCAAGAAGGAAGAGAAGGCCAGCACAGGGGGTCCGGGTGGCGGCGGCTCCCCTGCCTGGAGATTCTGCAGATCCAGGCTGTGCGCCCTGGGTCCGGTGACAGGACTCTTCGGACCGGCAGGAAGCCACAGCGCTCTGCCCCGGAGCTCGGCTTTCCCCCCGCGTCCGCCCCGCGCACCAGGCCCCGACGGGGCGCGCGCCAGAGGTCCGCGCTGCAGCAAGGACCTCAGCACTTGGGCAAACACGGGAACTCACTTGGTCCTCAAGCCTGATCGCCCGTCTTCCTCGGAGGGCCTGCCACCGCGGCGCTCATGGGGGCACCGCCCAAGTCCCCACCGGCTGTGATCTGCGCCTCTGGGCTGCGGAGAGCTGACGGTGGGCTGCGTGGCGGCCCGGCAGTCCTGTGCCAGACGCGCGTTTCCTAGCGGTCCGGGGCGGGCGGCTACACCTGTACCGCGAGGATGTACATCGCCTTGCTCCGGGATGGCATTGATTCGGGACGGGGCACCACATGCACAAGCTAATTAAAAGCGCATAACGGGGCCTACAGGAACGCGGTAGAAAAACAAATAAATACGCGTGCAGCTGGCGCGGCGATGGTGCCTCTGCCCCTGAGCAACCGTCTGGTGACATCAAATTATAAACCCTGGAAACCCTCACACCGCTGTTGATCACATTCGAGGCATAATGGAAATGATTTGGTTAATTAAGGGGAGGTTTATAAAATATTTACGTGTGTGCACACGCATGTAATTCACTTCCTACACTCGGGGACAGTGACGGCACCGTGCTCCAGGCCGGGGCTGTGGTCCATTCCATTTTCCCTTTCCCACCCTGCCATGGTGGGAAACGCCTGCCGGCTGGGGGGCAATGTGCACCGGGGCTGCTCTTCCCAGGCCAGCCCCAGTCCGCAGTCCCGGGAACCAAGCCCCTACTCCATCCCCACACCTGCTCTACTTTGCTGGGTGGCGGGTGGCGGGCCCTGCCAGGAGAGCTTCCCACCATCCCGCGTCCCTGGGCCCTCCCTTCTGGACGTCTTCCTCCAGGGATGTTCCTGGGGTCTCTTGGTGTCGCCTCCCGCTGGCCTCACTCTGGTCCCTCTACAGAGGGGCTCCCTCTCCCAGCTGAGTCGCAGGCCCGTGTTTTCAGGGCGCTCACTGGGTGCTGGTCTGCACCCCTGTCTGCCACTCCCCTCCCCCCCCCCCCCCCCCCCGCCGCCCGGCATCCAGGGATGGGGAGGATCACCGCAGGCAGCTAGGCTTCCTTCTTGGCTTGAACCCAAGGGCATGGGCGTGCAGTCCGGCACTCCTCTGGGCTTCTCTACCATCCGCCGGGGACTGGTCGATGCTTGCCTCACTGTCTGTCGCTGAGGAGCAGGGTGGCTTCCTGTGTCCTGCTGGAGAAAGGTGCAAAGTCTAATGGGTATTTAACAGGACTCATAAATCAGGAGGCAAGCATCAGGGCAGAGGGCAGGGCCGGGGTCGGGGCCCCAAGCCCCAGCACTGAGCTGCTGCCCTGCATGCCTGCCCCACCGTCTGCACAGGAAGGAATGGCCATTTTGAAAAGCAGAAGAGGCCTTGGGGCTGCCACCATATCCCTGACACTGGTCTCTGACACCTGCTGGGTCCTTGGCGCCAAAGGCAGGTCCCCATGATGGCTTCCGGGAGAAGGGCAGTTTCTCACCACCTGCATCCTCTTCTTCTGGGACCCAGGTAGGCGCAGCCTCAAAATCAGTGGAGAATTCTTTTGGAAGAAATAAAATAATATAAATGGGGATGCTGTTTGGTTTGTTTACTTTTATTCTTTTGTAAATACGCAGGTGGGTGGGTAGGGAGCTTGGTGAAGGCTAACCGTCACTGCGGGCAGGGAGAAAAAAAGGGACATGATCTTTTTCGGAGCTGAGGTAACACTTCCCTCCTATTTAGAAAACTAACCCCCCACCCCACCAAAGGATAACCAGCAAGTAAACTTTCCATCAGGCCTTGAAACCTGCCTAAAAGTCAAGTTGGTCCAAAATCATATTTTTGCCAACTCTCCCTTCTCCAGCACACACCAAGTTCTCAGGGGCTTTCTCTCCTCCCCACCAGAGTCCCCTTCCTCCCTCCAAAACCACTCCTGCACTGTACTGGGGTGCCCTACCCAACCACGGGTGCACCCAGAGGCCCGGGTCCTAGCCGGGGATGTGGAGGGTCCAGGCTTTCCAATCACAAGGCCTTGACCAACTGCCACTGCCCAGCTCTGCCTGGTTGTGCCAATGACCTGCTCCAACTCCCGGGTCCCTGCATGGGCTTCCTTGCACTCCCTCCCCAACCTGAGCCCTGATGCAGGCCACTTGGAGCTCAGATTCCGCTGGCCTCACAGCGACCCCATAGGTCTGGCTATGTACTGTTCATTCCACTGTCCTGCCTCTGGCTCAGTGGTTGGCCAGTCACAAGGAAAGGGGAGGGGCTCCTCTAGCCCTACCCCTGGTCCCGGCCTCCAGAGCAGTGATGGGGCCTGCCTGAACCACCCCTGCCAGGTGGGGAGTACCTGGGGATCTGTGAAGGTGGTTTCTCCCTGTTTGTGGATCCAGAGTGGTGGGGCTGTGGGCTGGAGAAACCCCACAGATTGTACCCAGCCAGTGCCACTGAGCCTCAAAAGGACCCTGCATGGCCCCCCTATTCTCCCCTGCCTCTCTGCCATCAGAGGGTTGGCCAGGACCAGGGACAGGCTGAACAAGTGAGCTGGGCCATCTTCTTTGGGGAAAGTTCTGATCCCTTAAGCAGATGTTCAAGTGAGGCCCAAGGTCCAGGCTCAGGCACCTGAGGGGCCTTCCCTCCTCAGCCTCACTATTTGATGCTAACAAGGAATAGAAGGATGGTGGGAGGATACTTTCCAGGGGGATGCTGAGCCAGAAAGTTTTGGATCCTTCTCTTTTCCTCCTAGTCTGCAGTGGGATGGTTTGGAGGCAGTACCCCACACACACACCTTTTTTTGGGGGGTCAGGTTTTTTCCTAGTTTTCTTCATGCAATTTTTTGGGTAAAGCTCAAGGAGAATGAAGGGAGGAGATGAGCCAGGGGTACACCCGGGCTCTGCTGGGATCCAGCCCTGGCCTTTGGCAGAGGATGAGCACAGTCAGCACTAAGGCACCTTTCTAGAGCTTCGCAGAGGAAGTCTACAGGCCTTTTTAGAGTCAATTCTCCCACTACTGGGGAATCCCCAGACACGGTTTCCAGGAGGGCCCTTCCCACTCACCTCCCTGATGTCTTCTAGAACCTTCTATCTTTTCATAGCACAGATGGAGGTGAGACAGGCAGGGCGCAGCATGTGACTGTGGGGGCTGCTCCCAACGAAATCTGCTGCCCACCTACCACCCCCACGTTCTGCCGGCTCCGACCCCACTGAAGTTGGGGAGAGTGAGAAGGAGGACCCAGCTGTGTGGCTGAACCCCTACAAGGACAAGTGTCTCTGGCCTTACAGTCGGCCTGCCCTCCATGTCAGGGAAGAGGGTTTATCGGACCTGTATTTACCTGTCACCCTGAAATGTGACACTGAAGTCTGCTGGACCAAACAGTGCTGGGGCTCTGCTTGAGATGTAGGAAAGAGGGGCTTGGCCTGCAGGGAAGTGGCGGGCTGGGGAGCAGGAGGAAGCTTTGGCTTACTGACTTCCGGGACTGGGAGTGGCTTGCACTGAGCTCTAGCACCCCAGAATCTGCTTCGAAGCAAGAAAGGTGCCCAGATGTTTCAGGAGGTTTCTAGAGCGAGTGAGGGCAAGTTAGTGGAGGCTGGGTGGGGGGCAGCAGGGACAGGAAGAAAACCTGACTGAGCAGAGAAATAAAAGCTTGATTACAGATCTGTTAATTAGTAATTACTATTATGGGCCTCATTGTTGCTAATTATAGACTGGCTCTCTGTCTGTCCTCAGGCCCCAAAATGGGGACATGAGAGCCTTCCTGGTGGTGCAAGAGTCACTGGGCCTCGAGGATCCAGGGGACTGGAGGGGGAACCAGGGGATGGGGTCCAGGTCAAGGTCCAGCAACACAGCCAGCTGAGGACCTGGCCCAGAGGCCAGCCTCAACTCCGCAGACCAGAACTGGCCCACGCCAAGGCTGACACCGCAGTGCGTGCTGAGATTCCTGCGGGGTCCAGGGTGCCAGCCCCTCACAGCAAGGAGGAAGCAGGGGTGGGGGTGGGGAGCTGATCGCTCATTCAGAGATGGGGGGCGGGGAGTGGCTCCAGGAACCCGGGCGGTACCGGGGCACACTCCCTACCCGGTCCGCAGGGATCTGGCGGGCGAGTGAATGGCTGAAGCGGCCTGCGCGACAGGAGTCCGGTGCACAGGGAGGCCAGGAGGACCGTGCACCAGTCGTCTGAGCCCTAGTGCGGACCTGGACCTCCCCCTGGAGCTCGGGGCTCAGGGCAGTGTCCGCTTGCTCTTCCCGCAGGCTGAGGATGGAGAAGAGAGAGGGAAGGAGAAGAGGGACGCCGTGTCCCTGGGCCGGTCGCGGCGTCGCCTCGTGCGGGCGCGCTCCACGCAAGTTTTCTTCCTGCGTGTGCACACCCAGCGGACAGACGAGGGGCCCCGAGCCACACTTCGTTTCTCCCGTCGCCGCGGTGGGGGCGGAGCGTTTCCCTCGCGCTGCAGGGGTGATTTTCCAGCAGAGAAAAGGTCCCCACCCTCACCTCCAAGAGTGGGTCACTGTGGACTGCATCTGCTTTGCCATTGAAGTGGCTTCTCAGCTGCCCTTTCTGGAAGTTTTCACAATTGGAGAGCGCGCAGAGCTCGGCGCCTTCCCGCTTCTCCAAGCGCAGCGAGGCCGGTCCCGGCCAGGGGACCCGTGCATACCTCGTGGTGGCCGCGGGGCCGCCGCACCCGCGTCCGGGGGTCACGCCACGCCGGGTTCCGCGGCGCTCCGAGGGCGCGAGGGGCCACTTCTGCCAGAGGAGTCTGGGGAGGCCAAGGCAGCGCCGGCCTCGGAGGAGAGGCCCTTCCCGGCAGGCTGTCACCGCCCCAGCGCCGGCACCGCGGCCCCAACGGCGGAAGAGCAGGCGCCAAGATGTTTTCCTGCAAGAGCAGACACCCCTCGGCTTCGAAGCAGCGAACCCCAGGGTCCGACAGCGGCACGCCGGTGCGGACGGGCTGTCAGACAAACGCGGGAGCCGGGCGGCGGGGAGCCCGTGGCCGCGAGGCCGGCACCCGCCGCCCGGCCCGCTCAGCGCCCACCGCGGGCGGAGGTGGCCCGGCCGGCGCGGAGCACCACGTGCGAGCCGGGAGGGGCGGGAGCGGCCGGCGAGGGGGGGGGGGGGGCAGGGGGGGGGGGGGGGGGGGGGCGGGGGGGCGGGGCCAGCGCTCGAGGGGATGCCAATCAAAGCATCAACTTCAAATTGTGTCTGAAAGCCCCGCCGCCGAGCGGAGGGCGGCCGCCGCAGTCGGCGCGGGATCGCGGAGCCGGGCGCAGCCGGGAGCCGGGCGCCAGCGAGCACCGGGCCGAGCAGCAGCCAGCGGCCCCCGCCTCCGGGCCGGCCCGAGCGCGCCCGGCCGGCCGCCCGCTCCCCGCACCGCCCCCGCGCCGCCGCGACCCCCGCCCC
>ML105538.1:32389-51350 GCA_003697995.1 Taxidea taxus jeffersonii | reverse complement strand
GCAAACTTTGCCTCTGTTCGATGTTCCATGCTCAGTCCCAGGGCTAGAGCCTGGATGTCACTGTCATCTCTGAGCTCACAACCTACCCACTTTCCAGCTTGTTCACACAGTTATCCTCCAGCCTTGTTCAACTGAATCAGCCCTTCATTATTTAACCACTTCTCATGTATGTAAACACCTGTCTTTACTTCCTTCAGTAAGTCAAGCATTTTGATTTCTCACACTTCTTTGCCAATCCCCTCCATAACTCTGTTGCAGTAGCCTACAAAAACCCCAAACCCTGATAAGCACACTAGTTTTCTGTAACATATCCAGGCTGCTGAACAGTAGTGGAAGAAAAATAACAGAACCCTGTGGACTCATGGCACCTTAACTCAGGATCTCCACTTCAGCTCGGCTCTAGACCCTGCTTGGCAATCCTTCTTACACTACCCTATTCAGGTGTCTCTCCTACATTCTACAACATGTACTTCAAGTCACCCCTGTTCTCCTCAAGCCTCTTACCCAAACACCTCCCCTGAACAAAGGGCCTCAGTCTCTCAGCTTCACAATGAGAAGAAAGGCTTTTGTGGAATTCCCAGGGCTTCCTGGCACCAGATCTACCACACCACTATCTACAAGCATTCTTCCATCCTTCCCTTCTGATGTCTAAGACTAAGCCAGCTCCTATATCCTGGATTCCATCCCTTTCTTCTCATTCTTCTCCATCATCCACCTCTCCCTCTTCACTTGTGAGTAAGGAGGAAGTAAACACTCAGGTCTCTTCTGTCTTACAAGCAAGAGCAACAAAAGCCTCTCTGATCCCATTCTCTGCCCTACTCACTCTCCCCTTCCGCTCTGCCTGCACTTACTCTATCCACCCCCTTCATTCCTATCAACCCTCCAGTCCCCATGGCAGGCCAGGTTCATCTCCCACTATGTCATTCAAATGGGCCTCGGGTTTTAATCCACAAATGCTGTCACCGATTCCCAAGGGCATTTTTCAGCTGCCACAGCACTGTGTCACTAGACAGCATGGCCCCACATACCTTCCAGGCTGCCACAGCCCTGCACCCTGTAGGATTTCTCTCTGCTTCTCTCCTTCACCACTTCTCTCAGGATCCTTTGCAAGTTCCACTGTCCAACAAATCCTTCACTACTAGTATCTCCAATAATGGTATCTCCTGGCCCCTTTCCACTGACTTCACTGTTAACGTACTACTGACTTCAAAATCCGTATTTCCCTTTCTAACTCATTACTAAACACCTCCATTTGGTGTGCTCAGAAAGTGCAAAGCTGAGCTCACCTGTCATTTTATATATACGGTGTTGACTGCTGAACTGTGTGGGTCCACTGACGTACAGATTTTAGTCAATAAACGCTTTAAATGTACTTTCTTATAATTTTCTTAACATTTTCTTTTCTCTAGCTTACTTTATTATAAGAATACAGTACGTAAAACATATATGTTAATTGACTTATCAGTGAGGCTTCTGGGCAACAGTAGGCTATTAGCAGTCGCGTTTTTGGAGAGTCAAAATTCTATGTGGATTTTTTACTGTGCAGGGGGTTGATGGCCCTTTACCCTGTGTTGTTCAAGGGTCAACTGTACACACTAAAACTACCCAACATCTATTTTCACAATAAATAGTCCTTATTTACCTTGTTTCTCAAATCAGACATAAGCAACACTCTTGCCCCTTTTCTCTTTTTTCACCCCCCACATTCAGTTAGTCCTATTGATTCTACCCCTTAAATGTTAATTATATCTACTTGTTGCCATTCCCATTGCTTCCACTCCCAGTTAATCCCAACAGTCTTAAGTTACTGTAACAGCTTCTGAACTGGTCTCCTCACATGTAGTTTTTATAGGTAAGATTCTGGACCAAGAAATCAGAATTTCCAAAATCCTACATTAAAATACTTAATCTTTTATAGTCTTTACTATTTACCATGGATATCTAAAAAATTTTGTACCCCTATCCTAGAAATATTGGCCTTAACCTTCAACTGCAGGTCAGGGCTACCTTCTCTCACTTTCAACTTGGCATCAGTAATCCCTCCCAACCAATAACATCTGTTGACTGTTAAGCTTTAATTCTTGAAGAATTATAGTACATTTCACCATTTTCTCAATTTCTCAGGGTTTGGAAAAACAAATCAGATAGAAAAGAAATCCTAGGGGTGGCTGGGTGGCTCAGTGGGTTAAAGCCTCTGCCTTCGGCTCAGGTCATGATCCCAGCGTCCTGGGATCGAGCCCCACATCGGGCTCTCTGCTCAAGCGGGCAGCCTGCTTCCCCCTCTCTCTGCCTGCCTTTCTGCCTACTTGTGATCTCTGTCAAATAAATAAAATCTTAAGAAAAGAAATCCTAGAAATGCCTAGCACAGGTGATCCCCATGGCGAAACACTACTCATGCCCCATCCTACCTCTCCCTACTCACTTCCTTCAAGGAACTGGTGTGCCATTCCTCCACGTAAATCCTTTAAACTGCCCTTAAGACAAAGTTGGACAGGTGTTAACAATGAAATTTTGAAAAAGCATTCACATCTGCTTCATAGTTTTACATTTCCAAAGAGACAACTTTCCATCAATTAGCCTGAAATAACCATAGGTGAGGGTGGGAAAGGTAGATAACAAAGTGTTATTAGGACTTTCAAATGCCAGGAATGTTTTTAGCTTTCAAAATAGCATCCCAGGAATGCCTGGGTGGCTCAGTGGGTTAAAGCCTCTGCCTTCAGCTCAGATCATGATCCCAGGGGTCCTGGGATGGAGCCCTGCATCGGGCTCTCTGTTCAGCAGGGAGCCTGCTTCCTCCTCTCTCTCTGCTTGCTTCTCTGCCTACTTGTGATCTTTGTCTGTCAAATAAATAAAATCTTTAAAAAAAATAGCATCCCAGATAAAGATTAACTGGTCTTTGTTGAAGGACCAGAAGGATTTTTAGAATTCCTTTAGCATACCAAAAACCAATTCATATTTTCTGGAAAACTCAGATCATAGTTTCCACCCTGTTACAAAGATAATAATCCTTCCCCACTACGGGTGAAGCCAGAAAGTTTGTGGCCCTAGGACAGGAGGCGAATGTGACACAGCAGAATAAAATACGCATCTGGGACAGAAGACTGGGTGAAAGACACAAATGCAGAGACATGGCGTTCCTGTTCATGAGCCCATAGAGTGCGATAAATTGAGGGAACACCAAAAACAAGCAAGCAGCATCTGGGATGGCAGGAAAGATCCCCTAACAGCCACCTATCCTAGCACCCACCTACAAGGCAGCCACAAAGTGAAAGCCAAGGACCACCACTTGTATGACAAACAAAGACATGAGTTTGACTTTGTCCCTACATTCAGCTACAAAAGCTTAAGGAGCATTAGGAAGAAAAGGGTCACTGAGGAACCAAAGGCTATAGACACAAAACAAGGGTCACTTTTTTTTTTTTAATTTTATTTATTCATTTGACAGAGAGAGATCACAAGTAGGCAGAGAGGCAGGCAGAGAGAGAGAAGGGGGGAAGCAGGCTCCCTTCTTAGCAGAGAGCCCGATGCAGGACTTGATCCCAGGACTCAGATCATGACCCAAGCTAAAGGCAGAGGCTTAACCCACTGAGCCACCCAGGCTCCCTCACCTTTATATTTAAGATTTTTTTTTTTTAATTTGTCAGAGAGAGTGAGCACAAGCAGACAGAGTGGCAGGCAGAGGCAGAGGGAGAAGGAGACTCCCTGCTGAGCAAGGAACCTGATGTGGGAGCCGATCCCAGGACGCTAGGATCATTACCTGAGCTGAAGGCAGCCACTCAACCAACTGAGCCACCCAGGTGCCCCTCACCTTTATATTTAAAGGCCACCTTAGGGAAGAAGAGTTGAGAGGCTCTGGAAGACCATTTATCAAAAAGCAACTGAGCTTGAGGTAACCAAAGACTAACATTAAGTCTTCCATATTCCAAGGATGAGAAGGTGCTTTTTGAAATATCAGTCATTCTGGAAAATAAATTATATTTCTCTGCACACCTGAGTTGCAATATTTACAACCTTGCTACACAAGATGCATTAGGATTTGGATGCTGCTTACCTCTCTAACTTTATCCCTTACCCCCTCCTGCCTGCAGGCCCTTGCCACCTAGGCTGCCTCTCACCTCAGGACCTTGGCACATGCTATATCTTCTACCTTGAACTCTTCTTCTATTTTCACATGTTAGCCCTTATAGATTATACTCTTTATATACTCCTTATAGATTGCCTTTGACATTTCCTCTAAGAAGTCAATCCTTCTAGTTCCAGTTTCATACCTCTCCGATGAGATCTCATGACACCCTGGGGTTCCATATTCTGGTATATATTGTGTAGTACAGACTGGTCTGATCTGTTAATCTACTATACTAGTCTCAGTGAGGGCAGGTATCCTACCTAACACCACCTGCAACGTACTTCACAGGACTCTGGGCATATAGTAAACACTCAGACCTGCTACTTTAACTATAATACCCTATCATAGCATGCATCTTATAATTAATAAAATTGTCCTGGATCCTAAACCTTAAGACTAGATCTCAATTTCTCTGACTTAGGGAGGACTATGAGAGAACTTTTACACACTCTTATGAAGGTTCTTTCTAGAATATGGGATGGGAATTTATTTCTAGCAAGATTAAAACAGTGCTAAAAAAAAAAAAATGACGGAGTCATGCATACTCACAAGAGAAAGCTAAAAAGTTCACTCAAAGCTTACCTTTGCAATTAATGTCAGCAATTACTTCATTTCTTTCCATGGTTTCTAATAACTGTCTGACTTCTTCAACGTTGCCATTTCTGGCATGATGGAGAAGCTGTTGTTCTGCTTCACTGTTCATTTCTAGACTGAAAAATAATATTGCTATTATCTAATAGCATAATGTACATTTGGATACTATCTAGTAATATAAAAAGGGGAAAAAATCATCTTCATTTTGTAGCTAATAAGTCAGACACAAGAACTGACTAAATGAATCAGTTGCAGGGCCAGAAGTTGACCCTGAGATTCCTCTGCCCTTTCTACTATTGAAAAAAATGCACTAGACATTCATTTAAGTTTCTTAATCTCTCAAATCCTCAGTTTCCTCAACTCCAAATAACCTCATGAGCTATAACATTGTATTATAGACATATTTTGCAAATAGTTATTAGAACAAAAACCAGACATAAAATTAAAACGTGGCCATTACTACAAAAACATCCTAAGGCTGAAGTATAAATTAACACATTCAAAACCTGTGCAAAATATCCTGGATAGAAAAAATTAAATTATAAAGATCCAGGAATAACCATACTTACCATTCCTTTGTTTTCTCTCTCATATTTTACCAAGCCTCAGACCAAATGTAGACGACTACAACCAAATTTAAAGCATTTGTCAAAATATTATGAACAGCAATTCACTGAATATAATTTCTTTCTAAAAATAAATGCAAATAAATCAATTTTTTGCCTACAAGATTAGCAAAATAAAAGCTTATACACCTGAAACTAATGTAACATTGCAAGTCAATAATACCTCAATTTAAAAAAGAAGATGATTAAATATGCCCAATGCTGTCATGGACAGAAAATGTGCATTCTAGTAAAGTGCTAATATGAATATAAATGCATACCATCTTTCATATGTCACAGGGGGGTTCTAATTTGTCAATATCAAGTAAATTTCAAAATACACATACACCTGTGGAGGATTAATTTAAGATGGCAGAGTATGAAACACCAGGGCTGTTTCCCCACCCAGACAATAATTGCACTGGCAGAATCTGCCCAACGCAACTATTTTGGAACCCTGGGATCTACTGAAGGCTTACAACCACCAGGGAAAGCTTGAAAGATAAATTGTGGTTAATTTATTTCATTTTCAGCCCTCAGCAAGGCAGCAGCTACCCATCTGCTGTGGTACATGTGTTCCTGGAGCAGGTTGCAGGAGTCAGGGTGAACAAAAAGACCCCTATACACCAAAGAGAGACTGGGCTCTGATCATTGCTGCTTCTGATCACAGAGATACAAAGAGGCAAGTAGCCATTGCTGATACAGCATCTCTCACTGCTTGCTGCAAGCCCCCCCAGTGTGTGGAACTTCCAGGGGATTTAAAGGGCCAGCACTCTTTGTTTTCTCCCTTCATTTTTCTATTTCTTCCCTTTAAAAGCCAGACACTAAGGACAAGGCCATTCAGGGATGCCTAGGTGGCTCAGTCAGTTGTGCATCTGCCTCCTGCTCAGGTCATTATGTCATGATCCTAGGGTCCTGGGATCAAGGCCCTCTTCAGGCTCCCTGCTCAGTGGGGAGTTTGCTTCTGCCTCTCTCCCCCCACCCCATCCCTTCCCCCTTCTCATGTGTTCGCTCTCTCTGGCTCTCTCTCAATAAATAAAATCTTTGAAAAAATATTGACTAAGACATTCAAAAACAACTGCACATATGGAGAAAACAATATAACTGCTCATGACCACCAAAGGCTCAGCAAAGACCTGAGAAGACCTTAAGTTTAAAACTCGGACTAACCCTCAGCACAGAGACAGCCCACAACAATCCAAAAACACAACAACAAATTAGAAAACCTTGGTGAAGGAGAATTTGCTATCTAGACTTACTACATTATTAAATTCAGATGTCCAGTTTTCAACAATGAAAAAAGTTACATGGTATACCAAGAAACAGGAAAGTAGGGCCCATTCAAAGGGAAACTGTCTCTGAATCAGATCTGATGGCAAATATACTAGACAAAGGATATCAAAAAGAATTCAAAGATCTAAAGAAAAAGATGGAGAAAGTAAAAATGTATAAACAAGATGAAAATATGAATAAACAATTAGAAAACCCAAAAGGAAACAAAGAAGAAATTCTTGAGTTGAAAAGTACAACAAACAAAAAATTCACTTGAGGGATTCAAAGGCACATTTGAACAAGCAAAAGACTCAGTGAACCTGAAAGATAGGGCAATGGAAATTACTGAGTCTGAGAACAGAAAGAGACCAAAATCTGAACAAAGTTTAAGGGCCCTGTAGGACACCAAAACACAACATGCATCATGGAAGTCCTAGAAGAGGTAGAACAAGGGATAAAGTATTTGGAGAATAGCTGAATACTTGCTAAATTTGATAAAAGACATGAATATAAACATCTGAGAAGGTCAATGAACTCCAAGTAAGGGGAACTCAAAGAGAAACACTATATAATCTAATTTTCGAGAGAGAAAATCTTGACAGAAGAGAGAAGCTGAGTCATCAGATCCAGGGTAAGATTATCAGCAGATTTCTCATTGGAAATTTTGGAGGACAGATTGCAGTGGGCAAATACATTTAAAGCACAAAAAGAAAATGTTCAGCCAAGAACTCTATCTGGCAAAAATGCCTTTCAAAAGAGAGAGAAATTAAGACATTCCCAGAAAAAAAAAAAAAAAAAAGGCTGAGAAAGTTTATTACCACTAGACCTGCCTTTTAAGAAATGCTCAAGAGAGTCCTGCAAGGTAAAATAAAGGCACACTAGACAGTAACTCAAGGCTATATAGAGAAACAAACAACTTGATAAACGCAAATGTGCAATTACAGCTACTGTTATTATAATGGTTTATAGCTGTAATTTTTGTTTTCTACATGATTTAAGAGTAATACATTTAAAGACAAAAACACTGGTTTAAAAGCTAGTATTATTATAACTTTAGTTTATAACTCCAAATCTTGTTTTCTATGTAATTTAAGAGACTAGCAGATTTAAAAGAATTATTAGTTTATGTTTCGGGTATACAGTATATAAATATATAATTTTGTGACCTCGGTAACCAAAAAGGGTTGGAACAGAGCATAAAGGAGCAAGAAGTTTGTGTGTATTATTTAAGTTAAGCTAATATAAATTCAAATTAGTGCTATAACTTCAGGATGTTAAGTGTAATCCCCTGAGTAATGCCCCCCAAACAGTCATAGAATACACAAAGAAGGAAATAAACATTTCAGTACCAAAAAAAAAAAAAAAAAATCAGCTAAACATAAAAGAGGACAATAGTGCAGTAAATGAGGGACAAAAAAAAAAAAGCTATAAGGCATATAGAAAATAGCAAAATGACAGAAGTCCCTCCTTATCAGTAATTATTTTAAATGTAAGTGGATTAAACTCTCCAAAAGACAGATTAGCAGAATGGATAAAAACACATGATCCAACTATATGCTGTCTATAGGAGATGTACTTTAGATTCAAAGAGAAACAGACTGAATGTTAAAGGATAGAAAGAGCTACTCCTTGCAAACAGTAATCAAAACAGAAGTGATTATACTAATGTCAGACACAAACTCAAAATCAAAGAAGGTTCCAAGGGACAAAGAAAGACATTATGTATTAAAAGATTTAATACAGCAAGAAGAAAGTAATTACAAACACCCAATGATAGAGCAAAATATAAGAAACAAACAATTTAAGAAACACTTTAGTAGTAATAGTCGGAAACTTCAATACCCCACTCATAATAATGGATAGGACCACACTAGACAGAAGGAAACAGAGGAGTTAACACAATAAACAACCAAATCTAACAAACATACAGAACACTCTATCTGACAAGAGCATATACATTTCTCTCAAGTGTCTTTCCAGGATAGACCACATGCTAGGCCACAAATTAAGTCTCAATAGGGATGATGTTAGTAATTACTGAAGGAAAAGTGGAAAATTCACAACATGGTAGAAACTAAACATACTTTAAAATAACAGATCACAAAATAAATCACAGAGGAAACTGGAAGACATTAGAGATAAATAAAAATGAAAACACAAAACACTTATCAGACACAGCAAAAGCAATGTTACGAGGGGAAATGTACACCTAAGAATGCTTACATTGAAAAAGAAAGACCTCAAAACAACGAACTAACTTCGTAAATTAAGACATTAGAAAAAAAAACTAAACCTAAGGCTAGAAAAAAATACTAAAGGTTAGAGCAGAAAGCAACAAAATAGAGAACAGAAAAAAATTCAATGAAACCAGACGTTGACTCTTCAAAATGATCAACAAAATTGACAAACATTTAGTTAGACTAAGGAAAAAAGAATCAGATTACTAAAATCAGAAATAACAAGGACATTATTACCAACCCTACAAAAATAAAAAGCGTTTTAAGAGTCCAGTGAACAATTGTGCACCAACAAATCATATAACCTAGATGAAATGGACATATTCCTAGAAACACAAAATCTACCAAGACTAAATCATGAAGAAATGGGAACTCTGAATAGATAGATACACACTAGTAAATAGATCAAGCAGTGACTGGGTGGCTTAGTTGGTTAACTGAGCCTTCAGCTCAGATCATGATCTCAGGGTCCTGGGATCTAGCCCCATGTTGTGTCCCCCACTCCCTCCAGGAGGCCTGCTTCTCTCTCTCCCTCTGCCATTCCCCCCGCTTGTGCTCTCACTTGTACTCACTCTCTCAAATAAATAAAATTAAAATCTTAAAAAAATATATCAAATGAATAATCAAAAATCTCCCACAGAAAATCTTCCTGAACTTGACTGCTTCACTAGAGAATGATACTAATCCTTCTCAATTTTTTCTAAAAAATTCAAATAGGAAAGAATACTTTTTTTTTAAAGATTTTATTTATTTATTTGATAGAGATCACAAGTAGGCAGAGAGGCAGAGAGAGAGAGGAGGAAGCAGGCTGTCCGCAGAGCAGAGAGCCTGATGCGAGGCTCGATTCCATGACCCTGGGATCATGACCCGAGCAGAAGGCAGCGGCTTTAACCCACTGAGCCACCCAGGCGCCCCAGGAAAGAAGCTTTGTAACTCATCCATGAGGCCACCATCACACTAATACCAAAGACAGACAAAGATACTACAAGAAAAACAGACTGATAACCCTTATGAACACTGATGGAAAATTCTCAATTGAAATACGAGCAAAACTGGGGTGCCTGGGTGGCTCAGTGGGTTAAAGCCTCTGCCTTTGGCTCAGGTCATGATCCCAGGGTCCTGGGATTGAGTCCCATATTGGGCTCTCTGCTCAGCGGGGCGCCTGCTTCCCTTCCTCTCTGCCTGCCTCTCTGCCTACTTGTGATCTCTGTCAAATAAATAAATATAATCTTTAAAAAAAAAAATACTAACAAAACTGAATTCAGCAGTGTTTTAAAAGGAATATACACCACGACCCAGTGGGATTTATTCCTGAAATGCAAGGATAGTTCAACATATGAAAATTGATCAATGTAATACACTACATTAACAGAATAAAAAAAAAAAAATTCAACACCTTGCATGATTAAAAAAAAATCCAAAGAGCTAGAAATAAAAGGAAATTATTTTAACGTAATAAAAGCCATCTGTGAAAAACCCACAAAAAACATACTCAAAGGTGAAAGATGGAAAGCTTTTCCTCTAAAATTAGGAACAAGGAAAGGATGCCCACTTTCACCAGTTTTAGTCAACATAATATTGGACATTCTAGCAGATAATTTAGATAAGAAATAAAGAGCATCCAAATTGGAGAAAAAAAGCAGTAAAATTATCTGTTGAGGATATTTACAGAAAACCGTTAAGATTCAACCAAAAAAAGCTCTTAGAAATAACCAATTTAGGAAAGTGTTAGGATACAAGATCAACATAAAAATCAGTTGCATTCCTATACACTAGTAGTAAATCATCTGAAAAGGAAATTACAAAAATAATTCAATTTATAATACTATCAAAAAGAAGAAAAGAGGTAAGAATTAACCAAAAAGATGAAATACTTATACAATAAAAATTACAAAATATTGAGAAATGAAAGACATAAATAAATGGAAACACATCCCATATTCACAGATTAGAAAACTCAACATTATTAAAATGTCAGTCCTATGCAAAGAAACCTAGACATCTTTCAATGCCTATCGAAATCCCAATAATTTTTTTTGTAGAAATAGAAAAACCCATCCTAAAACTCCTGTGAAATTTCAAGGACTCTAAATAGCCAAAACATTCTTGAAAAAGGAGAACAACGTTGGAGCATTCATACTTGCTGATTTCAAACTTATTACAAAGCTACCATAATCAAACATTGTGGTACTGGCATGAAGACATACAAAACAATGGAATAGAACAAGGAAGTCAGAAATAAATCCTTGTGTATACGGTCAAATGAATTTTTATAAGAGTGTCAAGATAATTCAATGAGTTAAGGACAGTCATCAACAAATGGTGCTGGGGAAACTGAAAATCCACATGGAAAAGAATAAAGCTGAACCTTTACCTAACATGGTATTCAAAAACTATTAACTCAAACTAGATCAAAGATCTAAACATAAGACTTAATACAAAACTCAGGAAAACATAGGGCAAAAACTTCATGACACTGGATTTGGCAATGATTTCTTGGATAGAAGAAGGACATGGGTAACAAAAGAAAAAACAAAGTAGACACCATGAAAATTTTAAAATTCTGTGCATCAAAAGACACTATCAGAGTTAGAAGACAAGTACAAAATTAGAGAATATTTGCAGTCTATGGCCATATCACCCTGAACGCACCCAATCTCATCTGATCTTGGAAGCTAAGCAGGGTCGGGCCTGGTTAGTACTTGGATGGGAGAAAATACTTGCAAATCATGTAACTGATAAGGGATTAAATCCAAAATATACAGAGAACGTCTAGAACTCAAAACCCAATTCAAGGGGCACCTGGCTGGCTCAGTTGGTTAAGCATCTGCTTTCAGCTCAGGTCATGATCCTGGGGTTCTGGAGGTCCTGGAATTCAGCCCCATGATGGGCTCCCTGCTCAGCAGAACATCTGCTTCTCCCTCTGTCCCTCCTCCCACTCATGCTTCCTTACTCTCTCTCAAATTAAAATCTTTAAAAACAAATCCCAATTAAGAACAACAACAATAGGGGCACCTGGGTGGCTCAGTGGGTTAAGCCTCTGCCTTTGGCTCGGGTCATGATCCCAGGGTCCTGGGATCAAGGCCCACATTGGGCTCTCTGCTCAGCGGGGAGCCTGTTTCCCTTCCTCTCCCTCTGCCTGTCTCTCTGCCTGCTTGTGATCTCTGTCAAATAAATAAATACAATCTTTAAAAAAAAACAGCAATGACAAAAACACGGAGTTTAGATATTTCTCCAAAGAAAATGTGCAAACGGCTGGGGCCCCCAAATGGTTCAGCTGCAGGTTAAGCAACTGCCTTCAGCTCAAGTCCTGACTGGGCTCACCACTCAGCAGGAAGTCTGCCTCTCTCTAATAAATAAAATATTTAAGAATATGCAAATGACCAATAAAGACACAAAAAGATGGTCCACATCACTGATCATTAGGAAAATGCAAATTAAAACTACAATGGGTATCACCTCACACCCATTAAGAAGGGTACTATGAAAAAAAGCAGAAAGCAAGTATTGTCAAGGATGTAAAAAAATTAGAATCCTGTGCACGGTTGGCAGGAATATAAAATGGTAAAAAAAAAAAAATTAGGGATTTCTCAAAAAATTTAAAATAGAATTACCCTATGATCTGGCAATTCCACTTCTGGATATATACCTGAAAACTGAAAGTGAGGTCTTGAAGAAGTATTTGTACAGCTATATTCATGGCCGCATTATTCACAATAGCTAAAACAGGAAAGCAACACAAGTGTCCCCTGGCAGATGAATGGTAAAGCAAAATATGGTATATACTTTTCCGTGTTTAAAAAGGGAGAGATTTCTGGGACCCTGGGTGGCTCAGTTGGTTAAGCGGCTGCCTTCGGCGCAGGTCATGATCCCAGCGTCCTGGGATCGAGTCCCACATCGGGCTCCTTGCTTGGCAGGGAGCCTGCTTCTCCCTCTGCCTCTGCCTGCCTCTCTGTCTGCCTGTGCTTGCTCTCTAACTAATAAATAAATAAAATCTTAAAAAAGGGAGAGATTTCTGCAATATGCTAAGACATGGATTAACTATGAGAACATTATGCTAAGTGAAATAAGCTAGTCACTGAAAGACAAATACTGTATGATTCCATTTCTATGAGGTACTTAGAGCACTGTAATCAAAATCAGAGAAAGTGGAATGGTCGTTGCCAGGGACTTCGGGGAGAGGAGAATGGGGAGTTATTTATTGGGTACAGAATTTCAGTTTTATAAGAAAAATTTCAAAGCTGGATGGTGGTGATGGCAGGACACACTATTAATGTATTTAATACCACTGAAGTGTACGTAAACATTTTTTTTTAAAGATTTTATTTATTTGACAGAGAGATCACAGCTAGGCAGAGAGGCAGGCAGAGAGAGAGGAAGGGAAGCAGGTTCCCTGCTGAGAAGAGAGCCCGATGTGGGGCTCGATCCCAGGACCCTGGGATCATGACCTGAGCCGAAGGCAGAGGCTTTAACCCACTGAGCCACCCAGGCACCCCTGTATGTAAACATTTCTAAGATGGTAATTACCTTACACATATTTTACAATTTAAAAAATTAAAAAATACACATATGCCATTTACTTTCCCAGGGAAACTCTACTTCTAGGAATTTATCTTCTAAAAATATTTATAGAAGATTATTTTATAAGCATGTTCATAAGGATTGCATGATTTACAACAGTTAAAAGGGTATTAGCAAGTCCATATCCATCAATAGGAGAGTGGTTAAATAAATCCTCTAGGAAGACTAAAAGAAATATTCTACAGACTGGAGGATGGAAGACAATTGAAGGACTGTTTCAAAAAGTAGCACAATGCACCATGACCTTCAACCCTCTTCCCTAAGCATTCCTAATGCTGACAAGCCAGGCTCCAGCCCCTGAGAGAAGACTAAGGTGGTTACCGTCTCTAAAAGATAACCTATTCCAAGACAACATGAGCAGCTCCCAACAAATGGCTAAGCTAGATGAATCTTACAGTAGAGTTGGCCAGTCAAGGGTTCCCCTACTTTCTCAATTTCCAATCAGCTTTCTAGTTCCTATTAAAAACCAATAACTAAGAGTGACAAGACATCTGAATAAAACCTCCAAAACATGAAAGAGTCTACAACCGAAGAGGCAAAAAAAAAAAAAAAAAAAAGCAAGTTGAAAAATAATCGGAGAAAAAGTTAAATAAAACCTAATCTTTAGAGAATGAAATTGTATTCTGAAACAAAACCAAGATACTGTATGAAAATATAAAACTGCAGAAAAAGATATTTGAGTATTAAAAATGATAGCAAAAACATCAATGAAACCAGGAGCTAGTTTTTTTTTTTAAGTCAACAATTGATAAACATTTACCCAGAGACTCCTAAAGAGAGAGGGAGAGGGAGAACTCCTAGAAAATCAGAAGTCAAAGAGGAGAAATAATCACCACCACAGAAATACAGAAGACTGGGGACGCCTGGGTGGCTCAGTTGGTTAAGCAGCTGCCTTCGGCTCAGGTCATGATCCCAGCGTCCTGGGATCGAGTCCCGCATCAGGCTCCTTGCTCAGCAGGGAGCCTGCTTCTCCCTCTGCCTCTGCCTGCCACTCTGTCTGCCTGTGCTCTCTCGCTCTAACAAATAAATAAATAAAATCTTAAAAAAAAAAAAAAAAAAGAAATACAGAAGACTGTAAGAGAGGTAGCAAAAAGAGAATATTATGAAAAATTAGTGCCAACACACTGGACAGAAGAAATGGATAAATTCCTAGAAACATAGATAAATTCCTAGAAACATAACTCCCCAAAACTGAACCAAGAAGAAACAGAAAATCTGAACAGATTATCAGCAATGAAATAGAATCAGCAACCAAAAAACTCCCAAAAAAACAAAAATCCAGGACCAGATGGCTTCACAGAAGAATTCTGCCAAACATTTCAAGGAATAATAATCCCTATTCTTCTCAAACCATTCCAAAAGATAAGAGTAAGGAAAGCTTCCAAATTCATTCCACGAGGCTAGCATTACCCTGATACCAACACCAAATAAAAACACTACAAAAACAAAACAAAACAAAAAACTATAGCCCAATATCTCTGAGGAACATAGATGCAAAAATCCTCAATGACATATTAGGAAACCAAATCGAACAATACATTTTAAAAAAATCATACACCACGACCAAGTAGGACTTATGCCTGGGATGCAAGGGTGGCTCAATATTCACAAATCAATCAAAGTGATACATCAACAGAGAAATGATCATATGGTTTTTAATCCTTTAACTACATGCAAAAAAAGTATTTGACAAAGTACAGCATCCATTCTTCATAAAAATCCTCAGTAAAGTAGGCTTACAGGGAACACAACCCAACATAATAAAGGCCATATATAAAAAACCTACAGCTAACTAACATCATACTCAATGATGAAAAACAGAGTTTTTCCTCCTAAAATCAGGAACAAGACAGGGATATCCACTCTTACCACTTTTATTCAATGTAGTACTGGAAGTCCTAGCCACAGCAATAAGACAAGAAATGAAAGGCATTCAGATTGGCAAGGAAGAAGTAAAACTTTCACTATTTGCAGATGTGATACTATATATAGAAAACTCTAAAGACTCCACCAAAAAACTATCAGAACTGATAAAAGATTTCAGTAGTCACAGGATACAAAATCACATAGGAATTCATTGCATTTCTATAAACTAGTAATGAGGTAGCAGAAAGTGAAATTAACAATCCCATTTATAATTTCAACAAAAATAATAAAATACCTAGGAATGAACTTAACCAAGGAGATAAAAGACCTGTACTCTTAAAGCTATAAAACACTGATGAAAGAAACTAAAGATGACAAAAACAAATAGAAAGCTACTCCATGCTCATGGATGGAAACAACAAATACTATTAAAATGTCCATACTACCCAAAGCAATCTACCATTTAATGCAATCCCTATCAAAACACAAATAGCACTTTTCACAGAACTAGAACAAACAATCCTAATTTGTAGGGAGCCACAAAAGACCTCAAGGAGTCAAAGCAATCTTGAAAAAGAACAAAACTGGAGATATCACAATCCCAGATTTTAACATAAACTACAAAGCTCTAATAATCAAAACACTGTGGTACTGGCACAAAAATAGGTACATGGAACAACAGTACACAATACAGAGCCCAGAAATAAACTGACAACTATGTGGTCAATTAATCTTTGACAAAGAAGGCAAGAATATGCAATGGGAAAGAGTCTCTTCAACAAATGGTGTTGGGAAAACTGGACAGTCACAGCAAAAGAATGAAACTAGACCAGTCTTACACTGCACACAAAGAAACCCAAAATGGATTAAACACCTAAAAGTGAGGTGTGAAACCGTCAAATCCTAGAAGACAGTACAGGCAGTAATTTCTCTGACATTGGCCATAGCAATATTTTTCTAGATAGGTCTTCTGATGCAGGAGAAACAGAAGGAAAAAATACACTGCATGGACAATATCAAAATAAAAAGCTTCTGTACAGTGAAGGAAACAATCAACAAAACTAAAAGACAACTTACTGACTGGGAGAAGATATTTGCAAAGTGACACACCTGATAAAAGGTTAGTATCCAAAATGCATAACTTAGAGGTGGCTGGTTGGCTCAGCTGGAGGAGTGTGAGACTCTCAATCTCAGGGTTGTGAGTTCAAGCCCACAATGGATGTGGTGATTAAAAAAAATTAACATATATGAAGAACTCATACAACTCAACACCAAAAAAAAAAAAAAAAAATCCAGTTAAGAAATGGGCAGAAGA
Organism: Taxidea taxus jeffersonii; assembly: GCA_003697995.1. Taxonomy (NCBI): domain Eukaryota; kingdom Metazoa; phylum Chordata; class Mammalia; order Carnivora; family Mustelidae; genus Taxidea; species Taxidea taxus. The sequence goes on along the minus strand of ML105538.1, from coordinate 34,754 downwards.
CATGAACAGACATTTCTCCAAAGATAACATCCAGATGGCCAACAGACACATGAAAACACACTCAATATCACTCATCCTCAGGGAAATACAAATCAAAACTACAATGAGGTATCAGCTCACACCTGTCACAATGGCTAAAATCAACAACACAAGAAAGGAGTGCTGGTGAGGATGTGGAGAAAAAGGAGCCCTTATGCACTGTGGTGGGAATGCAAACTGGTGCATCTGGAGGACAGTATGGAAGTTCCTCAAAAAAAAAAAAAAAGATTAAAAATAGAACTACCCTACAATCCAGGAATCACACTACTGGGTACTTAGATCCGAAATTCAAAAGGACTGGCAAAGGGATACATGTATCCTTTTGTTTATTGCAGCATTATTAACAAAAGCCAAACTATGGAAGCAGTCCAAGTGTTCACTGATAAAGGAGATGTACACATACACACACACACACAGAGGAATATTACTCAGTTATAAAAAATGAAATCTTGCTATCTGCAAGAACAATGGATGGAGCTAGAGATTACAATGCTAGGCAAAATAAGTCAAAGAAAGACAAATACCATATGTTCTCACTCATATTTGGAATTTAAAAAACAAAACAAACAAAGGGGGGAAAATGAGAGGCAAACCAAGAAAGTAGTCTCTTAACTACAGAGAACAACCTGATGGTTATCAGAGCAGGGGGTAAAGGGATGGGGGAAATAGGGGATGGGGATTAAAGAGTACACCTATCATGATGAAAGGAATAAAAATGATAAAAATAAATCTTAGCCACTCAAATAGTCCACTGTACTATATTAACCACAGCAGTTGTTAATGTTAAGCAAAGACGGGCTGCTTACAGGCCCTGGAGGCACAAGGATGCCCACTCAATCTCTGCCCTTCAGAAATAGGGCAAACATGCCCATAATCCTACCAGCATGTGCCAAGAATAGTAATGTGTGCAAGGGGCAGTGGTTGTACAGGAAAAAGTGCAAGATCAGCTTTTCATTTGTATCAGTTATAGAAGGAATCACCAAAAAAGTGACGTTTAAGCTGGAACTTGAAGAGTGAAAGTTCACCAAGACCAGCAGGTGAACAAAGTTGCTAACACGGAAAAATGTCAGGAAAGAAGAGTCCCAGGTGAAGCTGTGATTCCATGCCTGGCGTGAGGAGCCTGAGGCTCCTGCGAGAAAGAGAGAGAGGGCCGAGCAGCAGCTTGAGCAGAAGCAGCTAAGACTGTTCTTGGCTAGAACTCACTAACGTGGTGATTAAAGTCAGAGGAGTAAAGAAGATCCTTCAAAAGGAGAAGACCAACATTTAAGGGAAGGAGGCCAGTGACTATGATCTAGCAGAGAGAAGGACAAAGGTTGGAGAAGGGGAGAGAAGAGGGTGATAACACTGAAACCAAGAGAGGACAGAATTTCAAAGGGGTCAGAAGATGGGAGTGAAATGTTAAAGGAAGCACTAGGACAATGTCTGAAAGCACTGGCTGGTTTGGCAAATCAGAGGTCACTGGTGAACTCAAGTATACGTTCGGCAGAAATGACAGAGGCAAAAACAGATGTGGGGACATTGAAGAGGGAATGGGGGATATTAAGGAGAGATGGGACCAGATTCCTTTAAAGCAACTCTGTTCTGAAAAGCTAGAGATAGCTCCAGTCTTAGGATATTAGATACCTGGGCCTATTTATAGGCTGTGGGGCAAGAGCCAGAAACAGGAAAAGCTTGACATATAGGAGAAAGGAGGGATGTGGGATTAAAAAGCTCCCAGAGGGGCCTAAAGTTGGTGGATGGAAAAACCCAAGAGAGGGGTGCCTGGGTGGCTCAGTCCTTAAGTGTCTGCCTTGGGCTCAGATCATGATCCCAGGGTCCTGGGATTGAGCCCCACATTGGGTTCCCTGCTCAGCGGGAAGCCTGCTTCTCCCTCTCCCATTCCCTCTGCTTGTGTTCTCTCTCTCTCCCTCTCACTGTGTTTCTGTCAAATAAATATCTTTGAAAAAGAAAAAGCCCAAGAGAAAGCAGCACACCACAGAGGCCACGGGCAGGGCAGATGGTGCCTAGGGGGCCAGTGGGGGAGGCTAGGTAACCCAGGAAGAACTCCTATTCGACGGCTATCAATTTCCTCAGAAGAGAAATAGAGTCTTAGGTATCTTTACAGGGTTGGAGAGAACTCTTACTATAAGACAGCATGGTGGGGGAGGAGGGATATAAGAGGTAAATAAAATAGATTTATTTTTTTATTTGAAAATTAAGAATTGATTTTATTTGAAAATTAAGAAGGGAACAACACCAGTTAAATTTCACCAGAACAGGAAGAAAAGAAAAAGAAAAGAAAATCTCTTGCTGTTCTCTGCCTAACTCCCACAGGTTTTTTGTTTTT
>ML105538.1:0-32289 GCA_003697995.1 Taxidea taxus jeffersonii | reverse complement strand
GCCGAAGGCAGCCGCTTAACCAACTGAGCCACCCAGGTGTCCCACTCCCACAGGTTTTAATGGAGGTGCCTGTTTGATTCAAAAACATTCTTAAAGTAACTTGGATATGCTGTCATTTATAAAGCAAATTTTTTTAAAAGATTTATTTATTTATTTATTTGACAGAGAGAGAGAGAGAGAGAGAGAGAGAGATCACAAGTAGGCAGAGAGGCAGGCAGAGAGAGGAAGGGAAGTAGGCTCTTCGCTGAGCAGAGAGGCCCAATGCGGGGCTCGATCCCAGGACCCTGAGATCATGACCTGAGCTGAAGGCAGAGGCTTTAAACCACTGAGAAACCCAGGCACCCCTAAAGCAATTTTTTTTAATGATTTTTTTTTTTTAAGATTTTATTCACATATTTGACAGAGAGAGATCACAAGTAGTCAGAGAGGCAGGCAGAGAGAGAGGAGGAAGCAGACTCCCTGCAGAGCAGAGAGCCCAATGCGGGGCTCGATCCCAGGACCCTGGGATCATGACCTGAGCCAAAGGCAGAGGCTTTAGCCCACTGAGCCACCCAGGCACCCCTATAAAGCAATTTTAACCTCACCTCCATCAAAACTAGTTAGTCTATCAGAAGGCCCAGTCAATTCCAGAAGTTTGCTGACTGTAAAACTTAGGACTTAAGTAATATCCTTGAAGATAAATTCCTAATGCATTTCCCCGATATTTCTTTTATAAACTTCTATTACTTTAGAAAGGGGGGGCGGGGAAATCAGACACTTTCTATCTCCCCATAGAAACAAGTTTATAAAATCACATATAAACTTAAAACTTATTTCCACGAACAAATCATTTTGTAAGTATTAAGAGCAGAAAACTGTAAGAATACATTTTATAGCAGATAATTTCTCGGTAGCTCTAACAGTCAAAATTGCACAACTCCAAAAATACCTATAATTTAAAAACTGAGTAAACTTCCTAAAATGCTAGCAGTACTAACTAGACCATATAATCATCCCTATGTTCCTTCCAACTATGCTACAAAGAAATCCTTCCAAACCAAGGCATAGAACCTTTCATGACAACTTATCCATTTAAGAATCATAACGAAGAATCCGCGGCTGACTATGTAGACGGGAATTTTAGAATATCTGCTACTATGTAAAACCATGTGCCTTCAGCAGGCATCCAGGTAGTCATCAGCACCGGCTAGGAAGGTGTCCAACATGACATCCACACAAAGCTGCAGCTTCCCTACCACTACCAGGGACACTACTGCCTTCCCTGTCACTAGTGTCACACAAGGGTACTTAACTGAGGGCTTACCACATTCCAGGTATTGCCCTGAACTCTGATGGCTCATTCATGAATAAAACCAGGCTTTAAACGGGGGGGGGGGGGGGGGGGGGTGGGGGGGGGGGGAGAGAAAATCTGCAACAGACTCCCTCCCCACTGAGCGCTGAGCAGGGAGCCTGATGCAGGGTTCGATTTCACAAACCTGAGATCATGACCTGAGTCGAAACCAAGAGTCTGAGGCTTAACCAACTGAGCCACCCCGGTGCCCAAAGTTTTCTCTTATATGCCACAGGAAATTAAAATCGTACCAAAAAAAGAGAACTTAAAAAAAATACACTCTACGATTATTCAGCATAACTATTTAATTTGATGCATCTCAAACCAATTTCTAGGATTAATATTTAACTTTTGGGGAAAAAAGCAAAATAAAAGAATCCAAATTCAGATGTTGAACAGATGTTTTAAAAAAACATTCTCTGGAATCACGAGCTTATTTCAGAAAAGGGGTTTGTCTCTGATGTTTAAGAAAAAGGTGATGTCTTAATGCAACTGATTGGAATGGATCTGAGCTATAGCCTATCAACAAGTATTTTTCACCATCATTTTGTGGATATTTTCAACTGCTCTTTTCATATTCATGCAATTCCAAGGTCTCTTTTTAAAATACATTGAGATTTTTTTAAAATTTTTTAAAAGATTTTATTTATTTGACACAGAGAGAGAGATCACAAGTAGGCAGAAAGGCAGGCAGAGAGAGGGGAAGCAGGCTCCCTGCTGAACAGAGAGCCCAATGCGGGGCTCGATCCCAGGACCCTGGGATCATGACCTGAGCTGGAGGCAGAGGCTTAACCCACTGAGCCACACAGGCACCCCATACATTGAGATTTTTAATGACCAAGAGAATGTTTTCAAGGAAATAACTAGACAAAAAATATCCTGAGCTTCAAAATCTGGGAGACTCCAGACTATTTTGCCTTGTCTTCCAAGGTCCACTGAGGAAGATAGGCTTCTAAATTATTTTGTGCAAGAGAAATTTATATATTTTTTAAAGATTTGTATTTATTTGACAGAGAGAGAGAGATCACAAGTAGGCAGAGAGACAAGCAGAGAGAGAGGGAGAAACTGGCCCCCTGCTGAGCAGAGAGCCCCATGTGGGGCTCTATCCCAGGACCCTGAGATCATGACCTGAGCTGAAGGCAGAGGCTTTAACCCACTGAGCCACCCAGGAAATTTATATTTTTAATAAACACTGTAAATTACCTAATTAAACTGATCTCCATACTTGATAGTCCATGCCACTGAATGCCCATTCAATATAGTGGATAAATTTCACACCCCTCACAACTCTGAGATCTTAGCATGACTACATGTTGTGATTTTTTTTAAGATTTTAAAAAATTTTTTTATTTATTTGATAGAGATCACAAGTAGGCAGAGAGGCAGAGAGAGAGAGAGGAGGAAGGAGGCTGTCCACAGAGCAGAGAGCCCGATGCGGGGCTCGATCCCAGGACCCTGGGATCATGACCCGAGCCGAAGGCAGCGGCTTTAACCCACTGAGCCACCCAGGCGCCCCTACATGTTGTGATTTTTAAAATTCTCAGATATACTGCTTATATGCTTGGTATTATTACAGTAATACTTGAAACAATGTATACTAGGAATTTGAATAATGAGAAAAAATAAATTTATGAATGTATTTTACAAACTAAATCTAACATAAAAATCTGTAGTGTGCTTAGTTAGCACTGCATTCCAAAGTAGTTAGCAACCCAATGGTGTGGGGGTTTTCCCCCCATGATCACATTCTCTTAATGTGAGGAAAACATTAAAAACTGAAGTAACTATGTAAAAACATGGCAAGAGCAAGAAAATAAATTTTGCCCTCAATCTTACTAACTCCTAGCAAATAATCAGTGAGTTCTCTAATATTATGATATACCTATCTGTATGTACATACATATGTACACATATAAACAAAACTAAAACTACAAATTTGTGGGTGCCTGGGTGGCTCAGCCGGTTAAGTGTCTGCCTTTGGTTCAGGTCATGATCCCAGGGCCCCAGGATTGAGCCCCAGGTCGGGCACCCTACTCAGTAGGATAGGTCTGCTGCTCCTTCTGCTTGTGCTGTCAAATAAAATCTCTTACAAAAAACCTGCAAATTACTAATAAGTTACATAAATAACATTGCTTTAAAAATTCAACATTGGTAGACAGATTATATTTAACCTAACCCTATTTTTAGAGACGAAAACACTGAAAAGTACAATGGTAAAGTTACTTGCCAAGTGTATGATGATAAAGCCACAACCAGAACCAAGAACTTCCATTCAAGGATGAAATGTTGTCAAAGTTATACATTTCATAAAACTCAATTCAATCTCTGAAAATTAAAGGTCACTGATTCTAGTTATGGCTCCTGTGAGCATTAAGGAAGTTAAATCTGAAATTATGGCTTAATCCCTTCATTTTAAGAAGCTTTATTTACTAACAGACATCCAAAATATGGCAATTTAAGGAAAACAAATGATCAAGTCTATTTCAGGAAGTACTCACTTCTTTTAAAAATATAAAGTTAAAATAAAAATCACTTAATTTTTTATTCAGTGAAACTTGAAAACTTCCTTTCAATAAGCCTTTGTGCCCTGATAGACAGCATTACCTCCTTTGGAGGAGAAATGATAGAAAAGTAGTTAAAATTGTAATATGTCACACTAAAGTTTGTGAACCACTGAAGTCAATGTAAAAATGTTTATTCCAAATTATTACTTTATATTTGACATATTTACACTATTTTCTCTTCTTCATATTTGTTATGTACTCACAGGGACCTGGAGGCCCTACAAACATAGTAAAAGAATAATCCTACTTGCTGTGTATTTATTTTACCTTTATTTGGTTGAAAGTGTTAACTGAAATTTGTGAAAATTTTGTGAGCTTATTGGCCCTGCTTTATGAAATTGTTTGAAGTAACCTCAGGCTGCTATACATTTTAGGTGCTGCATTAACCAAGAACTCTTAGATGCAACCTTGATTTGGATTTGAACTTGACAGATTTTGAAAACTATTTACTGTTTCAAGCAGTTTGGATCTGTAGGAGCAAAGGGCAGAGAAGTCCACATACTTGATAAATCCAGTTCTAAATAGTAAAAACACTAACAAGGGGCTTGTTACCTTTTAATGATAAAATTCCTTAAATTTTAGATAAAAGGTATTTAAATGTTTTCCATTTTGATTATTTTACATTTGAAAATTACCTTCCAAACTTAATCAAATTAGGTATACACAATAATACTGACCTGTTATCTACAGTACCGTCAGAAGCTTCTCTTTAAAGAAAAGCTTTAACAAAGTGAAAACATGTGGTTACTTTCCATTGTCACATGATAGGAAAATGGACAATTAAAGACGGTTTTCACTACACAGAAATTCCTATTTGCTGGCTAATACAAGAATTCAAAGCGAGTGACTTGGGAGTTCCTCTTACTAAAAGTGTTAAAATTATGTATGGTGACAGACGGTAACTACATTTATCATGGTAAGCATAACTGTGCAGTAACTGGGATGTACACCCGAAACTAATAATACTGTGTGTCAACTATACTTCAGTGAAAAAGCTTTAGAACTATTTTTTATACTTGGCCACCTTATAGCGGCTTAAGTCAGATACGTGAGGGAAAATCCAACATTTCTAGGGATCAAGAGCATCCTATAAGATACTTATATAACACCATGATCATCAATATAAATTGTACAGAGTACCTGATGGTATCTTTTCTAACATTTCATTAATGAATTCTGGCAAGACTGGTATAATTGGGTGCCTACACCACTCACACCTGCCTTCTTTCTGGGAAAAGAGAAGAATTTACTAGTCATCAATAAAATTCTGATTACCACCAGACTTAGCTTGAAAGAACTGACACGGTTCCTAACCACTTCAAATTTCTCATGTGCACTTGCTAGCTCGTTCTCTTCTTCACATATTATTTGTTCAGCTGATTTCTACTTTCTATTACTTTTCTCAGTGATTACATAGAAAGTACAAAAGCTCAGCTTTAGTAATGTGAAGAGGTAAGAATGAGCTACGGAGTTCCAACTTGAAAAGATTAAATATACAGATGTATATTTAATCGTGTAAAATAAAACCACGAGTAGAAAATTTTAACAGGCACTGCATCACATTATCCATAAAAAGACAAAACAACAACAACAACAAAAACCTGGCTGTATTCCCCTACTTGTTGATTTGAAACAAGTCCTTCCCTCTGTCCTAAGGGAAGAGTGGAGGGAGTGAAGTTTAGAAAAAACTTCTCTGCTCTGATTTACAGGTGTAAGTCCTCCTTGAATAATACCTCCAAGACTGAAAGGCCTCCAGGGACAAGGATTAGCCAACCACCCCAAATTTCTGCTGAGACGTTTAGTGTCACCTGATAAAAAGAACTTGGCAAAAGCCTACACAGCGTTAAAACAACTGCTCCAGATAAATCTACTCAACTTGGTGGTAGTTAACTCCTATTTTGAATATCAAATGCTGAGTACTGCCAGGGAGAAAACAAAAAGGGGATAAATTTTAAAACTGTTACTAACCTCTTTCTCCTCCCCCCCCCCACCCCTCCTGTAGAACTAGGAGATGAAAAGAGGGTGGATCTTGTAACCGTTCAGTAATTGACGCAGAGATCTTGAAAATTTCAGCTGGAGGATTCAGAAATTATACCTCCAATACTGGCTGCGTAAAATTCGTTGTTCTCCGGGTTAGTACATCGCTAGCCTTCAAAGTAAGTCAACAAAATTATCTTCCAAATGCTTAGCAATGAGGTGAGGATATTCGGCACTCTATCCAGAATGCATTAACGACAATGGTAGGCTGAAGCTTTCAGGGAAAACACATCACTGAAGTTAAAGCTAATTATGGTATCAACTCCACGAGAGCCTAACAGCTAAATTTGCTACATTGGAGCAGCCTTGTTTAACTTAATATCACAATGCCAACAGCTCAACTTCACAACCTAGTCTGCATAAAGCAACCACTTTGACAACGAAAAACTATTAACGAAATCAGAAAGACTCTCCCAAGGCCTTCTGCCAATCGGTAGGGCCCCCGGGTAAATGAATCGTTGTTCCTGCTGTGCAGCTGCAATCATTCATACTGTTTCTGAACCCCTCGGATAGTCCTCCATGCTTGTCGAATTAACCACAGAGGCACACTGTGAGAAGTCACATGGGCAGCTCGTGACTTCCACTGAGAATCAATCGTCTCCTCGCGGTAGTGGGAAACTAAAAAAAGTTACGAGGCGCACATCCAAGTACCGAGCAAGCACGCAGCTGATGACTTGGTAGGGAATGCATGTGGCACCAGCACGAAGTCGCAGCACCGGGAGTGGAAGTGCCACAAACGCCAACACCTTGCTACTTTTAAACAACTAACTTCGCTGCAGCGCTGGAGAGCCAGCGGCCGCGGGGAAACCGAACTCGGGCTGGGGGCCCAGCATCGCCACCACACGGCTCTGACCGGCCTCGGCGACTCGCGCACCCCCTGCCAGGGGCGGACAGATCTTCCCCGCGCATCAGGCGGAGGGGAACCCGCTCACACAGGAACCGGCCACAGAAACTGACCTACGCGGTCACCCGGGCTCCCAAGCTCCCAGGGTGGGAGGCCACGATGATGAAACGGCCGGCACTGGCTCTGGCTGGCACCGCCGGAGACTTGCTGTCCTGAGGAAGGACGGTGTGCGGGGTCCCGGCGCCGGGAACTGGGCGGAGCGCTAGGCTGCCAGGCGCCGCTCCCGAGGTAGCGCCGGTCCGCGAGATGGCGCCGCCCCTCCGCGCCGCTCACCCTGGCGCGCGCTCCAATTATTTCTGCCCGGCCCGTGAGGCACGTGACCGCCGCGCGGACCTCCACGCTTACGCTTGGCGCCCCTGGGCCCCGCCTCCGCCTGGCACGCCCCGCCCCCGCCCGCTCCCGTCCAGCCTGGACCACAGGCGGGGTTTCCAGGCTTCGCCAACATCTGCTAGAAGGGCCTAAGCATGGTGCTCCTGCCACCACACCCCGACTCAGAAGAAGTGGACCTGACACTTAGGCTCTGGGGCGGGGAGAGGAAGCCCGCCAGGCCGAAGCACATGCTTCGGTTTAATGCTCTGGAAATTTGCAAAAAAATCACCAGCTGCCCATATTTTTTCTTTTCTGCCTTAGTTGCAATTTTACCCGTGGGGACTTAATTGGCAGTGTAAATTAGCTACACTCCTTTCACGTGTCAAAGGATGGTCTTAAAATGCCATTCAGGTGTAACTGTTGTAAGATAGGGTAGCAGTGAAGGATGCTTAAAGAGGATTTAGAAAAGTTCCTTCACCTCCTCCCCCATCAAATAATATTTCAGAAAGAGCACCTCTTCAGACTAGCTGCACAACAGATCTAACCAGAGGACATAATTACACAGCATACAACATGAAGTATCACTGCAACTTTAAAAATATTATGCATAACTAAAAAAGACAAAATTACAAGCATATGAAAAATTTTCGAGCTTTTTTTGTATTTTCCAATGTATTTAATAAACTTTTTGTAATGGAAAATAAATAGGTATCATTTCTAAGGAACCGTAGTTTTCCTGTCATTTCAATTTTGGAAACTCGTATTGAGAACCTATTATAGGCCAGTTGGTCATTGTGCTTAATTTTAATAGTCACATATGGCTAGCCGCTACCCTATTGGTCAGTGCTGTTCTAGAACAACAAAGAAACTACTCTATTTCCCCCAATCATGTCAAACTATCTTTTGAGAAAGAACCTCTCAAAACCTCCAGGAACAGTTAAATATTTTCTCCAGACTCTTTTCTGAGCTTATGAGAAGGTAGATATTTTTCTTTTGCAGAGAGAGCATATTAAAGTAACTATGTCACCCCTATCCACAATGCACGTAAATAGGAATAGAAGTGGAAGCTCTAGATGTATGGAGAGGGGCTTTGGGAGTAACTAAGCCTTTGCCTTGCCATTCCCACGATTGCCTGACCCAAATGGAAAATCAGTCAGTTCTTCAGACCATGATGCACTTCAGAATGGCCTATTACCTGGTGCAGACTAGGTCCACCTAGTATTCTTTTGTTTGCTTGATTTAATAAACTTAGGACCCCACAGCTTTCTACCACTGTTCTCCTCCCTGCATCTCGATGATTCCCTGCAGCTTACGGTACCTGATGTTTGTGTCTCTGCAGTTTTATCTTAAGTCCGAAAGGCACCAGAATGCCCTTTGTGCATTGTATGTTTTAAAAACACTCCTCTGGAAAAATAAAAAATAAAAACACTCCCCTGGTGCCAGTGTGACTTTGAAGTGCTGTAGGAGCACGCTAAAAGCTTGTTAAATCTTATTAAGAGGAGGATTTTATAGACTGAGACTTTGGGGAGGGCTTTGGGTAATTACTGCCTGGAATGCTGAAAAGTAGGTCAGATGTCACCAGGCAAATCCAGATAAAGTGTTGAGTTGGGGGAAATGAACTATCCCCTATACCTACATATTGAGCACTTTGTAGTTATTAACTCCAGGCCATAAATGCTATGAGGTCATTGGAGGTTTTTCTCTCTTAAAATCTGTCTAAAAAAAAAATTTGTTATTTGTGCCATTACATCCAGCTAAAATAAGTGAGCTGGCATACTTTCAGATATTAAATTATTTTTAGCTAAACTTAATTCTGTGCCTGTCCCCCTTAAGCAACTGAACTTTGCTACCTATGATTGATTGTGCTGGGTCCCCACCCAAAAAGCTCAGAAAGTTCTCTTTTCTGAAAAGTTTCCTGGTTGCAAGCAACTAAGTACTGACATTGGCTAACTGAAGCAAATAGGGAATTGATTGCAGTATCAAAGAAAGACCTGAAAAATCTGGCCTGGATTTCCAGGGATTAGAGCAGGAGAAGCCAGTCTATAGCTTTTCCAAGGAATAAGAATACGTTCTGATTATTTTTACTTTCCTATACTATCCTCAGAAGAGGCAAAATTAAGAAAGAGAGGGAGAGACTGCCTTTGGGCTCATAAGGCAGGGCACCTTGGCTGACAATCCCACAAGATTATCTTCCATAGACACACACACACACACACACACACACACACACATACATCCTGGTGCAGTGCTAGAACCAGAAGAAGAGGCAATGGTTGATGGGCAGCCACCATCACAGATACGCCCATTCCAGTCTCTCTCTCTCTCTCTCTTTGTTATTTTTCCATCAAGCCCTTCTCTTTCATAGCTTTTCCCATAAACCTCCTTGGGCAAATATTTCCAGCTCCACTTTTAGCTCTTAGCTCTACTCATCGTGAATACACCCCCTTTTTTCATCCAGTGAGCCTGACAATTACACTACCCCTTCTTAGAAGTCTCAGAGAGTCTGCCCCACCCACAGCCCTATTTTGAGAACTTCCTTACACAACCTGCTAATCTTGGCTCAGCAGAAGGTGCAGGGTCAGGGCCTTCCTGAATGGTACCTTTCTAGCAGGCTTACCAAAGATCTGGTAGATACTCTCTGCCCAACAGAAAAGGTCTCTACTGAGAAGCATTAAACCATCTGGAAAGGGTCTATCGGACTGTGAAGTATACAAAGTACAGTCTTTAGCCAGGGTAGATGCAGAAAGACACAGAGTTCAGTGAAGACAGAGAACAACCAAACCATGGGATAGCAAGAAGGCGAGTAGGAAAGTAATTAGAAGTAGAAGCAAAAGGGGCGCCTGGGTGGCTCAGTGGTTAAGGCCTCTGCCTTCTGCTCAGGTCGTGGTCTCGGGGTCCTGAGATCGAGCCCCGCATTGGGCTATCTGCTCGACAGGGAGCCTGCTTCCCCCCCGCCTCTCTGCTTGCCTCTTTGCCTACTTGTGATCTCTCTGTCAAATAAATAAATAAAATCTTAAAAAAAAAAAAAAAAGTAGAAGCAAAAGCAGAGAGAGAATGAGAGAGACCTCAGAGTGTGAGAACCTGGGACTAAGAGGGGACTAAGTGGTGGCTGCCTTCCTTTCTTCATCAAGCTTTCAGAGCAACACAGATGTTTCTGCTTTTAACTTTTTATCTTGTTGCAACAAACCCTTCTCTTTACCTGATGAAACCTGAGCATCACTCTATTCCTTGAACCTAGAAAGAGCCTCATATGTCACCATTACCCCGTTTCCTGCATTCTTCTCTATTGTTCTTAATCTCCAACAAACAACCCTGTCAATATGGCCTTTCTTTTCAATAGCCATGTCTTCTTTTAGGGTCTCTACTGCTCCCTAATCTTCTGACCATTCTAAAATCCATCTCCTTTCCAGGATCTCACTAACCTCCACTATTGCCAGACCACTGAGTCGCCTTTCCGTACCTGCTACATACAGGTCAAAGGCCCTACTCTTGATGAGTTATCGTAGCATGAAGTATTGGTTCATTTACTAAAGTCACAAAGCTCCCAGCATGGGCATCTGACAGACCAATCTCTGGGCCTGAATTGGAAGTGTAGATAAAATCACACACTTCTGGATCTTAGATCTGGGAGAGCCATCAGAAATCATCTAGTCCCGGGGCGCCTGGGTGGCTCAGTGGGTTAAGGCCTCTGCCTTCGGCTCAGGTCATGATCCCAGGGTTCTGGGATCGAGCCCCGCATCGGGCTTTCTGCCCAACGGAGATCCTGTTTCCTCCTCTCTCTCTGCCTGCTTCTCTGCCGACTTGTGATCTCTGTCATATAAATAAATAAAAATCTAAAAAAAAAAAAAGAAAGAAATCATCTAGTCCAACAACCTTTCAAACCCAAAGCCTCATTGTCCTCAACCACATTCTGAAGAGGTATTTTCCCAGCCTCAGGCTGGGAAATTCCTAAATTGGCAGATCCCTGCCTCCTGGTGCAGCTGAAACAATTGCCAGGCGCCCACCAACAGGATTACTGTTAGAAGTCTATCTGGCATCTGGGTGGCTAGGTGGTTAGACATTTACCTTGGGCTCAGGTCATAATCCCGGGATCCAGGATCCAGCCCAAGGGGCTCCCTGTTCAGCAGGAGGCCTGCTTCTCCCCCTTCCTCTTCCCCTGCTTGTGTTCCTCTCTCACTGTCTGTCAACAAAATAAACCCCTTAAAAAAAAAGAAGTCTCTCCCACTGAGGCAAATGCTGGCTCCACCCAGCTCTTATCTGTTGGTCCTCAAGATAGAGCCAATTAGTTTAATTCCCTTTTCACAGTCCATTCTCCTAAAAAGTTTAAAGACTTATGGGGATCAAATAAGATGACATGTAGTTTCTTTTGAACTTTAAAATACACTCCAGGGGCGCCTGGGTGGCTTAGTGGGTTAAGCCTCTGCCTTCAGCTCAGGTCATGGTCTTGGGGTCCAGGAATCATCAGGCTCTCTGCTCGGCAACGAGCCTGCTTTCTCCTCTCTCTCTGCCTGCCTCTCTACCTACTTGTGATCTCTGTCTGTCAAATAAATAAATAAAATCTTTTAAAAAAATAAAAATAAATACACTCCACAGGTACAGTAAAAGATTCTCTCCAGTATAGTAAACTCTTCTCATTCTTCATACCCAAAGAAGAAAGTTCCTAGACAGGCAGATCACTGCTTTATAGAGCAGCTTGAGGGGGTAGAAGAATATACCACTGCAGAATGTGACATTTTGGCACATGGATATTTTCAAGCTGAAGACAATCGAGTTCCAGCAGATTCAGGAAGAGATTTTTTTCTTCCCTCTTAACTGCCTGCAAGAATTTAGATCAGGGGCCTGTACCAGGAAGAGAGCTAGTACTACAGATAACTCTTTATAGCAGAAAAGTCTTATCTGCATAGCATGGCAAACATTTGCTCTTCTCATCCTCTTCTGATTGTCTTCCTCCCCTTTGAAGCCCCAGGTCCCCTTCCCCTTCTCTTTAGCTTAGGATGGCATATAAGCCTCAATTGCCTGACTGCAGGGGAGTCTGGTATTTTTTTCCGGTATGTACAAAGTTTGTCTTTCTCTTATAATCTGTTTTATGTAAATGTAATCATTAGACCGACCAAAGAACCTAGAAGGGAAGAAGAGAAAAGTTTCCACCCCTATAAGCTCAAACTGCTTCCCCACGCCACCCTCAACACGCTTACTGTTAGAATTGCTTCTTGAGGCAAATGCTGTCTCCACACGGCTCCCACCTGTTAGGTTTAATTATCCTTTCACAGGCTATTTGTCTAGAAATTTAAAAACAACTAGCATGAACTGCCTTGATTTTCTTTTCCAGGCTTACATTCCCAGATGCTCCTGCCTGTCCTCATGTTCCAGCTGGTCATGGCATTGTGATACACAGTTTGTACTTTTCTTTTAAAACTTAGTGCCTAGGGGGGCGCCTGGGTGGTTCAGTGGGTTAAAGCCTCTGCCTTCAGCTCGTGTCATGATCCCAGGGTCCTGGGATTGAGCCCCACATTGGGCTCTCTGCTTGGTGGGGAGCCTGCTTCCCCCTCTCTCTGCCTACTTGTGATTTCTGTCTGTCAAGTGAAAAATAAAATCTTTAAAAAAAAAAACTTGGTGCCTAGAACAAAGCAAATCGCATCTACATCTATGAAGCTAAAGAAGAGTAGAGAAATCTTAGTCAAGTCCTAGTATATGGCCTTTTTTCCCATCTTTATTCTCTCTGCTCTCTACTGCCCTCTAGTGGTACCTAATGTTTTCTCAACTAACAGAGAATTGGAGAGAAGAGACAGATTGCAGGAGGAGGCTGGGGGAGGGGGCGAAGGAGTACAGCATAAACGTGATACATTTATTTTTTTTTTAAGATTTTATTTATTTATTTGATAGAGATCACAAGTAGGCAGAGGCAGGCAGAGAGAGAGGGGAAAGCAGTCTCCCTGCGGAGCAGAGAGCCCAATGCGGGGCTCGATCCCAGGACCCTGAGATCATGACCTGAGCAGAAGGCAGAGGCTTAACCCACTGAGCCACCCAGGTGCCCCAACGTGATACATTTATATACAAATTATTGGCCTCCTGAAGTTTACAATATAATTTTGGAGGCAAAGTATACAATGAAAACTAACAAAAAAGGACAAGCCACAGTAACACCCCCGAGGCTTTGGGAAGTGTAGATCAGTAAGGACTAGAATAAGGAAGACATTTGGAAGTGGCATTGACACTCAGCCTGAGCTTTAGACAGCAAACACAGGAAGTAGGAAATGAGCACATTCTGCTTAGTAGATTTGAAAGATGCAGCAAGAAACTGAAAAATCAGGAGCTTCTTTTGGATAAGAATTTAGAGCTAGAAGCAGATTTATGAATTACCCACAAATATCCATGACGTGGCACGGGATTACCCTTGGAAAGAAGATTTACATAATGACATGTAAAGACTCACCAGAGCAGAGAATGTGTCGTTCATCGTGGATTAATTCATTCATTCACTAGTCAGTAAATAACACATTGACTCTAAATGGAATGATTTTGTGAACGGATACGTGATCTAGGCTGAGAAAGAAAAGATGCCTCTGACAACAGCTTTGCCTTTAAGAACTTAAGAACCTAATCATGAAGATAAAACACTGTAAGACTTGTGAATCAGCACGTGTATCACAAGAGGGAGAATAAGAATAGTAAGAAAAGTTTAGATAAAGGAGGAATAGGAGGAGGAAAGTTTTGTTTTCCTCCTGGGGCTATCAGTGAATGCTTTACAGAGATGGCTTTTGAAGTTAAGTCATTGCAATGGCTAGGATTTGAAACTCTGGGAACTTGTTGGGGAAAGGCCCGTTAGGCAGATGAGATCATCTGAGCAAAACTGGGGGGTGACATACAAGCTAGCATAGAGCCTTGCATGTAGGAGGCCACACTGAAAGTGTGTGAGATTAAACACGGATAGACTTCTTGGCTCTGCCTAACAGCCTCCTGTCGTCTGCTGGCAGCTCTGAGCTGAAACTGGATGGACAGGGCAGGGAAGGAGGCTTGGAGATGCTCAAGTATGGACAATAGGAGGATGGCTGAAAGCTCAGAGGTGAGGCTTGGGCTAAAGATACCAACCTGTGCTCATCTGTGTAGAGGCCACTTGAAGCCAGGGGGCTTGCAGGAGAAGGCCTGGTAAGCAAGAACAGAGTGAGAATAAAAGGGGCCAGGGCTGAGCTTTGTGTCCTGCCCTTCCTCACATCCCTTACCCACCAGCGCCCCTGCACTCTCAGCAGATGACTTCATCTCCTGTGCTACCAAAGAAACCAATGCTATTGGATGAAAACCCCCTAGACTTATTGCTGAGGCAATGAGCTTACCTGCACCCACCCCCTTTCTTATGTTTCCTTTTCTGCTAACATGTCTAAGGCCAGAGCCTGCACCTGTGTTCATGGTCCCTCCTTCTCCTCTCCTCAGCACCTCATTCTGTTCCATTCCCTTTCTCCTGGACCTTCCTGTGCTTTCACAGTGCACCTGCTGCAGGGGGCTTCTCTAGCCTGTGCCAGCTTTTGCAAATCCACCTGCCAGATAGTAGTACCATTTCTCTCTTTCCTCCTTCACAGTTAAAATTAAACTCCTTTTTTTTTTAAGATTTTATTTATTTATTTGACAGAGATCACAAGTAGGCAGAGAGGCAGAGAGAGAGGAGGAAGCAGGCTGTCCGCAGAGCAGAGAGCCCTATGCGGGGCTCAATCCCATGACGCTGGGATCATGACCTGAGCTGAAGGCAGCGGCCTTAACCTGCTGAGCCACCCAGGCACCCCTAAAATTAAACTCCTTGACAGAGGTCTATACTGACGCTCTCCATTTCCTCTTGCTCTCTCTGCTACTCTGCACTCCAGCTTAAGCTCCCGCTACTCCACCAAGTAGTTCCCACTGAGGACACCAAAGGCCTGATTGCAAAACCCAATGGACTCTTACTACTCCTAACTTTATTCGATCTTTGGCAGCATTTGATACCAGTGACCCTTTCCTTCCTTCCAAGAATGCTCTCTTCTCTTAGTTTCCCTGAACTTCTTATCCTAGGCCTTTCCCTTAAAGGCTACAAGTCCTGCCCTAAACTGTCCCTCTCCTCACACCCCGCTTGGGTGAGGTCGTGTGTTCCCATGGCTTAACTAACCTTCTGTATGGTCATGCTTAAACCTGTAACTGGTGTTCCAGCATCACTCCTGAGCTTCTGATTCACACACCAATTCATCAAACTCAGTACAACTAACAGGGCAATTTCTCCTTCCCCCACTCCCTGCCCTAAAGCCTGCTCCCTCATCTAATATTCATTCTTTCTCAAGTGGCACACACTTTTGTCTCCTTCCTTCTCTCCTCTTCCTAACTTTTCCTCTTCCCCGCCACACCCAACCCTAAACTATACTTTGTAGTCAAAGGATATTTCCAGATTTTAATCTGATCAAATAATTCTTTTACTTGGAAATTCCTCTCTGCCTTGTGATGGCTTTGGGGTGCGGTCCGAACTCCTTAGCCTCATAAAACCCTGCGATGTTCTGATTCATGTCTCATTATCACCGTGGTATTTCACACTTCAGCAACTGTGAATAATTTTCGGTTCCCTGTGTTGACACAGTCTCTGACGCTTTCAGACCTTTGCCCATGTTTTTTGTGCTTTCAACTCTCCCAGCTACCTCATACTGCTGAGGCTTATTCTTCATGCAGTCTGAGCCTAAAAATCATTTCTCTCTAAGGATGTTTCCTAACTCCCTGTGACTGGATTATGTGCCCCTCCTATAGGTTTTCTCATTTACTATGTATTTACACCTCTGTCGACATTCACACTGTGCTACAAGAGGCCTCCTTATTTAGCTATGTTTTTCATCAGACTAGAAGGAAATGCCTTGTTTACCAATTTATTCCTTTTATCTAACACAGTGGATAGCACGTATTAGGAAATTAATAAATATTTGCTGAATCAATGAATGAACTGGACTTTAAAGATGTTTTATCCAAGGTGGGAGGCAGTATAATAACATAGAATATATACAAAATTTAGCATCAGAAAGCCAATTGAATCCTAGCCCTCTGCCACTTAACCAGGTGTCTGACCATGAAGAATACATGTAACTTCTCTGAATAGAGAGCTCACTAGATGCCAGGCACTGGACTAGTTGTACAAAGTAAGGATAAAGAAAAGCACAGTTGCTGTCATCAAGAAAGCAAAGTCCAGGGGTGCTTGGGTGACTCTGTCAGTTAGGCAGCTGCCTTCAGCTCAGGTCATGATCTCAGGCTCCTGGGATCAAGCCCTGCATTGGGCTCCCTGCTCAGCAGAGAGCCTGCTTCTCCCTCTCCCTCTGCCTACCACTTTGTCTACTTGAGATGTCTATCTCCCTCAAATAAATAAATAAAATATTAAAATAAGAAAGAAAGGAAGGAAGAAAGAAAGAAAGCAAAGTCCAAAACTGGGTGGTAGGAGGGAGGGAGAAGGAAAGAGCATTCCAAGTAGAAGGAGTAACAAGCAACAGGATTGCAGGTAAGCAATGCTGTGGCTCACTGGAGTAAGTGAAAGTGGTTCAGTGAGGCTAGGTCTAAGATGCTAACCATGCCACTGGAGAAATCAGGATGAAGAGATGAGACAGGAAAGGGAATGGGAAGCCACATCATCAAGGTGTCCCGTGTCTGTATGTATGTTGTGTGGTGTCCTAGTCTGAGATTCATCCTCAAAACCATGGAGTTAAAACCTAAAAGGAGAGTTTCAGTTTTAGATGTCTATCACAGAAAGAGAGAAGTCTGGTGATGCGGTGGAGGAAGGGTTGAGAGAAAGTGATGTTTGAGGCAAGAATACCAGTTAGGAAACTGTGGCTGTGGTCTAGCCAAGAGACCACAGTGGCCTGAACTTTCAAGGATGAAGAATAGAAGCAGTGAACTGACCGAGGGGAGATTTAGGGGGCAGCACAGGAAGAGCAGGGTGACTGACCGCATGGGACGGGGAAGGACACGGAAGAGTGCAGCTGGCACATGTCTGGCACAGGAAGTTGGCATACAGAGGTGCCCTTACTGAGGCAAGGCAGAAGACGGGAAGGCTTTGGAACAGAGGACCGACATGATCCCTGGGACACTGTGAGGGCAGAGTTCTGTCTGCAGGAAGGAGGACGGTTGGAGGAAGCATCTGAAGTCAGGAAGACATGCTCAGAAGTTTCTGCCGCAGTCTGGGGTGAGATGAGAGGGCCTGAACTAGGGTGAGCAGCAGGGGTAGAAGGGAAGAGGGCGTCACAAGGGGCAGGGCTTGGCAGTTATGAGGCACACCCCTGCAGTACTTACATGGAGCAGAGAAGGGCACAGAAGGGATGGAGCACTCGAATGGATAGTCCAGAGCAATCAATCAGGGATTTGGAGCCAAGGAAAGAACAAACACAGGCGGGTAGAGTGATATACACTGCACGAAGGGGACTGATCTGACTGTTTCTGAAAGCCAGGCTGAAGATCAGCCAGGCTGAAAGCCTGACTTGATTCAGTAGGAAAGATAAAACTTTAAAATATTCCTGAACAAAGTAACATTCAAGGGACAATAACAGATCTAGAATGTGGATAGGTGGAAACAGGACTTGAATGAGGAAAGAAAGGACAGAGGCAGCAAGGAAGTTGCCCTGTGGTGATCATTCAAATAAACCCTCTGATAAAGTGGGTATGACTGAGGAGGGATATGATGGGCTTGATTCCTTTACTGTGAGGTGTAAAGGAGAGGAAGCAACTAACTACAGGCACGGAACCGATTTTCACTTACCTGTTTACACGTTGACCTCCATCAGACTATAGACTTAAAGCATGTCTTATTTATTTTTCTATCTTTATATGGCCCATATTATGGCATAGATTCAGGCTCACCAAATATTCTGAAATGACCAGCTCAATGAATAAATAACTTGAAAGGACAAAGTACAGTGGTCCCCCACTTGTATCTGTGCAAGGATACATTCCAAGACCCCCAGTGAATGCCTGAAATCACAGATAACACCCAATCCTATGTATACTATGTTTTTTCCTGTACCTGCATACCCATGATAAAGTTTAATTTATAAATTCGGCACAGGAAGAGATGAATGACAGTAACTAAAAATAATTCTAATACACTGTAATAAAAGTTATACACATGTGGCCTCTCTCTCCCAAAATGCCTTACTGCATTGTACTTACCCTTCTCCTTGTGATGATGGAACATGGTAAGATGCCTACGTGATGTGGTGAAGTCAGGGGACCGATGTAGGCACTCTGACCCAGCATTAGGCTACTAAAGTATTGACGTCCTGAGGCTGTATCAGAGGGAGGATCATCAGCTTTTGCAGTACAGCTGACTGTGGGTAAATGAATTGGTGGAAAACCAAACCGCAGATAACGGGGACTAGTGTATATATGAAAACGAGAGTTTGGGGAAAGTTTTGAATTTGGCTGTGAAATTTCGAGTTTAGGATGGCATCTAAAATATTCACTTATACAGGTTATAAGTAATATAAATAAATGTCTTACAGAAAGAGGAGGTGCTCAGAAGCTCATTTGAGAGAGGAAACCTGGAGGGAGGCACATTAGGGAGTTATCCTTGTGCTTCATGCCCCTGAGCCCTCTACCGCCATCTGGCGTCTGAAACAAGGAGTACTGAAGCCTCGGTGCGGCGTGGGCAGCATGGAGCTCTGCTCTGAACTGTCATTCAGAGACCCCCATTTCTTCCATTGTGAGTATCACCACGGTCCATGCACGGACTCCAGAGTCACTGTAGCAAAACCAGAGCATAGGGGATGGTACTGGAGGTTTTATGGATGGGACTGGAAGTGGTTTATACCACTCTACCCTCCTGTTCATGTTCTCTCCTTGGCTCCAATCCCTAGATTGACTGCTATTCTGGACTGTCCATTTGCCCTCTCAGTCTCTCCTCTGTCCTACTTTACTCTGCTCTGTGTACTGGGAGGATGGAAGCAGTGGGAAGGAGAGAGGGAATGGGTATATAAATGCATAGTTAACAGAGAAATTTGCTTGGCATTGTACAAAGATCATGGTTAATGGAGCTACACAGTTGTGGTAAGAATCACTTTAGACAACCAATGTAAGTCACAGGAAATGGGAGAGAGGAAAAACTTGTTTCCCATATACATTTAGAAAAAGTAGGTAAGAGGTCTAGAGTTTTGTGCTAAACACACAGCAGAGTTTTGTTGAGGTTTTAGATGGGAGTATCTCAATAGCAAAAACTGAGTCTTAATAATACTCATTATCTACAGGAACCTTAATGAACCTTTCATACAGCAAGCAGCAAAAAATACTAAGGTGGAGAATGAAACTTCAGGGGCACCTGGGTGGCTCAGTTGTTAAGAATCTGTTTTGGGCTCAGGTCATGATCCTGGAGTCCTGGGACTGAGCCCCATGTCAGGCTCTCTGCTCGGCAGGAAGACTGCTTCTCCCTCTCCCACTCCTCCTGCTTGTATTCCTTCTCTCGTTGTCTCTCTCTGTCAAATAAAAAAATTAAAATATTAAAAAAAAAAAACAAAGAAACATCATACTGTTCTTTGTATGAAACACGGCAGAGATGTTTATTATAAATGTTCATTATTACACAGTTCTTTTAACTCTATGATAAGAATATAAGATATGATAGCAACATATTATAATGTAACCTATAATACAAATAATACTTTTGAGTGTTAACTATTTTCCAGGAAATACCCTAAGCTCTTTATATAGATTAGATCATTTAATTTTCATAATACTCCTATAAAATAGATACTGTCATTGTCATCTGCATTTATGAACAAGGAAACTGAGGCAAAGAGCAGTTAAGTCACACAGCTAAGTCAGTGGCAAAGTCAGTATTTGTATCTAAGCATTCTGTCTCTGGAGCCCTTCCAAAGTACATGAAGAAAGTATGTACCAATTGCAGCTCAAGTATATATCAACTTCACATGATATGCTAAACATGGCCAGGCTAATGCTAATAATTTTGAATCTCTTCAGCACAAATTAGGATAATTCAGTGTGCCACACATAGGTGGAGGGGCACAGTTACATAATTTCCTTTATTCTTTCTTAGCCTTCTTGGAAATGACTTTTTTAGTGCTTTGTATACAGCACAAAATAGGCATTTAATATTTATTGAATTCAACCAAACTAGTAAGTTTTCAGCAGCTCTGTAAGAAAAAGTATCAGAAGGCATTAAAAACAAACAAACAAACAGTGGTAGTAAAATATGTAAATAGTCGATATAAACATAAATCATCATTATTATCTCCTAGATACAAATATTTGCTAGCTTTGGGGAAATAAGTCAATGAATATATATATTTTTAATTTATTTGGCAGAGAGAGACACACAGAGAGAACACAAGTAGGGGGAGTGGGAGAGGGGGAAGCAGGCTTCCTGCTGAGCAGGGAGTCCGAGGTGGGCGATCCCACGACCCTGGGATCATGACCTGAGCCAAAGGCAGCCACTTAACGACTGAGCCACCCAGGCACCCGTCAATGAATATTTTTAAGACTGCCATTTAAAATGGTCACTAATAGTCTTTAAGGCTTTAACTGCAGTAAATACTGGAGATCCAGTATTTACATGGAATGCTTTCTTTGAAAGCTTTAGAGTGATTTCCAAATACATAGTATTTTAAAGAGCCTAAAAGGACTATATTCATTGACATTCTTTTCATATGTATGGCAAACTTGGGCCTGGACATTAAAACAAAAGTTCTGGTAAGATACTTGATGGTGGCCCCTGTATGAAGGTGATTGAAAGACCGTGTTTCTTCAGGTTGCATTTCCTGAAGTTAATAACAATCCAAACTGGCAAGGACTAGACTATCTTTTGTACCCAGCTGGACAGATGGAATCAGATTTGACCATTTTGGAGTCACGCAGGATTCTTTAGTTAGAATTCAAAAGGCCGTTCATTCTAGAGTTAGTATTTTCCCAGCCTCCCAAGTCAGGCCTCCCTGTGAGGGGTTGGTAAGCTGGTACCTGCAGAGGTGACTTGAAATGGCTGAAGCATCAGGCATATGTACTACCTCACCTCCCTTTGTGATCTGCTCTTCCCACTTCCATATGAGCCTTTTCCCCAAGCACCTAATTTATGCATCCATTCAACTAATATTTACTGAGTATAGACCATATGCTGGGTGGGGGCTATTTCTGATGTTGGAGACACGTGATGAGTGAGAAGATGATGCCCATGCCCTCACAGAGCTTACATATATACATACATACATAAAGACAGGTCACACACACAATAAAAATATGTTAAGTTCTATAATTGTTGGGCACTGACTCATATGGTGAAGAAAATTACACAAGATAATGGGATAAAGTGGGAAAGAGAAAGCTCACCTATATGGTGGGAGCTGGTCTGGCACTCAGAGCCTGACAGTGGTGTTTTCCCAGGGAATGTAAAAATTTCATGGCACACTGACATAAGATAAAGTCACTCTGTCATTGTGATGAGACAACAACAACAACAAAAAGACTACTCTAGAACCATGTCTAAGCATAGACAAAAACCAAGCACACCAGGCAAACCACTGACATGACCAAACAGTCCCTCTTCCAGCCACCACGAGTGAATGCTGCAGCTTTAGCCCCACTCTGCTCCTCCTGCCTCCAAGATAAAATTCATGAAGATATCCGATCATAGAATGACTCCCATTTCCTAACAGCCCCCAATCCAGAGTAAATCCCACTCCTTTGAATGCAAGCCCAAGCCCTTAACAAGCCCCACTGTGGACTTTCTGAGAATGTCCCATGTTTGCCACGATGTGCAATCTCTTGCTTGCTGGCTGGCAGGAGCATCTAAGAGCCCAACTTTGTCAGATTACTGTGTGTTCCGCATGGTCTTTGATTAATAGGCATCACCAAGAAGGAGAGGCAACAATTCTTTGGTTAGGATGGTCAGGGAAATTGTTGATGAAGTGGATGTATTGAGAAAACCAAAAGGTAAGGGGATAGATAATCATTTGAAGATTGGGGGAAAAACATTCGCATCAGAGGAAAAAACAGAAAGCTTATGTTTTTAAACAACATTTTTAATATTCAAGTACATCATCTCCTTTGAACACTGATTTTGGGATGGGGGAGCTGATCCTAATCTCATTTTCTACTTCTAATCAAGAAAAGCTTTTAGAGGAAAAGAAATCTGAGGTGTCACGTAAAGAGGTGAAAAAGTAGAACGTGGAGACGGCATGCACTAAGGCAGTGTCAGCATGCACAGTGCTGAGGAAGGCTTCACCCTGGGCTTACTCCTGTTCTGGGACCCTGTTCTCTGTGGTTATAACTCAATCCTTCTAAGGTTTTACTATACAAGTCACAATAGAACTGGTAGCCATCCTTCCTAAAATTACATTCATTAAGAAGACGCTTCTTGAAAAGAAAATATTCAAAAAGTCAGAGTTAATGTTTTTGACAAGTAGGAACTGAGGTCCTTCCTGATACTGGCACAGAAGTAGGTATAATGGTGGCTTTGAACTGCTATTACCAGGATGACGTGAGATGGAATATGCTAGAGGGGAGTAGTGCTTAGCAAAGAGTGGTGTAGTAATGCAACTGCTCCAACATTTTAGGGAGTTGGGAGGGAGTGGTAAGGAGGGATTCCATAGGCAAATTCTTTGTGGAAAGCTGAATTCTACTGTCCTCTCCTAGAGATTTATATTACACGTTAGAATATAAGGGCTAGGGGCACCTCAGTGGCTCACTTGGTTAAGCAGCTGCCTTCAGCTCAGGTCATGATCCCGGGGTCCTGGGATTGAGCCCTGTGTCGAGCTCCCTGCTCAGTGGGAAGCCTGCTTCTCCCTCTCCCACACCCCCTGCCTGTGTTCCCTTTCTCGCTGTCTCCCTCTGTCAAATAAATACATAAAAATCTTAAAAAGAAAAAAAGAATGGGCTCTGAAAAATCTAACATAAAATTATCAGATGAAGTGTGCTTAGCACAGCAATGATAAACTTGATTGACCACACAACACCTTCTCCCCTTGACCACTTGATAGTGAGGGATTAATTTTTGAGGCATACACATACATGCTGCTACTGCCCTAGAGTCACTGAAGTGGTTGCACACCTTGTCAGAAGACGGGGCTTCTTATTTCTGAAATGGGAGTGCTGCCTGGATTGGTGCCGACAGGATCCTTCCAGCACGGTTCTGCCATGGATGGACTCCAGCACTGCACATTATGCATCACCCTTGCATTCCCTTTAAATCTCCTGAAGTCAAGAAATGTCTGGCACCACTGTTTCCTGGTGACTGCACCATTGCCAGCTAATCTTGCAAGGCTGCAGTGTTATTTATGGTGACATTATATTCAAGGATTTCTTCCCTTCCCCAATCTTGACTCTGCTTCCTTGACTGTTTGACAAAACTTCTCCATGAGACTTACATTTTAATATCCAGCCTTTTTATCTTCCTTTGGACCTTTACTGCTTTTCTTGGCCATATTTGGTCAAACTGTTGGCAGAACACAAATAAACGGCACACAGAGGACCTGCAACCTCAGCATTCATTGGCCTGTAGTCCACCACACTGGCTTTTGATAGCTGGGAGCATAAGATAAGCACAGAGAATAAGGGAGAGATCATTATTAACAGTGTTCCACGGTGGTTTGTGTTTTGTTTCTTACATGTTTTAAGGACGTATTTTCCTAAGAAAAAATGTCCAGAAACAGGTATTAGTATTAGTATATAGGTCAATACTACATGGGCAGAATTCACCTGTGTTACAGTGTATCCTAAAGCACCTTATGCTGGTCTGGGTCCTGGCAAGGCAGAACTCAAAATGAGGTTGAATGTGCAGGAAATTTATTGGGAGAAAAACTTGTGGGAGAAAATAGAAAGGGAGCCTCAAGAGGCTCAGAGAGCCATTAAATGGATACAAATCTGACCCAAAGTGAATGGGGACATGGAAGGAAGAACAGAGAAAAGTCATTTGGCAATAATTCTAGGAAAGTTCAGCAAGGCATTGGGAGGGGACCCTGGAGCCCATGATCCCCATCAGAGGACTCTTGTCTCCTGAGAATGGGCCAGTTTGAGCGACTCTGCCTTGTGGTTTGCTGAAAGCAGCCCATGGGAAGCACAGCCTCAGTGCCCATGGAGTAATGGATCTCAGAGCACAGTAGCTGGGGCTGTAATTCAATTACTCTCCCTGCTTTCCAGGATCTAAGAGGAACTTTCTCCCAGTTGCCACACAAGATTCTCAAAATGTAATGTACATACAAATTACCCAGAATCTTACTAAAATGCTGAGTCAATAGGTCTGGGTGGGACCTAATTTTCTATACTTCTAACAAGTTCTCAGGAAATAGGATGCTGTTGCTCTACAAACCTCACTTTGAGTAGGAAGGTCCTAGAGAATGTTTCTAAGAGCCCTGTACAAACCATCTAAGTATGTTTATGGAGAAACCTTCACAGGCTGAATTCCTCACCCACTGTGGCAGCCATCTAAGATGTTATCAAATGTATACACTTCCAGGTTAGGGTTTTTTGTTGTTGTTGTTTGTTTTTCTCATTTACGTAACTCATTCTTCTTGCCTCTAGTATCACAGCTGTCAATCTCATCTTGTCACCTTTCTTGCAAAACCTGCTAAGAATCATCTCTATATCACTTGCATGATATCTACATTTATATATGCATTCATTTTTGGTACCAAGGGAGGGCTTTGACCCTTTGTGACCTCACTGACATCTCTTCTCCCCTCCAATTATGTGATTCAGACAATTTGTTTCTTAATATTAGGCAAAAAATTTCAAGCAAATTTCTCCTACTAACCCTGCTGCACCCTAAAGTCAATCCTACATAGAAGCTGTGGTGCAGCCAGTCACCCCATCTCTTCTATGAGAGTCCTGTGGGATCTGGTCATATGCACCTCCTCTAGGTCACCTGAAGCCTTCTGCAGTTTTCACGCTAATACTATATACCTATCCAACTATTGCTAAACACATCTATTCTTTTCCTTCATTCCAGTCACTGACCTCTTTAATTCTAATTCTATACACAGTGTTTACTGTGTAAAACAGCAGTTCTCACATCTTTTTTTTTTCTTTTTAAGCCATAGAATTCTTTCATTAAAGAAAACTTAAATAAATTAGCTTGGTCTCAGTTGAAAAGTGGAATATAGGGAGGTCACCAGGAACATACCTTATGTGTTAAGTTGCTGAAGCATTATCATGAAAGCTTTGGAGAGCAAGTAAAGGATTTTGAGGAAGAAAAAGACATGATCAGACTCTAACATTGTCAATGAGTACTCTGGCAGACCAGAGGAGAATAACTTGAAGAGGGTCTAGATGGAGTCAGGAAGGCAAGGAAGGAGGATACAAGGAACATTAAGGGATATAGGATTCAGGATCAGAATTCACCGTTTGGGTGTGAAGGAAGAGAAAGAGAGGGAGAGCACATGTCTCCCAGATCTCATGCTTGGGCAATTTTTGATGCAGGGGTGCAGGGGTTGCCAATTCCTGAACTGGGGAGGACAGGAGGAGGAAGAGGTTTAAGGAGAAAGATACTGAGTTCAGTTTTGAACATACTGAGCTGGAGGGAGACCTCCAGTAATCAACAATTTGGGTAAATTGATGTGGAAACCAGAAGAATCCCTCTTGTATCCAAGTCTGTGTTACTGTTTGCAGACCATTCTCAGTCTCTGCTTAGGCAACTGCTCAAAGTTCATATGAAGCAAAATCTCTTCAACTGAAGTGTCTATAAGGTTTTGCTTTTTTCCAATGTCTTGTACATAATGTATGTTGTCTGCTACACTTGTTACTTCAGTAACTACTTCTTTCCTTATCTTCCAAAGTGTTCTTTGCATATCTAAGTTTGGGGTTCTCTGTATTGGACACATGCTTAGACATTCAGAGCAATAGGGAGGTTTTTGTTTTGTTCTTTTTGGCAGAAAAACATTTCTGATCAGAATCTGAGCTCCAAAGAAAAATTAAAGGCTCAAGCTAAGAAGAAATAGGAATTACAGTTGATCCTTGAATGTGGGGGTTAGGGACACAGCCCCTGCACGGTCAAAAATCTATGTTTAACTTTTAACTACCCCCAAACCTAGTAGTAGCCTACTATTGACTGGAAGCCCTACTGATAAGATCAACAATCAATATATATTTTGTATATGCATTGTATATATCATTACAAATAAAGCTAGAGAAAAGAAAATACTAAGAAAATCATGAGAAAAAAATTTGCATTACTATACTGTATCAAAAAAAGCCCGTATGTAAGTAGACCCCTGAAGTGCAAACCCGTGTTGTACAAGGATAGACTGTTGTAGAAAATCATGGGTGTAATCTGTAGAAGGTAAAATAAATTGGATTTCTGTGATATTTGGTGAGAAAAGAGGTACTATGTATAATAAACTGGATATAGTGTACTTTGTTGAGAAGGTTAAGTTGTGTTGTACATTGTTTTTGGTTATATTTTTGTAGTTTTCAAATTTGGGTTTAAAGTCTTTGAGGTGCCACTGGGAGGGAAGAAGGGTTGGTGGGTAACTGGGACTTCAGGCTCATCACCACTATTTCAGCCATAACAACCTAACTCGTTCTATGCAAACTTTCATTGAAGAAAGGATTCTATGGTTGTTGTTTTTTTTAAACTGTGAAAACCACTATTTTATGCAATAGAAACTGTAAGAAATATGAAGAGGTCAATAAAGGAAGATTTTAGAGCAAAGGAAGGAAGCTGTTTAACAATAGATGGACATCTAGGTAGTATTGGGATGCTAAAACTGCAGAGTTTCAGGCAACCTGGAGATGCATGGTGGCCAAACCCCTTAGCACTTACAGGCAAATTCCTCACCAAATAGAGAAATACCATGATAGACTGGCTCCATCACAGACATTGGGGCCCAACTTAGTTGGAAGGAGGGAGTTTAAACTGTTTTAGCTCAAGATGAAGAAAAACACTGTCCAAACCAAATACTTGTAGGAAATGTGATTAACATCACAGAGGCCTAAAGCCCTCCACGCCTTCTCTTGGAAGGAAAATGAATGCCTACGCTTCTCTTGGAAGGAAAATGAATGCCTACGCGCAGATTTATGGAGACAATCAGAAAGGTGTTATGCAAGCCATGTGACAAAAGGAGGTTAACTGCTCTGAGGTCAGAGGCAATGCATTGCAGGGACTTCCTTAAATGGGCCACAACTTTCCTGCCAATATTTTTCTCACCATCTGGAAAAACCACCCTCCTGTTCTTCAATTAGCTAACCATTACCTATCCTTTTATAACCCAGTTCAAGTATTCTCTGAAATAAGGAGCCCAGTAAAATTTGAATGCACAGTCTTTCTTTGTGCCAACACAACAGGACACAATTCTAGTTCATTATAATCTTGATCTACTTTTGTTGTTCCACATCTTAGCTCCTTCAAGGCAATGCATGATGTCTGAAAATGCATCTCCAAATGCATCTGCAAACCTAATACATGTCTGCTGAATTAATAAATCCACAAGGCTTACTAAGATCCCCTCAAAGTAATTTGGGCAGAATTCCTCACAGGTATTTAAACAGTGCACCGTAAGTTTTATAGGGGAATTAAAACATGCCCATGGTTAAGGAAGACAAAAGGGAAGAAAGATGTAATATTTTGAGTCCCTGCCTGTGTGTGAAGAAAGTGAGGCACGAGGAGATTAAGTGGCTTGATTAAGGCATCCATGTAATTCACAACCGGTGTACTGGACTGTGTTTGGGGGCCGAGCGAAGAGTAACTGCTGCAAATTGATTCAAATTTTATGGATAATGAAACAATGACACTTGTCACTGTTTCGTTTGTACAAAAGTTGCTTTCAGGCAAAATGTCCAAGAACGCTAAAAAAAGAAAAGGAAAGAAAAAAAATAAAAGAAAAAAAGAGAATCCCTCCACACCCGGAAACCCCCAAACTATTTGAACAGTGACTAAGTTTTCCCGCATGCTTTCAAAATGCCGCCTGTTCTCTCATGCTTTTTTTTTTTTTTTGTATGTCAAACCCATCCTTGCCCAGACTTGACAAAATCCCTTAAAACACGTTTTTTAAAACCCCCCAAAAAACAGAACAAAAAACCCCCCTGCCTTGAAGCGCAAAGACGAGTCTGGGCTGTAGACTGCGGTCGAGCTCCTCCCTGGGACGTGGCGGTAAACCCGACTCCCCAACGTCTCCCGGGGACTCCGGGGGTACCGCGGCCACAGTGGGCGAGCTGAAGCCCCCAGCCCCGGAGTTTCCAGCACACGCAGCACTGAAGACTTCCTGCCGCCTCTCTCGCGGGACGGCTTCTCCCGGAGCCGCCTAGGTGCGGACACATCCGCGCAAGACCAGGGCGGGGAGCCCCGGGTGCCTAGAGGGTCCCTCATCACCTGGCCTGCAACCCGGAAGCAGATGCGGGCGGCGCGGCGCGGCCAGGGTTGCGGTTCCGGGTCGCACCGCGCCGCAGCCCGGGCTCTGCTCGCCACCGCCGCGCCCCGCCCCCACGCTCCGGACCTGGGCAGGCGGCGGCCGCTCGGCGGCTCCCGGGGCCACATGGCTGAGGGGGACGCAGGGAGCGACCAGAGGCAGGTGAGGGCCCGGCGGGGCGCCGACCTCCAGGCTGGGCTCGGCCTCGCCCTGCCGCCCGGGGCCTCCTCTACTGAGGGGCCGTCTGTCCAGGGCTGCCCCCCCCGGTTCCCGCCGACACCGTCCGGGCCGTCAGGCGCTCCGTTTCCTGCACTGCGTTTCATTTTATCTGCGTTTGTTCGCCAGTCGCCCTCTGGCCGGCCTCTCCTGAGGCTTCGGCAAGCTTGGCCTACCTCGGATGGTGTCATCGTCAGCCATCAGCACGCGACTGAGCAGCACCAGGCCGGAGACAGAAATCCGGGTTCCGCTCTCTGCCCTGTCGCCGCCGGGTCACCTTGCTTATCCCCGGTTTCTGCTTTTGCAAAATGGGCAATAATAACACAGATCCTGGAATTCCATGAGGGCCCGCTAGATCTTCTCGTCTTGGTATTGAGCTTTTCCCAGCGCGTGGCTCACGTGGGACTCAAAGCTTTTCCTCCTGGGCTGTGAGGACAAAATGAGATGATACAGAGTTGCGTACTTTGCTTCCCATTTTCACCTTTAGATGCTATTATTATTATTTTTAAAATATTTAATTAATTTATTTATTTGTCAGAGAGAGCGAGCGAAAAAGAGTGAGCACAGGCAGAGGGAGAAGCAGGCTCCGTGCCGAGCAAGGAGCCGGATGTGGGACTCGATTCCAGGACGCTGGGATCATGACCTGAGCTGAAAGCAGCGCTTAACCAACTGAGCCACCCAGGCGTCCCTAGATGCTATTATTTTATTTTCTTGACCCCAAACCAAAAGAATGACTTCTGAAATGTTTTTCGGGTTTGATTACCGAAATAAACAACAAAACAACCACCCACCTCTGTGCCCCAGTAAAAAAAAAAACAAACAAACCAAAACAGTGAAGGAGATACCGAGTGGGAACCTAGGGCTAGTATGTAGCAACGCTACTGGGGAATGGGAGTGAGGATTCCCTGCTAGAAGAGGTGAAGCAGAGAGTATGTGTTTATCTTTCCACTTGTAAGTCCTGCTATAGAGTATGGCAGTGCATATATAATTGGCTCAATGGTGGCCCAGAGCGCAGTGATGGAGTAGCAGGGCTGGTAATAGTTCTTGCCGTAGTATC
This sequence comes from Taxidea taxus jeffersonii, assembly GCA_003697995.1. Taxonomy (NCBI): domain Eukaryota; kingdom Metazoa; phylum Chordata; class Mammalia; order Carnivora; family Mustelidae; genus Taxidea; species Taxidea taxus. The sequence goes on along the minus strand of ML105538.1, from coordinate 2,549 downwards.
TGGCCACCACCGACAGAGTAGAACACGGTGACCTGCTGTTAAGACCGTTTGGCAGTGTTTTTTTCAGGGATCCTTCATCCAGGCTGGTAATGTTAAGTGGGAATACTTTGTAAGGGAGGAAGGAAAACTCAGGCTTTTAGGGCTTGTACATTCATTGACTTGTCTTCCCATCAACTTCTTTCAGAATGAGGAAATTGAAGCAATGGCAGCTATCTATGGCGAGGAATGGTGTGTCATTGATGACTGTGCCAAAATATTTTGTATTAGAATTAGCGACGATATAGATGACCCCAAGTGGACGCTTTGCTTGCAGGTATTTTTTTCCCCTTCTCTGTAGCCGTTTTCTATTGACTCTATATGATTGACCAATACTGTATTCCTCTAAATGACTATTGCAATTTCTAAATTGTCTTTTTTTGTTGTTGGCTTTTGTTAACGGTTGATTGTCTAAACATATGGGTAATTAAGTCTCTGATCACTTCTAAGACACGCTTCGGTTGATAGTCTCAATCTTTCCTATCCCGGTTATTTTAATTAAGTATTCTTTTTTTTTTTTTTAAGATTTTGTTTATTCACCTGACAGAGACAGAGAGAGAGCACAAGTGGGGGGAGTGGCAGGCAGAGGGAGAGGAAGAAGCAGGCTCCCTGCAGAACAGGGGAAGCCCCATATGGGACTCCATCCCAGGACTGCAGGACCACAGCCCAAGCTGAAGGCAGTGGCTCAACCAACTGAGACACCCAGACGCCCCTAATTAAGTATTCTTAATGTACCAGTGACAGGCTTGAGTTTCACTTCCTTTCATTGTCCTGTCCATTTAATAGGAGAGGGTCTAAACCTGGAAAGATGGCTAACACGTAGGAAGAAGAATAGGTTAGTAATTTAAAAGGCTTCATAAAGTAGGTATTTATTGCTCTATTAACTGAGAATCAGTTGTGGTTAAGATAAGTAAGTGACAAGATAAGTGTGGCCTTCTGTATTAATGTTTATTCTGTGATGACTGCGTATACTTTCAACATAAAAGTTTCTGTCAGTGTTTGCTTTTATAATACCAATTTGAGAACAAATGCGTATGAGTCTCTATAAAGTGTTAGCTATTTAATGTGTTTTAACAGTATTTAATAGGATTTGGGGGAGTATTTCTTCAGAAGAATACCAGAAACATGCTCTAATGCCACTCTACTCATTTGGGGTTAGGGTATAAAGCCCCAATTTCTCTTTTCCTTTCCTTTCATCTTTCTCCTCCCCATCCTTATTTCCTTACTTTCATCGCTCATATGCTTTATCTGCAAATAGTGTGCTCTTTCTTAAAAAATTGACATCATTAACAACATATTTAATGTGTAGGTATAAATATGAGGAGGGCATTCTTTCCTGAGATTGGACAAAACAATTGTTTTGTTTTTGTGAGTTTGACAAGTAACAAATTGGTCCAGTGACTAGCTTAATATGTGTTATTTTTGAGCCATGATGAAGTATAAACAGATTTGTTTTTAAACTGCTTTACAGGTGATGCTACCAAATGAATACCCAGGAACAGCTCCACCTGTTTATCAACTGAAGTAAGCTATATTTCTACATTTATATTTCTATTAAAAGATTGTCTTTTTATTTATTTATTTTTTAAATTTATTTGACAAACAGAGATCACAGGTAGGCAGAGAGCCAGGCAGAGAGAGATGGGGAGGCAGGCTCCCTGCTGAGCAGAGAGCCTGATGTGGGGCTTGATCCCAGGACCCTGGGATCATGACCTGGGCTGAAGGTGAGGCTTTAACCCACTGAACCACCCAGAGGCTCCAAAAGATTGTCTGTACATTGTGTTTATATAAAATACCTTTCTTATCAAAATATGTATAGAAATTAAGAACACCTTCTGGACTTGGTAGGTATAGAGCATTTAAATAAAAAATTAAATTATATAAAAACACATTGCAGCATGTACTTAGTATCACAGGGTTAAGATAAGAAAGAATCACAGGATTCATAGGAATAAAATAGCTACTGAATTGACTTTAGAGATAGGGAGAGAAATCTTAAGACAGCCTCGTAATCTAAAGTCTCTCCTAATCAGATCAGTTTCTGCTGATCTAGCCACAGTTTCTGGACATGCCTCTGCCTAAGACTTCTTGTCTTGTGGGAGTTATCCATGGTGCTTCTCCCTGTCCCTTGTTTTGGAAGAACCATCTTCTTAGCACCAAGGCTTAATCTTAATGAGTCTTAACTCATTGCAAGTAATCTTTGATCAGGTTTGGCCACTTGGCCTATTAAGATGTATAAACTTGTGTGAACAGAATTCTATTAAATCTTAGTTATTGAAATCTTTACCTACCAGTGGGATAATTTCTTGTGTTTTAAAACAGCAATAAGGGCACCTGGGTGGCTCAGTCATTAAGCCTCTGCCTTCTGCTCAGGTCATGATCCCAGGGTCCTGGGATCGAACCCCACATTGGGCTCCCTGCTATGTGGGAAGCCTGCTTCTCCCTCTCCCACTCCCACTGCTTGTGTTCCCTCTCTGGTTGTCTCTCTCTGTCAAATAAATACATAAAATCTT
>ML105537.1:0-16216 GCA_003697995.1 Taxidea taxus jeffersonii | reverse complement strand
AACTGATTTCTGTGCATTGATTTTATATCCTGACACTTTACTGAATTCCTGTACAAGCTCTAGCAGTTTTGGAGTGGAGCCTTTTGGGTTTTCCACATATAGTATCATATCATCTGCAACGAGTGATAGTTTGACTTCTTCTTTGCAGATTCGGATGCCTTTAATTTCTTTTTGTTGTCTGATTGCTGAGGTTAGGACTTCTAGTACTATGTTGAATAGCAGTGGTGATAACGGACATCCCTTCCGTGTTCCTGACCTTAAGGCACAACTTTTTAATTTCACTTTCTATGCATATCTATATTAGTCAATATCTAGTGCACTTAATATTTAATTTCTTCTTACTGTCAATTCTTAAACTTTATATTTTGAACATTTAGCTTACAGAATATTTGCAAAAATAATGTATCCTGCAGACAGCTTTCTTTAAAACTAATATTGTATATAACCTGAGTATAATTATCCAAAACAGAAAATTAACAGTGTATTATACTATTTACCATCCTAAAAATATTTGAATTTCATCAGTTATCCACTAACATCTTTTTTTCTGTTTCCTTGGTTTCTCCTTCATCTTTAGCACTCAGTGATAGCTCCTCAATCTTCCTTTGTCTTTTATGACAGACACTTTTGGAGATCATCCATCAGTTATTTTGGCTAATGACCCTCAACTAGATCTGATTTTTTTCCTAGTGATCCGACTGAGATTACCCATTTTTGTTAAGAATACCCAGAAAAAAAAAAGTTGTTTCATACTGCATCATACCATATGGTTCATGGCCTCAGTGCTACCAAAGATGCAGACCTTGGTCACTACCTTTTGTTGCTGTTTAATAATTATCATGGGGACTCACTAAGATTTGTGTTTGCTTTTCTGTACTGACCTGTGATTTGTAGTTGTTGTTTTACATTTAAGAAACTCATTTTAGGGGCACCTGGGTGGCTCAGCGGGTTAAGGCCGCTGCCTTCGGCTCGGGTCATGATCCCAGGGTTGTGGGATCGAGCCCCACATCGGGCTCTCTGCTCTGCAGACAGCCTGCTTCCTCCTCTCTCTCTCTCTCTCTGCCTCTCTGCCTACTTGTGATCTCTATCAAATAAATAAATAAAATCTTAAAAAAAAAAAGAAACTCATTTTAATCTCTGCCTACTTGTGCTTTCTCTCTGTCAAATAAATAAAGAAAATCTTTTAAAAAAATGGGGTGCCTGGGTGGCTCAGTCAATTGAGCAGATGCCTTCTGCTCGAGTCATGATCCCAGAGTCCTGGCATGGAGCCCGACAGCACTGAGGCTGCCTGCTCAGTGGAGAGACTGGTTCTCCCTCTCCCTCTGGCTGCTTCTCTGCCTACTTGTGCTCTCTATCTCTTTGTCAAATAAATAAATAAAATCTTAAAAAAAAACCCTCATTTTAAGCCAAATTCTTTATGTTTTCTTCTAGAAGTTTTATGGTTGTAGATTTTTACATTTAGATCTATAACTTCTTTTTTCTTTTATTGAGGTATAATGACATAAAACATTGTATTAGCTTCAGCTTACAACATAATGATTCAATATTTGTACATATCGCGAATTGCCTACCACAGTAAGTCCAGCTAACATCCATGACCACGCTAGTTACAGAATTCTTTTTCTTGCAAAGACAACTTTTACGATTTACTCTCTTTGCAACTTACAAATACACAGTACAGCATCCGTTGTAGTTGTCACTCTGCACATTACATCCACACGGTTTATTATATACCTGGAAGTTTGTATCTTTTGACTCCTTTCACTCATTTCCCCGACCCACGACCAACCCACCTCTGTTTCTGACAACCACCAATCTGTTTTCTGTGTCTATGGGCTTCTTCTTTTTTGTGCTTTCTTTTGAGTTTTTAGAGGGCACATGTAAGAAATATTATACGTTATTTGTCTATTGGTCTAACTTATTTCACTTAGCGTAGTGTATGCAAGATCTATCCACATTTCCATGTTACCACAATTGATAAGATTTTATTCTTTTTTACAGCTGAGTAGTAGTCGTGTGTGTGTGTGTGTGTGTATGGCATTTTTTTTTCCTATCCATTCATCTGTCAACATGCACTTAGGTTTTGCCCTATCTAAGCTCTTGCAAATGATGCTCAATGAACATGCAACACACATATCTTTTCAAGTTAGCATTTTCACTTTCTCTGGATCGATAATCAGAAGTGAAATTGCTGGGTCATATGGCCTTCCTGCTTTTTAATTTTTTGAGGAACCTCCATTCTGTTTTCCATAGTGGCTGCACCACTTTATCCCCCCACCAGCAGCTCACAGGGGTTCCCTACCCTCACCAACACTTGTTCTCTCTTGTCCTTTTGCTAACAGCCACTCTAACAGGTGTGCAGTGATATTTCATTGTGGTTTCGTTTTGCATTTCCTGAAAGATTAGTAATGTGGAGCCTCTTTTCATGCACCTGATAGCCATTTCTATGTCTTTGGAAAAATGTCTGTTCAGATTCTCTACCCGTTTTAAAATTGGATTATCCATTTGGGTTTTTTGTTTAGTTTGTGGTTTTAGTGTTGTGATTTATAAGACTTTTAATTATATTTTGGAAATTAGCCCTTCTATCAGATATGTGATTTGCAAGTATTTCCTATCATTATGTAGGTTGCCTTTTCATTTCCTTGATAATTTTCTTTCCTGGGCAGAAGTTTTATGGTGTGATGTCGTTCGACTTTTTGATTTTTGCTATTGCTGCCCTTGCTTTTGGTGTCAAATGCAAATAGTCATCCCTAAGACTGATGTCCAGGAGCTTACAGCCTGTGTTTTCCTCTATGATTTTTATGGTCTTAGGTCTTCCATTCATGTATTTAATCCACTTTAAGATAATTTTTATTTATAGCATAAGAGTGCTCCAGTTTTGTTCTTTTATATGTGGCTGTCCAGTTTTTCCAGCACCATTTATTGAAGAGACTACCTTTTCCCCATTGTATATTCTTGGATCCTTTATCATAAACTAACTGACCATATATGCATAGATTTATTTCTGGGCTCTTGGTTCTACTCCATTGGTCTATGGCTCTGTTTTTATTCCAATACCATACTGTTTTGGCTTCTATAGCTTTGTAATATACTTTGAAATAAAAGAATGTGATGCCTCCAACTTTGTTTTTCTTTTTCAAGACTGCCTTTCAGCTGTTCAAGGTCTTTTGTGATTCTATACAAATCTTAGAATTCTTTGTTCTACTTCTGTGAAAAGCACTGTTATATTTCAATAAGGATTGCACTGCATCTATAGATTTCTTCAGATAGTGTTAATATTAATTCTTCCAATTCATGATCAGAGAGTATCTTTCATTTATTCGTGTCTTCAATTTCTTTCACCAATGTCTTAAAGTTTTTAGTGGACAGGTCTCTTACCTTTGTGCTTAAATTTATTCCTAGGTGTTTTGTTCTCTCTAATGCAATTACAAGTAGTGTTATCTTCTGCATTTCTTTCTTATACCTTCTTAGTAGGTTATAAAAATGCAATAGATTTCTGTATACTGATTTTTGTAACTTTACTGAATTCACGTATTAGTTCTGTCACTTTCTTGGTGGAATCTGTAGGGTTTTCCAAATACAATGTGATGTTGTCTGTAAATAGGGACAGTTCAGATTCTTTTTATTTCTTTTTCTTGTCAAATTGTTCTGGCTATAACTTCCAATATTTTGTTGAATAAAACTGGTGAGAATGGACAACCTTGTCTTGTTACTGATTTTAGAAGGAAAGCCTTCAGCTTTCCACCATTGAGTATGAGTATGATGTGAGCTGTGGGCTTGTCATATATGGTCTTTATTATGTTGAGGTATGTTCCTTGTATATCCAATTTGTTAAGAGTGTTTATCGTAAACTGATGTTGAATTTTGTCAAAGGCTTTTTCTGCATATGATTCTTTTTAATTTTCTTTATGTGGTGCAAGAAATGAATGGAGAACATTTTTGCACATGGATGTCAAATTGTCCCATCAGCAACTGTTTAAAGACTATAATTTTTTCCACTGAGTTTCTTGCGCACTTCTTTTATTTTTTTAAGATTTTTTTTTTATTTATTTGAGAGAGAGAGAAATCACACAAGTATGCCTCCCTCTACCTGTGTGCTCTTTCTCTCTTTCAGGGAGGGAGGGAGAAGCAGACTCTCCACTGAGCAGGAAGCCCAATGTAGGGCTTAATTCCAAGACCCTAAGATCATGACCTGAGCTGAAGGCAGCTGCTTAACCAAATGAACCACCAAGGCACCCCTTCTTTTGTACTTTTTTTTTAAGATTTTATTTATTTATTTGACAGACAGAGATCACAGGTAGGCAGAGAAGCAGGCAGAGAGAGAGAGAGAGGAGGAAGCAAGCTCCCCGCCGAGCAGAGAGCCCAATGTGGGGCTCGATCCCAGGACTCTGGGATCATGACCAGAGCCGAAGGCAGAGGCTTTAACCCACTGAGCCACCCAGGTGCCCCTTCTTTTGTACTTCTGCTAAAATTTATTAACCATATATTTAAGTCTATATCTGGATTTTCTAATATGTTTCATTGATATATATGTCTATCCTTTCTCCAATATCACAGTCTTTATTGTTGAAGCTTTATAATTCACCTTAAAATCAGGAAGTGTGAGTTTTCCAACTTTGTTCATATTCAAAATTATTTTGTTATTTTAGTTCACTTCTATATTTATATATGTTTAAAAATACTTTGTTGACTTATACAAAATTGCTCATCATTTTAATTTGAATTCTATAGGTCAACTTGGGATGAATGCTTCAATACTGTCTTTTAATCCATAAATATTGCATATCTCATTTATTTAAGTCTTTGAATTATTTCAATAATTTTTCTAATGTTTTTAACATATAGACCATGCACATATTTTATTAGACTTCATAATGTTTGTTATTGTAAATGATGTCTTAAATTTTAATTTTTCGATTGTTGCTAATATATAGAAAGGCAATTGATTTTGTATATTGATCTTTTATCCCATGACTTTGCAAAACTAAATTATATATTCTAATAGCTTTTCTCAATGATTCTTTGTGATTTTTTTTATGTAGACTTTCTGAAAATAAGGACAATTGTATGTCTTATTATATATCTCCACTCTATTTTTTTTCTTTACCTTACTTTATTGCTTTAGGTAGGACCTCCAATACAATTTTAACAGGAGGGTGAGAAGAGAAATCTTGTCTTAGTCTTGAAATAAGTGGAAAAATTCAACATTTTATCATTAAAGGTATGATATTAACTACACCTTTTCACCAATGCATTGTCTTAATCTAATTGAGGTCTTTTAATTTCCAGTTTGCTTAGAGCTGTTACTATGAGGGACCATGGATGTTGGTCCCTCATGGATGTTGAACTTTGTGATTTCTCTGCAACTATTGAGATGGCAATTTTTTTTTTTTTTTGCTTTTTTTCTGTCTGTTAATATGGCAAATTACTTTGAATGTTTGGCAAATGTGAAACAAAACTCGCATTTCCAGGACAAACCCACTTAATCATGATAAAAAAATTTTTCAATATATTGCTGGACTTTAGCTGTTACTGCTTTGTGGGGAATTTATGTGTCCATATTTTTGAAAGTTACCAATATACAGTTTTCTTGTAATCTCTTTGTTTGCATGTGGCATCAATGCCTCCCGTGCTCTTCCACCGATAAATAATGTTCCCATCCCATCTCCTTGGAGGGTCTGTGTCTCCTTGGGTTTCCCTGGCAGCTCTGCCACCATTGCTATCTTTTGGGCTCAAGAAACATTATAATTTGTAGTTTTCCTGACTTTTTTTTTTTTTTCTGGCTGGGTAAACATTCCTTCCCGGTATATTAATCCTATCAAGAAGCAGAATCTGGTTTTTTTGGACTACTCAGGTTAAACATTGGGGACCAAAAAAGAGGCATATGTTTATTTACATATGAATGAAATCTAAGTTAATAGAGAGTTGGATAATCTTCTCACCTTAAATACAACATCAGCATCTGATTAGATATATTTTCCACCTAGCCATGCAACATGCAAAGAGGAGGTTAATAACGAACAAACTAACACTGCTAAACCAAAAGAAAAAAAAAATGGTGGAAGCTAGACTCAGATATTAAAGCTCTAAGTTTACTACAGTTTCAATAATATAAAATTAATGTCTATGCTTTCTTCAGTGCCATGAAAACAAAGCAGTCCTTGGCACATGTGTGCATTAACTCAGGGCTCTGGGGCATCTAGGAAATGGCCCAACAGGGAAACAGTTTTATGATGCCCCACATTTCTTAAATTTTTATCCCTTCTTCGATAGTTTTCTTCACTGAAGTACATCCCTCATCTCAGACAAGCTTTTTATCCGTATGACTCAGTTTGGGATGTGTGTTTCTCTTTAACATGATCTTGTTGTTATTTAAATTTGCAGGACTGATACAGAAATTCTTCCTGGGTCAGCATTTTCTCTGAAGGTGATGGAGAGGTGGGGGAAGAAAAGGGAGGATGGGGTGGTTATAAAAGGGCATTCAACCACTCTATTGTTGGAGTCTAAAATTTCCTTTCACTTGAAACACCCCATTGATACTTGCACTCGAAATAGAGACCGGCAGTGCCCAGGCAGCAGAGGGATTAATTGTAATTGCTAACTTCTTTTGAGTACATTTAACCAAGTAGCAGAAGCACATTGCATTCTTCCCTGAATTCAGGAGCCTGCTAGCAGGCAGTGTTATATTACTCCTGGGTGGGAATGAAATCATGTGGGAGCAGCAAGAACAGCTCATGGAGAAAAATTACCATTTTATATTTATTACTTTGGCTAGTTTAAGTGCCATAGGAATAGACTCTCTAATGCATTAAAGAACAATTCACCAACATTTGACTCTGTTGCTTGGTAAACTATTTTTAGGGACTGTCTCAGTCGGCTTTTAAAGGCACATGCCATCCCATTTTCAAAGGTTATTTTAGTGGTTTGTCAAAATGATATAAATAACACAATCCCTCTCTTCAGATTAAAGAAATATGGGACATTCTGTGATGAAATTTGTATTCTTGAAAAAAAAAATGCCTGGTTTTTCCCTACTTGTATTTTTCATCGGTAAGCTCTGGCGCAATTTCGTTTCATCTTTGATATGATACTTATCGTGTAGCTTAGCTTTGCTTAGTTGCATAATCAGATAATAGGATTTTCTTGAAGCCAAAACCTGGAAGATAGCACATACTTATCTTCCACAGAGTTCTAGATACCAGGTAAGTTTTGTTCCATCAATGCACAGCCAGGTCAGCTCACTGGAGAACAGTGCAGTTCCCGTTAAATACGAAATGCAGTCAGAGAGCCTTCATCCTGACATACCCCAGGATTTACTTAATGTGAAATGGAATATAGATCTACCTTTTGATAATTCCTTTGTTCAACCAAACGAAGTAGTCACGAGGAGCCATTTTGGGGTGTGTTTATTTGAATGACACATTCCTAAAAAAGAAGAACTAATATACCAAGGCAATTGAAATCCTGCATCAGTTGAAGGAAGGAGCTAGAATTTTTCAGGGCTTTGGTCTACTGATCAGCAGAGGGCCCGTCACCCCAAGAAAATACAGCATTGCACCTGCTGTTTGTATCAACTGATTCCTTTTTCTCCCCATGCTAAATGAATGAATGAATGAATGATAAACAAAATCTTTAAACAAAAAGAAAGAGGCAGGTAATCGTTGGCACTTGGATTTGCTGCCACATGACTCATTATGTGACTATCATTATAGCAAACATAGTTCTTTCTTCCAGTTGGGAAATTAAACATATTTTTTAAAGATTTTATTTATTTATTTGACAGACAGAGACCACAAGTAGGCAGAGAGGCAGGCAGAGAGAGAGAGAGGAGGAAGCAGGCTCCCCGCTGAGCAGAAAGCCCGATACAGAGCTCGATCCCAGGACCCCGAGATCATGACCTGAGCCGAAGGCAGAGGCTTTACCCACTGAACCACCCAGGTGCCCGGGAAATTAAGCATATTTTAACTATTCTACTATAAACTTGAAAGGTGGGGACTTACTTATCTGTGTATTTTAACTGCTTAGTGTTGTAACTAGCACATAATTAGTGTTTAAGAAATGTTTACTAAGTAAATGAACTGATGAATGAATGATGAGTGGTTGAGAAAAAAATCTTTAATTTGAGAGCATAAGGGCCCTAGGAGGTCTGAATGAGAAGAAGTTTTCTTTACTGATCAGTGTCACCGGGGACATGAGTCTGGAAGGGACACATACTTGCTAAAGACAGGTTTTGTCATCTTCTCCTCGTGAATGAGCTTGCAAGTATGCCTCAAAGATTTTTGTTTACTTGATAAATAGTACTTTACTCCATAGAAACAGTACCTATTAAAATATATATAATATTAGGTAAGATTCTTTTCATCAAACTTTCCCTTTTTTTTTCATTTTTTAAGACTTTATTTATTTATTTGAGAGTAAGAGAGTGAGAGAGAGCATGAGAGAGGGGGAGAGAGGCAGCTGGCAGATGGAGAGGGAGAGGAAGACTCCCCGCCAAGCAGGGAGCAGGACATGGGACTCAGTCCTGGGACTCGGGATCCTGACCTGAGCCAAAAGCAGATACTTTAACTGACTGAGCTACTCAGGGGCCCCCAAAACTCCCTTTCTTAAATTTAAAACCAAATATATATATTATTACCAAGCTCGGTGTCTCAAGAGGGGTGTGTGTCCCTCTCCATCTTCTAACACATGGGGGTAGGTGAAGGTAGTCCTTGAGCACAGGGTATATGCCGTGTATCCTCTTGCATCATCCATTTTATTCCAAAAGTTGTAATATCCTCATTATCTTTGTATTTTAAAAGTTAAAACAGCTGTATAATGTGGCAAAATGCACATTCTAAAATTTGGTTGAAAGACAAGACTTCAAATAAATACTAAGATTAAAGTGGACCAATTGTGGCCATGAGTCTAAAGGCATCCAGGAATTACTGAATATTTTTCTTCTGCATGGAATTAATTTACTGGAATTATAAGAAAACAGTGGTTTGATGCAAAAACTAACTCCTGAATACTAGGGTTTAAATTTTACATTTTTCTCTGGCAGGGGTGAGCACGAGTGAGCATTCTAACACCCGTGAGGCACAGCTGGGTCATGTATAGAAGGACAACCGAAGTACCTGACCCATGGGTTTCTTGTGAATACTGAGATAAATACATGTGGTATCATGGCCCAGTGGATGTCACACATTAGGCAGTCAGAATAGCTGAATGTCCCTTGGAATAAGTCAGCTTTCAGATGACTTTCTTCTTAGAATCCTGTCACTTGCATCAGAAAGTGGTCCTAATCCTATACTCTTGTTGACAAGAACGTGATGATGAGGAGCCTTTCCCATTGTTTTTTGACCTGGTAAACAAATCCAATGTCCTTACGTTTTCTCAATGAATATTATTTCAATAAATACATTAATAAACTGATAACTCTGGGCTAACTCATTTTACTGAGGGGTCTCTGAATCGAGGGGACGTCTTGCTAAGGGAGGATAATATTTGATGGATTCTGACATTGCTCTATTATTCTGGAATGTTCAAAAACGTGTAGCAATACATGGCAAATTGGCCATTTCCAATGCATTTGGTGAATTTTTTAACTTTAGTGACAGTGATAAGACAAATTTCATCTGAACGTTGATTTGGCATTTAATTGGAAATCGAATCAGACATCACTATACTCTCAAGCAATGTCACTTGTTTCTTTGGGAAACTTTGACATTCTTCTTGGCCAATTCCAACCTATAAATTCCAAAGATGTAAAAACTCCTTAGTTTACTGGCTGATCACGTTCCTCACCCTGACTGTCACTAATTCAGATCTGCTTCCTTCCTTACAGTCACTGCCTTTAATTCTTGTCCTGGTCTTGTCATTCTACCCCTTACTTTTGCATGAGGTACCGCAGCAGGTGTGCCTGGGTGCTGATGTGCGCAGGGCTTGAAAAGACAAATCCTACCCACTGTCCTGAGCCACGGCCCCATGAATATTATGAAGGCTTGTCGAGTGAATAGGACGGAAGATACTGCTGCTGAGTTAGCGTCACCCGAGTTCGGTGCCTACAGACAAGAGAGGGACAGGAAATATAAACATCGTTTTGTTTCCATACCAGTTTCAGATACCTGTGTATAAAAGCCCCTGTGTGTATGATATCTTCTTCATAGCAACTGCCATTTACAAAGTAAGAGTAAAGTGACATTTCCAGCCAGGCTTCTCAAATGCTTCATGTATTGATCCTTCACTCAGGCTATTAAAAAGATAAATAAATAAAAATAAAAACAGACACAAAGGAAACAGTGCACAGATGCCCCTCCCATCCTCCCAACCTCAGCTTCAACGGCATTCCTCTGGGTGGCAGAGCTCATCCCCGTCTCCCAGTCTAGGTGCCCCGCTGCCTGGTGGAGCAGTGTTGGAGGGTCCTTACTGATGGAAGCTCCTGGAAGTCTGTGTCAGCACACAGAGCTCACAGGGATCCGGTGTGACCATACGTTGAGCTGTTCTTCAACCGGCCACGAGCCTGTCTGAGCTCCCGCTCTTCTGCTCTTGCCATCAGGCATCTCCTTCCCCATACTCAACCACCTGCCTGTGACACAGCATTGGTGCTGAGGCCACGGTCATCAGTACCACGAGGGAGCATATGCAGAGAGAGAACAAAAAAGACACGTCTCACTTTAATCAGGCCACCGCCTCACACAGCAGGCCTTCCTAGGTCACAACAGTTGCTTTTCCTCTTGTTCTTAGGAAACTACTCATTAAAACTTTGAATATGACACAGTGATGGAGCAGAGGTGACTTACAGGGGACAGAAATTTCCTTATCTGGATCTCCTCGAGGGAGCTGATTTTCATCTGAGTCATGAACTAGTTCCTCTCCCTTTATCTTGGTCAGGATGACTCAATGTTCCCCTCGGCTTCACTAAGCTTTAGACAGTTTCTTCCTGATTATAGGCCCCTTGCCTCCCTTTTCCTAAAGTATTTACTTGAGAAAACCTGCCGTTGTAAATCTTTCCTCTGCCCCTTTGAGATAGAATACTTCTCCCGAATTCTTGCCAGTTCTACAGCCCAGCATTGTCCTTTTCAAAGACCTGAGAGTTACCCATTTGAAATGCCATCTTAGAAAGATAGATCCCTGATCTCCCACTGTCTGGGGAGGAGGAGTCCCTTGTGTAAGAACCAATTCTCAGACAGAGATGGCCTCATCTTATGGACCAACTTCCCCATCATGTCCTCAGGAAATTTTCCCCCCGCCCAACCCAGCTTAAAAATCTTCCTGCCTTTTGTTTCAGCAGAGCACAGTCCAGCTCTGCTCCACATTGACATTGACTAAGTCTTCTTTGTGTGTTTCCCTCTATCTATGCAATTTTTACATGGCAGCCTTAGTGATGAAGGTCATTATTGGTCTGTTAGTCTGTCTGCCAAAGTACGATGCAAACCTGAGGTCTGTGAATACGACGTATTCATCTCTGGACCCTCCAGAAATGCCATATATTCAGTGCTTACTGGACGGTTCTTTTAAAAGTGAGTAAAAGACAAAAATGAAGGCTGCATCTCAGAAGTCAGAACAAATAGGGACACTTAGGTACTACATTCTGGGCCTGGGATTTCTCCCCTTTATGTCCTGTACCCATAAGCTGAAGGCATTATAGAGCTATCTGCCGAAAATAAAGTGACAGAATGCAAACCACCACACAGACTAAATATCAGAAATGAAATACTGAAAATAAGCTTAAAAAATCACAAATGGTCTTTTGCTAAATGGTGTCTTTGCTTCGAAATATGAATAAATCCTCATTATTTCCCAAATGAGAGAAAGTGACTTATCTCCTCTGACTGGTTTTATTATATTGATTGAACCAGAGGTTTCTATGAAGGTAAAGGCAGTTAGAAAAATATCAAGTCCTAAGGCTTCATTTTACAAAGGAGAATTTTGAGCCCCGAGGGTCTAGGTCCTTCCTTGGGCCACGAAAGCAGATGTGCACTTCATTTTTTCAGTCCTTTCAACAAACTGCACCGGACCATTTGCAGCCCAAGGAAGAAGACCATGGACCCAATTTTAAATATTAGTCCTGACTCTGTAGTTGAGGATTACCAAAGTAATGGTAAGTAATCACTGCCCAATACACAGTGCATTAAATTTCTCCAAGTTTATCTGAGTTCAAGACAGTTTCATAAGATACATTTCAATCTATTCAAACTCTACCGAAGTTTCTTTCTACTATGTACTTGGCAAATCTATTTATAACTTTATATTATTTTACAAGGTTTTAAGTATCAAAAGAAGATGATAACAAATGAGGAGGCACCATCACAATGATCAAAATCTCTTCAGGTATGATGGTGATCACATGTAACTTGTGGACTCTACTTCCAAAATAAAGTCCAAATTACATATACATATATATATATATATATATATATATATATATATATATATTTTTTTTTTTTTTTTTAAGTAAAGCCTACCACCTACCCAGCAATCATCTCCTTATGCCTGAGCCCTTTTGGAAATGCAGTCATCAGCACCGAGGCACAGAAGCATCAGCAACATAAAGACATTTCTACAGCTTTTAATTAACTCCTGGGATTTTTCTTTGAGAAAGTGCATTGTTTTAGGAACAGCAATTAAAAGCTATTTTGGCTCCCTCATTTGCTCCTGTGCTTTTGACTGTCTCTCTTGGATTTAGAGAGGGAACAATTAGGTTTGGAAAAGGGCAATGATAGGGTTCTTGCTTGACAGTTGTAACCCAGCCCTGACTGAGTCACTGCGGTCCTAGCAACAATGGAAAGGGGGTTGGGAACATGATTCCTGTGCTCTTTGCAAGTAATTTCAGGACATTTATCTTTGACCTGTGTCTGCTTCTTTTTTGGTCCCAAATATCATCTTAAAGGTATAGCAATGAAAAGTTTCTTTGCTATCACTGAAGATTCTTGGTGAAAACTTCTCAGAAAAAGATGACAAAATGGTGGCCCTTTTATGCTGAACATTAGGGTAAATAAACCTTATGCAAGACTTTCCAGGAAGCTTTTTTTCTATGTTTTTCCTTGTTTCCACTGACATTTTCTTTTTTCTTTTCTTTTCTTTTTTTTTTTTCCTTTTCTAGGCCCCCAAGACCCTACATCCAATTGTTTTTTGTTTTTTGTTTTCTTTTTTTAAGAAAAATGGGAGTGGGGCATGTGTATGCAAGCAGAGGAAGGGCAGAAGGAAGGAGGGAGAGAGAGAATCTCCAGCAGACTGTAGGGAGAGCAAGCCCGATGCTGGGCTAGAACTCATGACCTCAAGATCATGACCTGAGCAGAAACCAAGAGTCAGATGTTTAATGGACTGAGTCCCCCAGGCATCCTCTGATAATCTTATGCATAACTTTCTTCTCAGTTATATTGCATCTTCACTTACTCATTATGCCGTCAAAACTTTTCTAAAGCATCACTTAGCTAAGATGTTAATATTCAGCACCTCAATCTGTTTTCTGATCCATTGTTTTCTTAATATGTCTTGTCTCGTTACTATAACTACTATTTCAGATCAGCACTCCAGCCTTCATTTAAAGGATACTTTAAGAGTTCAGACCTCATTATCCACTAATTGTTAAATGAAAATATCAGTGTTGCTGCTTGGAAAGATAAATAAAATTCTTAATGGACGTAGGAAAGTGCTTTTACTCTAAAATTTTCTAGGTTTTCACCACTTACTAAATGCCATATTTATTAAAATTTAGCAGGTCTAAATTCTATTTTTCTATATTACATGTACACATAAAATTCTTCTTGATATATGTCACTTTGCTAATTTTAATCTCCTAATTTAGAGCCAAGTTCTTTCAGAAAATGGGAGTAAATCGAAGTAACACTTGAACAACCAGTTCAGAAGCACTCTGTAGCCCTTTAGTCTTGAACTATAAATTGTTGATATTTATCATAAGATGAGGATTATGATCTATTGGCAATTTTAAAAAAATATTTTATTATTTATTTGCAAGAGTGAAAGCAAAAGTGAGAGAGTGAGAGAGAGAGAGAACGAGCATGAGCAGGGGGAAAGGCGGAGGGAGAAGAGACTCCTCGTTGAGCAAGGAGCCTGATGCAAGGCTCGCAATCCCAGAACCCTGGAATCCCATGACCTGACCTGAAGGCAGATGCTTAACTGACTGAGCCATCCAGGCCGCCAGTAACTTTTTCAATGCAGTTAATTTTATTCGTGCTATATGTGCCTGCTGAGATTATTTTTTTAAAAAATTGTCAAAATGCCACCAAACATTCTGTTAAAAACGTTAATTTATAATGCCTATGACAATTCTTTTTATTAACAGTTGTATTACAATATAATTCACACACCATATGATGCAATTTAGTGATCTTTTTGGTATATGCACAGATTTGTGCAACCACAATCTCTACAAATTTGAGAATACGTTCATCCTACACACTCCCATCCCCAGTAAAACCCTTACCTATTAGCAGTCATGCCTAATTTCCCTCCACCCTACCTAGCTCTGGGAAACCAACCACGAGTCTACTTTCTATATAATTGTGCTTATTCTGGACATTTCATATAAATGGAGTCACACCATATATGGTATTTAGTGGCTGGTTTCTCTCACCATGTTTTCAAGGTTCGTTCATGCTGCAGCGTGAACCAGTCATTCATTCCTTCTTTGTGCCCAGTAACATTTCTCTTTATGAACAAACCACATTTTATTTATCCATTTATCAGTTGACGGACATCAACTGGGACAGAGAACTGGTTGGGTGGTTTCCACTTCCTGGTATACTTCCATGTACAAGTTCTTGCATGGGCATGTGTTTTATCCCTCTTGGTTATACTCTTAGGGGTCAATTGCTAAGTCACAGTATAACTCTGTTTCACTTTTTGAGGAACTGTCAAAACTATTTTCCAGAGAAACTGCACCATTTTGCATTCCCAATCCTCAATGTATAAGTGCTCCATTTTTTCCTAATATTTGCCAATACTTCTTATGAATGTCTTTTTTGACTATAGTCAGCCTCCTGAGTATGAAGTGACATCTCCCTGGGTTTGAATTTACACTTCCCTGAGGGCCGGGAGTGTCGAGCATCTTTGCAAGTGGTTATTGCCCATTTGTCTATCTTTGTGACATTCTTTTAATCAACTAGCTTTGTAATTCAGCTCCTTAAAATTTTTCTTTTATAAATCTGTCATTCCAGTTAGCACACAATATCATTAGTTGATTCCTACTATAACATCACTCTCCATATTCCTGAGAGCAAGGTGTTTCCTTTATTAATATGTGTGACTTCCACTTCAAATCTCTCTTAAGTTGAGCTGTCTACAATTTCTACTGGTTCCATTGCCTGTGATTTTATATGCTCCAAGATTTTTGTTAGAATTCAGTAGTTATTATTTATTTATTTGACAGAGAGCAGAGAGATCACAAGTAGGCAGAGGCAGGCAGAGAGGTGGGGGCTCCCTCAGCAGGCTCCCTGCTGAGCAGAAATCCCAACCTGGGGCTCTATCCCAGGACCCTGAGATCATGACCTGAGTTGAAGGCAGAGGCTTAACCCACTGAACCACCCAGGCGTGCCAGTAATTATTATTATTAATAAATAAATAAATGGGTCCATCTAGATTTTGCATAGCCCAGTCATTTATATGAATCATGAAACTATATGGCATGAGTAATCAGGTTTGTAGTCACGTCTGTGTCTTCAAATCCTTGCCTAATAAAATTTGCTGCAAGAAGGTAAATTCAAGGATCAGTGCATTCCACAATTTTTTTATTATTGTGTCAGGGCTTAGAACTCAATATTTTAAAATCATTGAACCTAATTTCTATTTTTAGATTAAGACCTGGATTGCCAGTCTAACCCAACTTGAACAAAGACTGTTTTACAAACCCTATGAGTGGTGAGTATTTATGGAACCCTCACATAGTACTACAACATGAGACGGACAGATTTATTTTTCCCTGTTTGTAGATTAGGCAAACAAGAAGCAGAAAACTTATAGAACTGGTTAAACTCTGCAAAATGAGTAAAAATTAAGGTAGACTGTAGATCCAGGTAACCACTAAAAGACAGTGTCTTTTCTTTATTTTACTGTCTCTTTAGGCTTGAAAAGATCATGCTGAAAATTAACCAAACATCAAATTAGCCAAGATAAAAATCTTTGAATATAACCTTTATAGCTCAGCTCAAATGTTACCCCTCTTATGAAACTTCCCTTCTCTTTAGTCGTAATATAGCCCTTCTTTTTTGCTCACAAA